>KZ308198.1:366467-452007 GCA_000376725.2 Ladona fulva | reverse complement strand
AAATTGTATTGATTGTTGTATATAGAAATATTTATATAGGAACACATATATATTTCTATATTTTTTTAGGATATCTTGGGATGTTCCCATACTCTTAGTTATGTGCTAAATATTGGCATTAGTAAGGTCTGGATCCAGACCTTCTTTGTAAAAAAATTCAATATATGTCTCATTTTATCTATTTATTGTAACTTCTTGTAGTGTTATATAAATTTTAAATTGTATTTTCAAAAACTTTTTCCTTGTTTCAAACTTCATGTTCCCATATTGTTATATTTGTATGTATGTATTGCTTTATAATTTCGTTTGTATTGTAATTTTATTTATGTATTGTACTCAGGAACCGCCTGATTAGCCATGTGAGGCTCATGTGGACCTTACTGATTTATTCCTAAACTTCATGTTTATTACTATTTTTTTGTACAATTTCATGTATTCTTTGTAACAATTGTGCAATTGATATTTATGCAATAAACATTATTATTATGATTATTATTATCCTTATTATAATCATAAATATTATTATCGTTACTATTAATTCAACGTAAACAGGAGATACCAACTATATCCGTTATAATAATTAACGCAGACGACGAACACAAACATCCATTCTCTTCTTCCGAAAAAACCCGGATAGCCAGGACTCGAACCCGGGACATCAGTGTTAGAAAGCTAGCACACTAACCATTCCTCCAGCGAGGTCGGTAGTGTAATATTAGTTTCCCTTTACTCGGTTTCGCGTATAAACGCCTTTGAGAGTTAGGCGGTTAAAGGTGATGAATACTCGAGCCATAACAGCACGAAATGAGTTTTATGCGTGTAGCTACGCTTCTATCGCTTTATTAGGCTAAAAAAGACTAATTATTGGTGTCGCGAACTAATACTTTATTTATATGAACCTTAGCCAAAGTACAAGGCATAGATGTTAGTAGAAAAAGAGAGGAATCCCTTTGAAAGCAATAATCATTCTATTTGAACTGAGTCGGTTAAATTGAGCCAATCCTCTCTCTTAAATGGGGTTTAAAAGAAATATACATTTTAGGATTATTATTAATATTATTAGAAATATACATTTATACTTTAAATACAGTCACATGGTTACTCAGTCGTGTAAATTGAACCCGCATATTTCGTTCTGGTTACCCTGAGAAACATCAATTTTACAGCAAATTTCACTTATTTATTATGAATTTATTTATTATATAATACCGCCACGGGTAGACACAAATTCAGGTGGCGACGCTAATTTAAACTACAATTTCTAGCTAACTAAAATAATGTTACAAAGTTCTACATATACAACTGCAGGACAGTTATATTTAACCATCTCCTGGATTAACTGCAATAGTTTACAGACTGCGGTAATTAACAAAATAATCCATAACCAATACAAAATTTAAGTTCATTTAACAATCAACTATAACAGTTCTCCAGAATCCTTACATACACAATATAGGATATGAGAACCTAAAATTAAAAAAACGTAGCTCACTAAAAACAACGACTTAAAAAAATGTGTTAAATAATCATAATTTATACGTGATCTCAACATTATTTTGAACTAGCGTTTACGGTTGTCATTATTAATTATTGCGTAAGATTTTTCAGGGTTCCTGAAAAACATCGTCACATCGCATGGTCCATATAGGTCCAATTCAACTATTTAACCGTTAGCAAACGATGTTTATGAAATTATGAACTTTTCTTTCCCCTAAGCAATTTAAAAAATGGATCAATCATCTGACACATTTTCAAAAGTAAAAACACATTCCACTAGGAGATATCTTCGCCCCGTCAACATCTCCATGGCGACCGATGACGTTTTTCCCGAAATTAATCGATTAGCCTCCATCATGTGAACAAACCGTATAAACTCCGAACAAAAACCAACTTCCCCATTTCTCCAGGTATCCTCTGCTCGTGATGGAAATCGTAGAAAAGCCGTTAATCAATCCGAACGTGAAATCGCGGCTATCGAAGGCCGATGACAATTGATCGGGTTCATAACCGCGGAAGAATTCGACCTTTGCCTAGGGAAACTCGGTGTTTGCCTTTCCTTACGGTTTAATTTGCATGGGAAAGGAACGGAGAACATATTTTTTCCCTGAAGTTTCACAGCGTGGGTTTCCAAGTTTTCCGGCCGAAACAGAGGTTTCAATGTTCGAGAGTTCATTTAGCCTCTCTCCAATTATTTAGTTCTGTATGGAGCTCCTGCTGCCATGTCTTAATGAATTGAATGACTTCCATTTGCCTTCCGGTGCAGGATAGAGGGAAAATGAATGTTTCATCTTTCCTTTGGTCTGAATTTTGTTCGAGGCTGTGATGAGACGAAAGCAAATGAGATGAATTTTGCTTATTTATGGAATTATTGTTCTCCCCTTGTCGAACGCTCTCAAAATTGTAATTTATATGGTCATTTTCGTGCATTTGCACGAATTTTTTCACTGATGGTATTCTAGGTTTGAAGAGAAGGGACAATGGAAAATGACCTCACTTCTCACCTTGCTTGGTAAGCATAAAAAGTATTATTTGTATGGTCATTGAGGTGCATTTCTGTGAATTTTTTCACTAATAGAATTCTGGTTGAGAGAAGGGACAATAGAAAATTAACTCACTCCTCACCTTGCTCAGTAAGTCCACAAATTATTATTTATATGGTGCATTTTTGTGATGCACTTTCTTTCACTGATTACAATCTGGCTTAGAAAATCTACAATGAAAAAATTACCTCACTCCTCATCTTGCTTACTAAGCATATGAATTATTATTTGTATGGTAATTGTAGTGCATTTCCGCGAATTTTTCACTAATATAACTCTGGCTTAGAGAAAATACAATGGAAAATTACCTAACTCCTCATTTGGTAAGCCTCATCCCTCTCCAGGTGAAAGGTGAAGGGATTGGACAGAATAATGTACAAAAAGATAACATAAAATATATTGATTTTTTAACTATCCCTTTTCAGATACTATTTCAAGTCATCAAAAATAGGTTTTCTTAGAATCAACGTAGTAATTTAATTGTAGGGGTATCAACTCCACTTCCTTCAACCTGTCTCAGAGAGGAAAGCAAAATTAGCACATTACCTCACTCCTCAGTTACCCCAGTAAACCTACTTCGAACATTTTGATATCTAATGATGGAAGGGACGAGGATTGATGATGAAAATGATAATAATTATGATGGTGATGATAATGATGATGACAACTATTGGGTGAATTTTAGTCTGAAAAGACCACTCTTGAAATTAACCTTTTCAAAGACGCGATCGCAAACAATTATGCCCTAACGAGGATTCGAACCCGGGACTCCGGCGTTGATAGGCTTACACGTAAACCACTACGGCACCAGGGCCGGCTTTATATCCCATTTACAATTAGCTTGTATTCGAAATAAAGCCAGCTGATGACCATGCAGACAACACATACGTAATTATGGAAACATTTTCTAGGAAAATAACACTGAAATCAAGCTAAATCAGTCAATAATGATAGCACAAGAAAACTTAGGGGATGTAAACGGTAGGAATTCTTTCCCAAAGCTCATTTTCCCGCCAAATACACGCGATGATTATAGAAGAGAAATTTTCTACAGCGAGAATGCACTTCTTACAGAGCTGATGGGGTATATTCGCAGATGTGGGAATGAGGTCGTTCCGCATTCAATCCTCCGCAGCCGCCGAAAATCGTGTCTCGAGCTATCCGCAGAACGCCCAAACTCATTTTACTCGGGAGAAAGCGGTAAAAGCAACGAGGCCGTCATTCCGATATCGAAAACAGAATAATCGCAATCGGCGATACCTTTCACTTTCACCCTGAGGTTGAGCAGTCGCACGCTCTTAAAAAAATAAAATTCGCATCTCACTTTGGAGAGTCACAGGAGTACCCTTCCCATGGTCGAACGAGTTCAATTCATCGAGAAAGAAAAATCGATCGATCGAAACTTTCCGCGTGATTCATCGACAGAGCGAACTTCGAATATAAAGCCAGCGAGCCAACGAAAAAATTGGATTTAAATATTTAAATCTGGGGAGAAATTTTGAATGAATTTGCAGTCCGTCTCTGAATTATTCGACTCTAATATGGCAGAAACCTCCTCCCCTACACCATGAGATGGTTTATCGCTTGATTTTACTCTGAATTTGCCAAACATGCCGAAATCGTTGTTATTTGTTTATTTACAAAGCCTCGCAGAGGGCTAAAATAAAAAGAGCTATTCAAAATGCCAAAACGTTTCTTTTAATGCGGAACTTGAAAACATGTGTAACAATTCGCAAGAGAAAATTTTATGCGGTACTTCGTTTTATCGATATTTATACGCGTTGAAAAGATATAGGACGATAGAATTGACAAATATTTACTGAAGAATGTGACTACGTAGTCATCCTCTCCAGAAGACTTCTCCGAAATATCTGTACAGATATTTCGGAGAAGTCTTCGATTCGATATGGTAAATAAAATGATGAAGGTAACTGCTAGAAAAGATGGCGATTCAGTACTCCGATATTTTACGTAACAACACGGTGGGCGCCTTTTTTAGCCTTACTTTGAGTAGAAGGAAGTATACTATATATAATTTTTTTTCAATTCAATTCAACTCAGTGAATACAAATTCAGTAGCACAAAATTATAGATGTCATTCCTGCCTGTGATCAGCTTACAGTGTTAACTAGGTCTTAATAGTTGTTTAACAACATAATTAAAATTCAATGGAAACTGATGAATAATATTAATGATGATGATAATGATAGTGGTGGTGATGGTAATGATATTAATAATAATGATAAAAATTAATAATGACAATCATAAAAATAAATTTATCCAACATCACAATTAAGCAAGGTCATAATAGGAAAAGTCATTGTCATAGGTAGTTACAATTATATTATGATCGGTAATTTAAAAGCTACATTACATTTAATTACAACATTTACGTTTTATAACTATTCTACATCAGCAACTACAAATATACATTATAATTACAATACATAACGTTTCATTATAATTTTATTAGAAAGACATTACATTTTTTCAAAATTATATGTTAAATTTTTACATGATATTTTACATCGTCATCTAATTAAGTATGGAATTTAAGTAAGGAATACAATCTGTCAAAATGCGCCAAAATATAGCTTTGTTCGATTCCTGCCCACTGCGCACCGTCTCCCGGACGACCACTGCCATTGCTAAGGTCGAGTCTTTCTTTCTTGTTTACTTTCTTGAGTTCAAATTACACAGGAAGCGTAATTTCTCACTTCAAATTACACAGGAAGCTAGTTTTATGATGAATCAATGTTGATAGTGTGAGTGTTCGCCACAGAAAGGAGTCCCTCTACAATTTGACGATTTAGATTTCCTTAACGGAGCGTTGAAGGTGATTCCGAGTTCAATTTCCGATGAGGGCAATGATGTTGAAACTGTGTCGTGAAAAAAATTAGGGAGCTACCTGAATTAATAGGCGCTGATCCATTTCTGTCTATAAGGGAGGCGTGGTCTGCATTTTGGTCTACAAAAGGGGGCGTGTCAGGCGACACGATGACCACGTGTCAACATTTTCAATGCCCATCGGCAACGTCATATCCATATCTACCTATGAGTGCAATAGCTCCTAGGAATCACGTTTTAATTAATGAAACATTATATTTTTTCATTCAACAGAGAAAGAAATGCTAATGCTACTGCGGTATGAATGTTGCTGAATAGGGGCTCTCGTATACCTAAGTGGGCAACGCGTTCAACTTCGGTGAAAGCGGACCTGGGTCCGATTCCCGGTGGGGGCCTACGTGCGAAATTACCTGAGCTGTCGAAGCTTTTTTAGCAATGCTACTACTATGATGCTGAATAATTGCATTCATCTTGGTCTCTCCTCGTTGAAGTGTTTTCCATTGCATCATGGTGCTGCACCTGCTGCGACAAACAAGCCTTTTGGCTCATTAAGGAACTACCTCACTCCTCATCTTCCCTAGCATGGTCAAAATACCTCACTCCTCATCTTGCCTTGCATGGTCAAAATACCTCACTCCTCAGCTTGCCTAGCATGGTCAAACTACCTCACTACTCATCTTGCCTTGCATGCCTCATTCCCTCTGCAGACCTAATGATAGCTAATGGCGGAGGGGTCAGGATGGGTACCCTGCGAACACACATGTAATGAAAGATCATGCCGACGGCCGCGTCATAAATTTCTCGCGGCCGCGAGCGGTCAAAGGATTCCCCTTCTCTGAGTAAACTTGAGCGCTGATTGCATGCTCCTATTCTTAATTACTCGAGTGCCTCCGCCCTGATGAAGAGCTGTTGATCCACCCGCGCTTCACAACGGCTAATCTCTTCTTCTTGGCCGCGTTAGCGGTTTGTTTATCTCGACCCATTCTCTTCGGTTCATAATGAATAAACCAGTTCTCTGGGAGTAAGCGAAAACGTAGCAGTGAGAACTTTCTTAGTACTTCGAAGAGCCCTCCAATGGGCTGGCATCCATCTGCAGAGGCACGATTGCGATTAACGCGGTGTATTCAACTCTCCCGGCGTGCTTTTAAAGGTCATTCACGTGACATCCCTTTTCCTTTCTCTCGACAGCTGAGGGGGGCGTGGGTGCTAACTCCGTGCAAGGTTAGAACTTTCTATCTAATTGCGGGGGGGGGGGTTTCTGCCAGCGGAGGGGAAAGGTGGCGTTAAAAGTACCTGCGCCAGACCTGTGTCCGCCCTGAGCAGGGACCTGCGAAGGATTCCATTACGTTTCGAATCGGTGACTATGATTCGGATTCGACTCGGTCTCGACTCGCAGATTCCGAATCTGCGAGAAACAATTCGTCCCACAGCGGGTTAGAATCGAAAAAAGCTTGCCAAAAGCACAAAAAAAGTTTTTTTTGAGTGAAACTTCTCATAGTTTCTCTTGAATAAATTCTGCATACAACCATGCAAGCCATTTACGTTAACTCTTACGCATCAAAATGATACATGGGGTCCAACTTAACCATTTTTTTTGAAAATTGCGGGTCTTCGATTTTTCGCGAAATTCTTCAACTTCAACCAGTGCTGAACCCAAATGAGGAAAATCATCGGGTTAAACATAATGCCATGCTATAAATCTCTCCTTAACCATTTATATAGTCGAATATAATGACTACGATTGAATATTTTCATACCCTATGTAACAAAATGGCGGATCCTTGTTATAGAGCATCCGTTTACTTAAAAGCAAGAAAAATAGTAGAAATAGACAGCGATATACACGGCCTAACTCATACCTGAGACCTCAAGAAAATAGTATTCGTGAAGAAAATAGTCAGTATAGAAAATAATAGAAAATGGTTGGAGCGAAAAAAAATTCTTGGGCGACGTTATTTTGCGTTAGTCAGGCCTCACCTCGAGCATGGGAACATGCTGATAAATGTTGTATTCGAGACTTAGAAAAAGTACGGCGAAAGGTTATACGTTACGTAAAACACTGTTACGATAAATCAGTGAATGTTACTCAAGTGCTTCAGGTCGCAGTATGGGAATCTCTAGAAGATTTAAACAGAGACTTACTTTACTTAATAAGTTCAGAGAAGGACATTTTTAGAAGATGTATCTGATATATTGCGTCCTCCATGTTACATACGCCGTTCTGATACAGCGAGAAAGATCAGGGGAATCGATGCTAGACCGAATCGATTCTAAATTTATTTTTCCGCGAACGATACGCGAATGTTATCGATTAGGAAAGTGGGAGTCATGGAGCATGCCACACGCCGAAAGGCGGCTTGTACGGTACATATGTGGATGTAATATATTACGAGCTTATTTAACTGTTAAATGCTATCATTACTAAGGCATCGACAGCGTAAGGAAACCGCCTTACGCTGCCCGTCACGCTAATGAATAGGGTTCAGCCTATGGGTTCAGCTCTTAACAACGGTAGTTAATCAACCGGCATTCTTCGGGAGGTTACAGGTCGAGTCAGCCCGTAAAAACGAGAACCGGAGATAATAATCTGGGCAATAATAGACGGTAAAAGTATAATGTACAACATAAACTCTTCATACAAGTAGGCTATGGTGTTTTCCGCCTTAACCTGCTAACACAAAAAGCTGTAGATACTTTATAATTGGGATGTGCAACCAGAGGGCTACCACCCTCCCCTCCACCTAAAATTCTAGAAGTATGTCCTTCTGAACCAAATTCTAAGGAATGTTATCAATAAATATTAGTAAACACGATACATAAGGTTTTTAAATTGGTCTTTTCCTATATAAATAGCAATGATATTTCCTGTTAATAGATATCGCTTAAGACTTAAAGGATTTGTTTATTTGGAATACTTTCTTATGATGAGAATCAATTTCGAATTACCACGTCAAGCGTAACATTTTCATTGCACTATTGGTCACGGTCCCGGGTTCCATTCCCGGTGGGGGCCCACGTTTGAAATTACGTAAGCTGTCGAAGTAATTTTAGCAATACTACTACTATTGGGGTTCGCGACGAATAGTCTTTCGACCAATTGTCTCAGCGACGAAAAGTCTAGCGACGGGTAGTCCCATCGACCGGCTGTCCTTCGACCAACTGCCACCGAACCTACTATTGGTTACGATATCTAAGTTCAACCTCCTTTCCCCCAAGCGAAAATTCTGGATGCGCACCTGAATGGGATGCTATCGGTGATTGTTACGAACCATCTCTGTTACGGCGTTCCTCGAAGTACACCAGTCATACATTAATTTTATTTCGATACTATGATCACTTCTGAATGACACACGTGAAACCGGGGCGATTTTGAATATAAGGAGAGATATAGTCTGTAAGATGATTTATTATTATTTTATTCATTACTTTATTAATTATTTTACTAGCTAAATGCCCGTTGAATCTTAACGTGGAAAACATGAGCTCGATTTCACCAATGGTATTAGTTGCCAGGGGGACGGTTTGTTTACAACCTCAACATTTTAGAAATGTTTGGTTTATTTTATCAACACTCGCATAATTTTGAACAGAAAAAAATATTCGATCAAAATAAGAATTTGCATTCATTTTCCTTTCTCTTGGTTCTCTTCTCGATTTCATGCGACTATTCTTTCCTATTTAATTTTGCAAAAGAAACAAACCCCGCAAGCGATAAAAGTGAACTAAAATGCATGAGCTAGGATCCAACAATAGAATTAGTCGTCAGTTCCTTAAAACCACAAAATTTCACAAAATGCTCGGCTATTTAATCAAAATTCCCGCAATTTCGAATCGAAAGTAACGTTCCACAGCCAAAATAAGAATGTTCATTCAATTTCCTTTCTTTTGGTTCTTGTCTCGATTTCGTACGGCTATTCTTTCTAATTTAATCTTGCAAATGAAATGAATCCTGCAAGCGATTTATCTGAGCTTTATATGCATTTCTTATGGAAACAGTTTCAAGCGTCTGGATTTGAACCGGGTACAGTTAGGTGAATAAAAATAGTCTATTTTATAATGTGGGAAAATATTTATAAATATCGAAAGTTTGTAAATTGTCCGAGTTCTGGTTCTCGAGTTTTAGGCGAACGAAATACATACACAGGCATACATTCTCTCTCTCTCTCTCTACTTCATAGTATAATAATTATTATTTCATTTATCATTAAATAAAGTCTATAATCAAAAGCTATTGTACCTATCGCCCCCGATTTTTACCCACACATTTGGGGACAAGATCATTAACGTACAGAAATTCGTCTTCATTTACCAAACGGTATTCGTTGACAACGTGGACAAGTTCGAAGCATCGATCGCTTTTAATTATGTTTATAATTAACGTACAGGTGCATCTTTATGCGTTTAACGCGTGCGAACGTTATTATAACGCGTATTGTACAAGCGTGTCAGCTCAGTTGCACTTTCTAAATTAGAAAACCAATCTCTCGGGCGCACTGGGAGAGAAAGGCTAGAGTTATGGAGCTGCGATTTGACATTTTGGCGGATCGTTCCACAAGTGCTCTGTCAGATTGATTTAAAAGTGAAGTTTCCGACGAATAAATTGCAGCGATAGAAATCGGCGCTTTTTGATTTTGCGGTCATTTTCTGCGACCCATATTGGAGACTTCAATGAGGTAAATACGTAGCTGTGACTGTGACTCGGGCTACCATAGCGACGGGGTTATTAGATTTATTCACTTGCATTATTTCAGCCGCATTTACGTTGCAATAGTTTGCATCCTAGCGTTCGAAATGCCGATGACGAAATGGAAAATAAAGATAAAAGTGTTTGTAGGCTTTGTCTATTTCCTTGGCAACAAAATTTGTTGCTTTGTTTGTTTCCATAGCAACGGAGATTGTTGCCTTGTTTGCTTGAATTATTGGAATTTCAACTGAATTTTTACTAAAATATTACTTTGAAATGTTAATGACTCGAGGAAAATGTTTATACGCTTATCTGCAGAAGAAATTCATTAATGTAAAGCAAACTTAAGCAGTAATTTTGCGAAAGTGATATGGTTCATTCAGTAAATCACCAGCAGAAACCTGCTAAGTAAACAAATGAATCAATGTACATGCAGAAACTTAATGTAATATTAGTTGTACACTGAAAATAACCATGTAGAATTAACTACCCTCGAAAATCATAGACGTTAACTTATAAGGAACCGATTTTAATGTGCCATATGGTATGGTATGGTATGTGATACAGACTGACGGAAAATGTCGCAATTGAAAAAGAATCGCCATAGAAGTTCAAACGGTGGGTTCTTGAGTTCACAAATTGTCGAAATCGGAAAATTGTAGAGAACATACAAAAGAAGTCAGCTGAGTCCGAAAAACGGTGAATTCGAGGTTTACGTGTTAATTTCTTATTTATAATTATTTTAATTGTATATTTTATTTTTGTTATAAGTTGGTATTTTGTATTTATGAGTTTTGTATTAAAAATTTAGAGATTAGATGTACGAGAAGCCTATTGGCCTAATCAGGCAAAAAGGTTAAATCAATAAATAAATAAAAACAGCGAAAAAAACTTCGTTAACAGGGTTACTCGTTAGCCGAGATATCAGAGTATAATGAGAATGAGAAAATATAATGATATAATCGCCATATTCATGCCATTATCCAGAGAGCCTTAATACATACTTCAAGCTACGTAATTAGCAAGAATTTCGCTTTAGTAATTGAAGACAATACGACCCTGGTACCAACCCGTTGGATAAGTAAACATCCACAACAATGAGAAAAAAAGATGTCGATAATGATAACAATAATAGTAATAACAACAGCAACATGGCAACGGGAAAGGTGATATACGGTGATATGTGAATGAATAATTTATTTAATAAACAAAAATTTGTAAGGGTATGCGAGGGAAATTATGAGAACCTACGAATAAGCGAAATCTATTTAAGAATAAAAAGATATTTTTAGGTGAGTTCCACTATTCCACTTCCACACTATAAACAAATTAGACACGCTAAAATTACACCAAAGCCATCAACGGATACGAACGGCAATGTGATGTTAATTTGGCGGAATGAAAATCCCAAGTTTTTCTTTTATGATTATTGAGCTGTAAAACATTTATCGGAGATAATCTGCATGATAGCCCCGCATTTTCCCATCATTCTGACGGTGCACTCATGCTGATCACGTTCTATTTAACCCTAAAACGTTCCCGAATTGCCTAGAATAATCTTCCCGTTGAAATAAAGGGGAGAGCGAATGTTCTCATTCATCGGACATAAAACCCATTCTCTTTGTAATTACCCAACCAAATTAACTTTTATCGCAAAGGGTAATTATGTAGGAAGATGACTGACGAAATATAGTGGTAGGAATTTAGAGTAACTCGAGATTGATGTGTTGAAATATTAACGAAGACAGGTTCTTGCTACCGTATCTTGAATAATGGAACATTTCTTATTAGGAACCGGACAGAGGAAAATAAATCTTCCATTAACTTCTTTCTTAGCCTTGTTCACAGCTGAGATAATGTGAATGCTACCTAGGTAGGAGTTATATTGAATAGCGGAATAATATCGAATAATAATAATATGACATTCTATTGAACATGTATCAAATTGTCATTTATCTTTTGGTAAACCTCAAAGAAAGATGTACCTTTCATTTACTTTTGTCTCAGTCTTGTTCATGGCTGTGATGATAAGAAAGCTACTGAGGTACCTATGAGTTATGCTGAATAATGGCATTAATTTAGGTTTCGCCTTATGTAATGTTATGCAAAGTGTTATTCGCAGTCATTGTGCTCCACAAACGTGGGCTTGTATATGCTTGTGTCTGTATTCTGGCTCATCAAGGGCAAACTACCTCACTCCTCATCTTCCCTAGTAAGCCTCATTTCCTTCTCCTAGCTATTCTCCTTCCTAATACGAAAGAAGGAACTGAGAAAGTGATGCGCTCGTCAGATTTCATTTTTAACGTAAAATTATGCCTTCCTCGTTTACCGTGTCACTTACATATGCGGGACTCAAGACAGAAGCTGCGTCTGCCCAGCCTTACGGGCTTCGCTCCAGCGGAACCCAGGTCGCTAAGCACCTCTATTGACAACTGCTATTAAGTTAGGGTCTTCCACGTATAGAACACTAGCCCAGTGGGGACAACAGATGCAAATTACCTCACCCTTCATCTCGACTTATAAGCCTCATCCTATCGTAAAATTTTGGTAGGTAACATTGAAAATGATGTGGATTAAAACGGTGTTTGTCCTGATGAACTTTTATACAGCGGTTGAGAAAAAGTCGGACTGTCAGATATTTATACTGATAAAAGGGGTGGTCATTTAGCTAGGTAGACTACGATATAATTGGAATTTCATGAGGTAATTCAAATTTCAAATGCAACGTTTTTAATGCGTGAAGTAAGTTCCTGATTTATTTTGTAGTTTTTATTAAAAAAGTTCCGACTACCTCGGTTATTTCGCACGTTTTAACCCCCACCGGGAATCGAACCCGGGACCAGTTGCACCAAAGGCGACCGTGCTACCCACTCGGCTATCCGGGAGCCCCTACGTCTCTTATATCATCCTGATTACAGATGGTAAAACCATACGGTTTGTGCCTATTTACTTTAAGTTACACAATTTATCTCTTCGGTTCACGTCTGGCTCTATCGGTTAAGGAAAATTCCCAAAATTCCTCGAAATCGCACCATTTCCTTCAATTTTCCTTCAAATATCCTTTCAAATATCTGCAGACCTCTGGAATGCAGAATAAACGCGGAATTATGTCACGCTCCACTTAGCCTTCTGAACCGAAAAAAAAATCGCAAATAAGCGTGAGTGAAAATGCACCGCATTTTAAAAAACTCCATCACCGACCGCCATATCGATTATTTTAGCGCGGAGCATTTAAGAGAATCTCTTAACCTATTTATTAACCAGCAGTAATACTCGAAGTTGCTCGGATATCTGCCAGAACGTTGGGAAACAGCCTTTAAGGATTGGTCGAAGACGAGAGGCTGAATTCAAAGTAGATAATTCTGCGATGATAAGTATATTAGCGATAAATTCCACGGTAGTGAACACGATTTAATTAGGTTTATTGGAAAATAAGGGATGTTACGGAAAATGGCTAAAAGCTGTGTATCACGAAGTAATTAAACGGACAGTTTCCAGTTGAGATAAGATTAGATACGTCTTCTATGTAAACAAGGCACTTCTCCACTGTTCAGAGCATTCCATTCATAGCTTGCATTACTCAGCATCGTTCATATTTCATTAGATATGTTTTCTATTATCTCAGCTATGAGTACAATGCTGGTATTGAAGTATATTAAAGATACAATCTCCTCCATCAAAACAACTGAAATTGCTTCATTCACATGATAATATAATAACAGGTGCTATCGGTAGGAACTGCCCGCGCCAAATTATTGTAAATAAGATGATGATGTATCCGATACAGATGATGTGGCCGATATAATGCGTCCTTCATGGTATATAGGCCTTATAAGTACTACGAGGAAGATCAGAGAAACAGATAATACAATAAATTGATTCAAGAATTTTTTCCGAAAACAAAAGTTTTTTCCGCGAAAGATATACGAAAGTAATCGATTAGGAAAGCGAAGTTATGGAACCCCCGGCAACACGCCGAAAGGCGGCCTGCAAGGTACATACATAGACGTAGTACCTTAATTAGTTTTCTATTGTACTTAGAGAGCGAAGAATTCTCACGATTATTATTTACTGGATTAAATTTACATATAGGAATCAAAAACCGAAAGAAGCCAATCAAGTTTTGCGAATACCATTCAAAAATCAATATGATATCCACGCAAACCTATTGACGCCAATTGGAATGTATATTAAAATCAATAAGAATTGATCAAACCAATATCAAAAACTGTGATGGGTTCCCATTAAAATAAGTCGCAATAGGTGAGTCATGATTCTTGCTAAAATATCTTGACGACTGATTTTTTCAATTGTCATCCGTTACTTGACAGAGAAAGAAGCATATTCCATTTACTTTGCTTCAGTCTAGTTCATGACTGTGAGCTACTGATTCCTACTTCGTGAAGTCATTCGCCTCGACTGATACTTATTTAAAAGTATAGAAAACAATTTTTCGTGTGCCTCAATAGAGTGGATTGCTTCCATCGTTAGTTTTCAGCCTCAGAGAAGAAAGCAAAGGCAAATTACCGCACTCCTCACCTTGTAAATTAAGCCTCACTTCCCACAAACGTAACACACCCCCTTTCATAACTATTCTCCTTTGGTTTAAATTTACTTATAGGAATATAAAACTAATCAGATTTCGCTAATACCAAAATTGATCTTCTCTAGCGAGATTTGGTGGAATTGCATTATAAATGAAATAATAAATATAACTTGTGCTTTTCCACAAATGCATTCCGAAGGCATTCCTAAGCCTGAAGATGAACTGAAAGTTCGAAACCATTGGTTGCTAAACCAAAATATATTTGTGGAAAAGTACAAGTTGTATTTATTATTTCATCGCTAATACCAGTCATTGTGCCGCAATTAAGTGGATTTTTCCACCGTTAGTTTTCTACTTCAGAGAAGAAAGTGAAGGCAAATTACCGCACTCCTTAACCTGTGTAGTAAGCCTCACTTCCTATGCAGGGCTTCCGGTATCCTAGCATTTGAGGGTAAGAAGATCCAACCAGGCAAATCCAAATCTCATCTCAGACTAAGTCAGCCACTCTACAGCCATCCCTAATTCATCGCCAACGGAGATTTCCATAAGGGTCTACGCCACCCATTTTGCTAACCATACATCCACTCCCGCGAGCAGTAAATTGTATTTTATTTTGGGAAAGGTGCGGTCGATACTTATGCCGCCGAGGGGAAAAATGCCCCCTTTACGACGAGGGATAAAGCGGCGATATGGAAGTCTATTTACTTTTATTCCGTCGTAAGCCTCATGAGGGATGAGGTCGTGCGTACCTCACGGAGGGCATCCATCCGATGGAGCGCGGACGAAAATTGGCCGGACGTATTGCCGGAATGAACTGTCCGACCCACGCGGGAGGAGGTGTGGGAGTGACGGGCTGTTAACACAGCTGAGGCACCCCACGAAGCAGTGTTCGCTGACGTGCCAGAGGCTAGCGGGTCAATCAACCCGCCCACTATACGGCGACTGGGACCCCGTCTACTTTTGCCCACCACCTGCCAAGCCTCTCTCTCGATACAGTTTCCCTTCCCCTCATTTTTTTCCACTTGGACGGAATCGTAAAAAAATCTCGCTTTCATTCTCTTATGCAGGTTAACGTAGGAGGGAAATTAATCATTTCGGTAGGGGAATATTACACATACTTCACGGCGGTTGTGCTTTCGTGATTGTAGAAAGTAGGAGATGCTTAGTACTACTTGGTATACTACCAGGCACTACTAAGTACTACTAAGATAGTTGATGATGTATACCAAGGACAAATTTACTAAAAACGTTCATAGAATGCACGTCCTCGGATAATGTAACCGATAGAATGTGTCTTCCATGAGGGTCTAGGAAGATTCGCTACAGTAGGATCGCTACTGTCGTTTTCGCTACAAATGTTTCGCTACAGGAGTTTTCGCTAAAAAAGATTTTTGCTACAAAAAATTCGCTACAAAGAATTTTCGTTACAAAAAAACATACACTACCAAAGAAAACTCTTGGTTGAAAAATTTTTGTCGCAAAAACGCCTGGTAGAGAAAAATTTGTAGCGAAAACTTAGGCTACGAAATGGTAACTGTAGCGAAAATGTATTCGTCGCGAATCAGCTGTAGCCAATCTTCCGAATCCCCCTTCAAGTTACATAGGTCGTTCTGATACTGAGAGGAAGATCAAGGAAATAGACGCTAGAACGAATCGATTGAA
Organism: Ladona fulva; assembly: GCA_000376725.2. NCBI lineage: Eukaryota > Metazoa > Arthropoda > Insecta > Odonata > Libellulidae > Ladona > Ladona fulva. The sequence continues at coordinate 435,728 of KZ308198.1, read as the reverse complement.
GGACTCGTTTTTCCGCGAACGATACGCGAAAGTAATCGATTAGGGAAATAGAGTCACGGCGCATGCACCCCCTGCCACACGCCGAAAGGTGGCTAACAGGGTACTTATATAGACATAGACATCGGTACCTAGACAATGATGGATTTAAGATAAGAAGGAAAACAAGTGAAACAGTCGCCTCAGGGCGCACTAAAGTGGGGGGCGGCCTAATGCTATTCGTGGCTTGAAGGGCACATTGGTTTCTCGCCAATATATATATGTGTGTGTTTGTGTATATCAAAAAAATCTCATCTAAGAAAATATCAGCACCTATATAGGATAGAATTCCCGTGCACTTATATGGGATACTTCATGAAATCAACATTCAACAAAAACCTTAGCCGTCAAAGGCATAGGTTGTTTATTACCCAAAAGTTTTACGAAATTTCCGTGTGTTTTATCAAAATCGTGGAAAGTTCGGATCTATATCAATATTTCACGACTAAAATAAGAATCTATGATCATTTTCCTTTTTTTTGACGCATTTCTTGATTTCGTAAGACCATTGTACCTAATTTAATTTTGTAAAAGATACAACCTCTACAGGTAACGAAAACCTATTTTACGTACATTTCTTATGGAAAAGTATACTAATTGATTATCCTCGTGTATTTATAAGAGGTAACTAATGAAATCTATGTTTAACAATTGCTTTGGTCGTCAAAGGGATGGGATGTTTATTTCCCAAAATATTTACGAATTTTCCGTCTACTTTATCAAAGTTCTCGCAATTTCGAATTTATATGAATGATTCACCACTAAAATAAGATTATTGATTATTATTTTTCTTTCTTGTGACACTGGTCTCAATTTCGTAGGACCATTGTTTCTAATTTAATTTTGTGAAAAAAAAGATGTTTGCAAGTCATGAAAACGTAATTCTCTTATGGAAACGTATTTTGTGCTCCTGGGTTCGAACCCGGGCCTTTACAGAAATGAGAATAGTTATCCTATGGGTTTCGGGATCGTAGAAACACAATTCAGTTTGTTTCAGATCTCTAAGTCAAGCCGTTTCTGAGATCAATAGGGGGACGGAGAGACGGACACACATTTGCTTTATATATATATGATGTTAGACGGGGTAGCGAGCTTTATATATAGTCTAATAAGACCTCAATGTTTATCAGACTAGGGAAGTAGTCTTTCCCAAGCTTCATTTCTCTGAAGGAAGGAAAAGACGAAGATTCCGAAAAGCTTGAGGTGAGATTTCCCGTTATCGGCAACAAAATTTAATGTTCAACTCGGAGATTTCTGGTCTATCTTCTTATGAAACGCATCACTAGATTTCATGAAACTCGCTCAGGATTATCTGTAAGCCCGGCTTAATTATTAGATAAAGTATGAGCTATTTCACAAGCCAAATTCACCCAGGAATTCTTTACATATTTTTCGAATCGAGCGCGAGCTAGCGTGAGGTATAGGATCACGGCAACGTAAGTAAAAGTGCCTCCGTGTTCATTTTTGAACACTGAAATATTAACTACGTACGATCAGAGGCTTCTAATTACTACTAACTCTGACTCGTTTCCTTTTCATAATGTCACAAATTCAAACGCTCGTTGCTTTTTGATTTTCTGCTTAATTCCCAAATAAAAAAAAACGCTTTTATACTGCAGATGAGTTTGCTTAGATGGTCGAATTTTAAAATCGGAAAGAATCGTATAGATGTTTTCTTCAAGGTTCACCCTAGTCCAGGAGGTGCGGCATCAACCCTTGCGTCCGTCCTGGTCGGTTGTTAGTCACAGCTACAATGACATTCTTTGTCGCCACAACGCTTCCCAACAGCTTAATATAATAATAATGATAATAATAACAATGATAATAATGATAATGACAATAATAATAATAGTTATAACGATAGTTATATTGATATCATAATGGTAGTAATGATGATAATAATAATAATCGACAGATCGATCGAATGAACTAATCGAATAAATAACAATGAACCGACTTCACTTCAGGACAAGATTTAGACTTGTTAGTCTCATACATCTAACCGTATGTCATAGAAAGATTCAAAGAAAGGTCTTTTGGGATTAAAACGAGAAAAAAGCAGTAAAAAGAAGAAAATATTTTACAGGATGAAAAAACCTAAAACTACTCTTAGGAAAAAACCAAGATCCTGCAATAAAACACGAAAAGGGGGGCCTGCAAAACCTGCGAAGCCTACTTTTAGTAGCAATTAAAATTTAAAAAGGGGAAAGGTGAAAAAAAGCAAGAAAAGGGAAAGCGATAGCAACACTACTGAAAAAGAAAAATAGACGACATAAGTGCACACTCATATCAATATATATATAATACAGGTAAGGACAGAAGGCGAATGCGAAGTACTAGAAATAAGTGGTAGAATATGGTAAAACAACAGGAAGACAAGGAGAGAAAGGAGAAAAATACTGAACATCAAAGAATTATTGAAATAATACCAAACGCAATGGAAAAAATTACACAGCATATGGATATTTACAATTTATCAGTGGTTACTTCAATTTAACAACCGAAAAGGAGAAAAGGTATAAATAAAATAGCGTGATTAACAAATAAATTACGAACAGACGATGAATAAGAAGTGCAAGAACCCGATAGGGCTAATCATAGGCTTAGAAGCTAAATGGATTTACTCACGGCAATACAAAACAGCTAGAATCCATGAGACAGAAAATCAGCTCTTACCTGAAAAAGAAAGAGAAATCAAGGTAAAATACAGTCTATCCATTCAATACTTGCAATTAAGTCCAATAAAACGGGCAATTTAAAATTACCTCGATTATGCACTCGAATTCGGAAACTAATATGTTTGTAGCTTCAAATTAATTCCCAACGGTCCTTCTGCACGATGAATTTCAAAGATAAATGCACCCAAATTGGTGATTAATTGTAATAACACACAAGAGAGGATACCGGAAACAATTTTGGTGAAATTAAAACAGGACGTTCAGCACTATTTATTTGAATATTCGTGATTGCTTTAGTATGACGTTAGCAAATATATGTACGTCAATAACAGGGCCATCTATCATAAATAGGCTCTATATCAAATCTAATATATTAGTGAACGAATTTGAAACATTTTCAACGCAGCGCGAGTTTTCTTGAAAATTTCCGTTTTGTTTTCGTAAAAAATATTCTTCCCGCTCGTGTTTCGACCTATAAACAGTAGAACCCCGATCTAACGTTCCCGAATAATTCGTTTTCCCGTATCTGTCGTTTATTTCCTTTATTCCCTACAGCAGCCAATGATGTGCAATGTTAAACAATGCCTCGTTCATTATTCATCGAACTTACTGTTTCCCGCATCCATCGTTAAAAACTCTTTATCCCAACATTTTCCGAAGAATAAAATATTTTGAGGAAATGACAAAATCGTTTCCCTACGCCAATGGCAATAAAGAAATAGTCAATTAGAAAATACTAAATACAGAATATTCCTAACTTAATATGAACTAAAATATGCAAAAAACCAGCTGACAAATACCAGTCATTACGAGAAGAAGAAAATTTAAGATCGAAGGCGAATATTTTAATAAATCTGTTATTTTTATTGTTTCCCGATCAACATTTAAGGAATTTTTTGGCATTACACCCTTTGCAAACTCTCATTACGTTTTTGATTTAATGATACAAGCTGAGTCCTTCATTCCCGCATACGTCGTTTTTTCCCTTAAAAAATGATAGATTGAGAATCTACTGTACTTTCAAAGACGATAAAGCATTGGACGGAATGAGCCGTCAATTATATATTAGGGAAAATATCGGCACAGCTTATTTGAATGCGATGATGTGATGCTGATTTTTTAGAACGATAGTGTTGTTTGATTTCCTCTTCCATTTTCTAGGGCCAAAAGTGATCCTCAAACTCTGTGCTTTGTGCATTTAATATCTTCAACCAGAGTCCTCATGATTCCGCTCGAACAAACTTTTTCTGATGTGAGAATTATGCATAACAGAAGATCGGGGAAACTTGATTGATTTTATTGCATTTGCCTTCCAGCGATTCCTAGCATGCCTTTCAAGTGATCTAAATAATGATGTGAGCCAGAATACGGCATATTAGATGCAACGTATAGTAGAATGGTTAAAGGAGTATATAGCATGAAAATAAACAACCCGCTAGCTTGATTAAACATTGGTGCAGCTGGTCTAACGGGAATAATTTTCGCATTTTTTATTTGTTTCTCTTCCGGATCTCCTTAAATCGTTCTTTGATTGCTATTTAATATACTGTATATAGGTCGACCTTTTAACACTAATCTAACAAAAATCTAAGGACGACCTAGAAAAGTACGAGGGTCTTTCAGAAGGTACTAGACGTTTCGAAACAATAACTTCGCAAATCATCTTCAGGTGATGTTTTCCTTGTGCAACACGTATTATTTATTAGTGATACGGTATGAGCAGAGTTGTTAAAAATGTTAAATTACATCTCTTTCCGTCCTTATTACTTGAAAATACACTTTCTGTAATGGTCCACATTTTATGATTGAAATTAATCCACTACAAATAACTTTGGAGAATTTAATGTTTACGAAAAAAAAGATCCGCATATACGAAAAACGAAAAAAACGGAAATTTTAAGCAAAAATAAATTTTGAAATATTTCACCTTTACACTATAGAATATATGCGATAAATCCATATCAAATATAGGATTCTAGTAAACATTTTTATGGGTTGAAAATATCTACTGAAAAGATTTATGACTAAGAATGAAGTTGATCAATATGTACAGCGTTAACAGCGTTTCCTGCACACAAAAATGTGTGCAGGAAGAGGTTTTGACAAAAAACACCTCAGTTAAATCTCACGATGGGAAACAAAAATAGGCTGTTATAGCTGTGACGCTAAAGGAAAAATATCGTCAGAAATTACTGGGTGGTAATCAAGATACAAAGGAATCCTTTTAGCACACTATGCAGGAGTTTGTAGGAAGTTATCAAGACCGTTTGCATTAGTCCTCCGCTATCTAATGATTATGTTAATTACTGGTGCAGTATAATTACGTGTGAGCCCGCAGCACAGAACGAAGTTTTTTGAGAACTTTTCATTATTACAAATTTCCATCATCTGGGTTTAGCATTCAGGTATAATACCTCCAGTTAAATGCGGTTCCCTATAGGAAGGTTAAAACATTTTACCCGACGGTCCTGATAATACATTTACAACGGCCCGTCGGGCCTATGTATTCTTATTTCAAGAACATTCTGTATTTCTCAATATAAATTCTTTAATTTCGTACCTCCATTGAGCATATTTTAGTTCGTTTTGCTAAAATGTATAACAAAAGAATGCGGAAAATCAATTTCTACTTTCAAAACATCAAACCTTTTTACATACTGAAATTATTTTTGATTTGCTGCAACTGCGATGGACGTTATAGTAGACGTATTAGTTGACGTTATGCCAAAGTCAGTGGATTTTTTTTTTAATCCTACACATTATTTCTTACGAAGTTTATTAAGCTTTTACTCTGCGCTTCAGCTATTACGTCTTTAATATATCGTTACTATATTACTGTAGATTTACAACATCATTCTGTAAAATCACGTTAAATAGAGGCCCTTATGAAAGAAGCATTTAATTTAATAAACTAAAATTAAATGCAACTTTCATAGTATCATTTCTCTATTTGATTATGGAGTCTTTTTATTCTATGCTACATGGAAAAAGACGCTAATAACTCAATTACGTTAAAAATGAGGTAATTTATTCCCAACTTAAATTAATGGTAGAGGATTCCAGGGAATAAAATAAAATTTCTCTTCGTCCCGGACTCGAGAGGGCAAATTCGTTAAAGAGAATGTCGCCACGCTCTCCCTCAGTTGGATCCCTCCACTCGAAAGCTACCTTCCTCTTCCGAACGAGGGAACCTGGAAACGTAACCTGATTATAGCAATTCCTGCTCTCACCATCAGCCTTTTCCGAAAAATCGTCGGCCCGAGGACGTCAAGAGCTCGAGTGACCCGAAAGAAACAAAATCTGGGTGGAAGAATCCAGAACGGGAAAGGAATAAAACACATTTTGTGACACTGGATGTAAAATGTAGGACTTACTGGACCGGTAAGTCATAGAAAAGGTATAGACATGGTATTAATAGCACGATTATGATTTTACTCTAGATAAGCACGTTCTTTCTCCGAGATATTTGATCATTTTTTGGGGTATCGCAATGAATATGTGGCTCGTTGCTCATTCCTTGTACATATACATGGAAGTTTAATTCAAGGTTTGGTATGAATAATTCATTCAACGAGTTACGGAATGTTTATCGCAGTTATATTGAGGATTTCTCGTCGCACTCTTTAGTTGGTATTCGTTTGCACTGACAATAATCTAACGATACCCCCACGCGTCGCTATAAACATACAAACATTAATGCGTGGCTAAAAACAAAAGAAACGATGACTCGCCACCACGAGTGTTCTAACTTATTAATTGTACGCTACATGAACTGCTCTTCGTATATTTGAATTCGGAACGAAACCTTCGACTGATCTAATGTTAAGTTTTTCAGGGAGTTCAGGAGAAAACACGTCGTGAAATACGAAAAACAAGGTAAAAAATATTATTAATGTTAGTATTATTCGAATATTATTATTATTATATATATTATTACCGAAACCATGGTCGCAGTAATAAATTCTGTGGAAAGTAAATCTTTGATTTTTTTCTTTCTCGTTAGTATTATTGTCATAAGAATTATTATTATTATCATCGTTATTGTTATCGTTGTTTTTATGATTGTTGTTGTTGTTGACATTGTTAATGTTGTCATTATTTTTATTATTGTTGTTGTTGAAATCCTAGCAGATAGGCCACAAGTCAGGTGGCAAGTCTTTGCAAGTTAAAATAAATTACAATTAATTTATATCAATTCATACATCAGTTTCGTTATATCTTCACATCTGACACTAATTTATACATCCCAATGCAGCAATATCCCTGTTTAGCAATGTTAAAATAACATAACATAAGTCTAGGGTAATAATAAACTTTTAAGCTTTATTTAGAAGATCATCACATTTTTCGGCATTAAAATGAGAAGTTATCCAGGTGATAAATGATATTCCTCTATTGAAAAATGAATATTACGCTACATCGGATTTCTCTGCGCGTTTTTTCATTTTCAGTCGATTATCGTAGCGTCCAATACAGTAAGGAGCATAAAACCTCCCTCGTGTTAATGGCATTCCATTTCTTAAACTCAAAAAATTTAGATCTCACCAAACTCATTGGCTATGAAATATGAAAAATAAGTTTCTTGAAGAATTTTAACGACGAATTATTTTCTTAACAATTCCGGGTTAAACACGTACGCATCGAATCTATAACAGCAATAAGTAGGACTCAAAATAACAAAAAAGTTATTACGAACAGCACAGTTAGCTCAGCTTATTTATGACCGTGACCCGAAACAAAAACTATCACGTACGGTATTAAAACTTCTCGATAGTGGAAGATGTATCACACGAGTCTCAAACTCCATTCGCATTCAAATAATACACGCTTCGAAAGAAAAACGAACGCTAACGAACTTTCAAAAATATATTACCGAAAATTGCTTTCTCCAAACCACCCCAGCCTCATAATTTCGGAGATTTTATAGCGGATTAAAGCGGAAACTTTCTCCGAAATATAACGATTATAGAGGAAATGAATCAAGGCAGATGGCGCGGAGATATGGCGACAGAATACGAATCACCAACGGAAAAGAAAGTTGTGGAACAGCGCTTTGCTCGACGACATTACACGAGTAGCTAATGTTTTTGTATCATGTCTAATTGTCGTACATAATTGGCTCGTTGGTGCACACGTTCGTACTCCAATGGGATTTAAATTTGGCTCTGAAAAGGTATAAATTGGACCACCGTAATTGGGCTCTAAACTCGGCACACAAGAAATGAATAGATTGGACAACTTTGTAATTATCACAGAGATACGAATTTAACTCATACAAAGTAATCCTGAATGACTGAAATTACGAAATGATTAATTAGGTTACAACCAAGCCAAGCTTAATTAATATCATATCATCACTGCCATGAATAAAGCAAAAGTAGATGAAAGTTACATTTTCCCCTACCTCGAACCATTAGGTTAATGAAAATATTGCATTCATCAAAGCGGTGGTGATGATGATGATAATAAAATAATAATAATAATGAAATGATAATAATATTATAATAATAAAAGCATAACAATAAAATTTAAAAAATACAATTAAAACGATGACAATAAAAGAACAACAATACTAATAATAAAATAATAAAGAAATAATTTATTCATCATAGTAGATATGTTCTTTGACATCACTATAGATAGATACGAGATACGATACGATTCTCGTATATCATAAGTTCTGTACACATTTCTTTACATTCATGCCTTTTCAGCCATGAAACATTTATAAAAACCTTACAATCAATTTCATCAGTTTCAAGTATTTGATAACAAGAGCATCATTCATAATTAAAATAATTGACACAAATAAAATCTACGTAGGCGGGCGTGATATTATGGATAAAGTACATATCTATGTAATATAATTGACACAAAATTATCGAGCTCCGGAAAAGCCAAGTGGGCTACTCGTTCGCCCTTGGTGAAAGCTGACCCACAAAAAGAATTACCTCAGCAGTCGATGTACTTTTGGCAATATTACAAAATTATCTTTGAGTTTTTTGCGGTTATGGCAGAAGAACTGCCAAAACGAATGCAATGTACAGGTTAAACTATTTCAAGTAATGCAAAATTTCCGTCAAGGTTCTCCTTAGCCAATAAAAGATTCATCCGGATCTACAGGGTTAATTTTACTTACGCCAATAACAATTAAGGATTAATTTTGAATTAAAACCTTAGTATTCAAGTTATGCTAGAAACAATCTACAACAATTCAAATAACGCGTTAATTCTAATAATAATAATAATACGTATTTATTGAAGGGCGATATATAAGAAGAAAACATTTTAGTCCCTTCTAAAATTTAACCCTTTGTCATTGAATATTTAAAAAAAGAGACAGCTTTTAAGAGGTACCAAAACGAAAAATCAACAAAGAAAATAAAATTTATGATCTAAAAAAATTACCCAAGCCTGAACTTGGGAAAACCAAACCCCAGCAGGTAAACGCGCATGAGAAGGAAAGCGTGAAAAACCTGCGAAAACCTACAGCTCTTAGCGACTAAAATTAATTGGGAAGGTGGGAAAATAACAAAAAGGAAACAGTCGACATCTCTTATTTCGACCAAGTGACTATACATTTATTACTAAAAAAACAATCTAAAAAATAAAACAATTACGCAAAAATTGTTGAATATTTGCTAAACAAATTACAAAAGAAATATAAACAAATTATATAAAAATCCGTTAAACAAATCAACAACAATTAATTTAAACGCAAACATGAAGAAAACTTTTAAGACTGTACTTTTAAATAATTCAGTAAATAAAACGAAAATAAATCCAATGAAAAACTAGTTAACTACTCCTTTCCTGACTCATGTTTGTAAATTCTTTCTTTGAGAGTTGTCGATCAAATGATGTGGCATGAGCTGTCGGTAAAGTGGGTGTCGGCGAATCGGGTGTCGGCAAATTGGGTGTCGGTCAAAGGAGTCGATCCCTTACGGCAGCAGCTTAAACATCGGGCGGCCAAATGCTCCGTTTTATTCAGTGGGCATTTAAAAGGTCCAGTGGACCTGAAAGAGATTCCGATGGAATCGCAAGGCCGGTGACGCCATCTGGCTGGACCTCCCCTTTCCTTCGTGGACATCCCTCCCCTTTAAAACCGGTGCCCATGACGTAAACACCTTTCTTCGCCAGGAATCTGACGTAATTAGCTGCGTGGCTGGAACTCGAGCAGGAAATGTAAACGCCCCGGTCAAGTTGTCGAAGGATAAGAGGTGTGCATGGACGGTGAAATCGACCGTATCAGAGGGGATTTTTCAACCACTTTCCCCTTTTCTCTCTCTCCCTGTAAACCCCTCCATTCTTCATTCCTCCCTCTCTTCTCTTTCTTGTTTTCATTTCTCCACGCAACTTCGATCTCTTTGTTCCAGTTACCGAGGAGGAACGGTTGGAATGTTTGCCGATAGCGGTGCTTAGCAACCTGCGCTCCGCTGCCAGCGACGCCCTTCAGCCTGAACAAGCGGGGCTTCTGCCTTGAACCCCGCATATGTAAGTGACACGGTAAACGAGGAAGGCATAATTTTACGTTAAAAATGAAATCTGACGAGCGCATCACTTTCTCAATCCTTCCTGTCGTACACTCGTTATCTTTTATGAGAAAGCAAGGGAAATTACCGCACTCCTCATCATTTTCTCCATTCTTCCTTTCGTATATTCGTTATCGTTTAAGAAAAAGGCAAGGTAAATTACGAGAAAATGATGGTCTGTAAAGTATTCTGCCCGAAGGCCGGTTGGTACCTCATCCCCTCTACCATCAGACACGAAGAGCTAGGAGAGGGAAATGAGGCTTACTAGGCAAGGTGAGGTAGTTTGCACATTATTTCCTCACTAAGACAGAATGCTATAATCAGAGCAAGCCCACGTTAGTGAAGCACAATGACTCTACGAGTAACACTTTTTGTAACATTGCATAAGGAGAAACCTAAATTAATGCCATTATTCAGCATAGCTCATACTTCATTAGCTTTCATTTCATCATAGCTATGAACAAGACTGAGACAAAATATATTAACTATAGTTAATATTGGCTTTAAGTTAGGCCAACCCTTATCGAATGCTGAGGAAATTTTTCCTAATATAGTCATTATGCTGTACGTTGGTGGTCGTTCTCCACTCATAACGTCCTCGCACACGTCAGCAATGCAATGGTAAAATACCTCACTCCTCACCTTGCATAGAAAGCTTCATTCCCTCTCAAAAGCTTTCGATAGCTAATGGTCGAGAGTTTGAGGCTACAACATGCTTTTGGGCTGATATCTGTACAAGCAAAGATATAAAATGTTCTTTCTCACGACTACAAAATTCTGTGAATCCCGGTCCATTCAAGTTATCAAACAAATGTGTTACAAAGGAAGATAATTGTATTTCTTTGATAATTGTATTTTTTTTTATTTACTTTATATGCTTGTGTATTTACATTCTATAAAATAACAGTGTGTGCATTATATACATAATTCCTTTGTAACAATTTTATTTTTGTCAATAGCTTTTTATATTCAATTTAAAATGGTATCATTGTCAATTGATGATTATTTTGTATAAAACTACTAATTTTTGGAGTTTTATCAGACTTTCTTTATTATTTTTTACTTAGTTTTTTATTATTTATCTAGTTTCATATGTTAATTTATGCTTATATTCTACTAAATTAGATCTGTTTCAATTTATCTTTCTATAATACCTTATATTATATTATCATTTGCAAAATTATCTGTTTTACAACTAATGTTACTTCTGTATTTTTATTTTGATCTGTCTTTTGCTTTCTTTTTCAATGTTTATGTACATACTTTATTAGTAATTTTTGTATGTAGTATTGTATTTTTTTTTGTAAATGGGGTAAAACCCGTAATAAACATTATTATTATTATTTCTAGTTTTGTGGACGCAGCCGGGAAGTTGAGGATAACATCGCATTGCATTTATCATACTAATCGGAAGGTTTAAGCAATAACTTTGCTAGCAATGTCACACTTCCAAAATCTAAAGAGGGTTACTTATGAGGAGGAAGTATTTCTCCACGTGTAACACAGATAATGCCACCAGAGGTATTCGGAAAACGGCTCGTATTATTTGTTACCGGGCAACCGTTGTTTTCCGTGAGGGGTGCGGGTTCTGAATTCCCACAGCGCCTCTGCTCCGCGATTTATCGCTCTGTCCTTGTTATTTGCTGGAGGTTTCTGCTTGAGGGGATGGTAAGATATCAGTGTAATGGATTATGAGCTATACGAGATATACAGTATATACGAGTATATACATATATGTTTGCCGAATATTCGAGAAGTTCGGAATCTGAAACTATGCAAATCATTGGCGGTTAGTAGAACAGGTTTCAACAGCTTTCTCTAATATGAAAGCAACCGCGGGCGTGCAGCGGGAGCCTAAAATCAATGCACGCTAGAGATGGAAATTTAACTAGTGATGTGAAAGACTTCACCCGCCACTCCAAGAACAGTTAAGTTGATGAAATATCAATCATTCCGTGCTGGACGCGATTTGAAGGATGCTGACTTTCAACAATTCCTTATTTAAAATTAATTAATAATTCGAGACATTTCAAGGTGCCAATTTTCACATTTTTTTAACCACCAGCTATTAATCGGTTTTAGAAATTTCAAACCGTAAACCGCACACATACCATGCATCAAATATTACACTTCAACATCAATGTTTTTGAATATTATTTCTCCAATCAATTTAAAAATAGATATACACACACATAGAAATAGACACTATTTATTAATAGACTTTCGAAGAGGAAATAAAGCAAATATGGCATCAAGAATCGATTACAATAGCTCCTATTATTCTATCGCCAACAGCTGTTGTACCAAAAGCATTACACAGCAGCATAAGTGTCATACTATTCCCTCCAAAAACATACATTTCACTCCAAAAACCTTCAATTCTAAATACCTGCTCCACCACAAGAGATTTTCCAAGTTATTAATTGATAGGAATAATCATTACCACTCATTAAAGAGAAATATATAGGGACAAGTGACTTGGTGAAGACCCGTCAGAGTTCCAGAACTAATACCACGAAAAGTGAGAAAAAGGTTACAACAACAACAACAATGGAATTTCATATGCAATATAACAATGTAATTTAATAAAAAATAAAACCATGTAATTTAATAATACAACAAACCAATGTTCCAATGATATGACAATGAAATAAAAAAATACAATTTAATAATATAATATACCGATGTAATTTAGCAATGGAACAAAACAATGTAACTTAATAATGTAATAAAATAAATTGATTTAAAATTGAAGCAAAAAGATGTAATTGAAAAAAAAAGGAGGACGGTTTAATTTAACAATGGAATAAAAACAACGCAATTCAATAATGTAATAAAACGATTTAATCTAACAATGAAATAAAACAATTTAATTTAATAAGGTACTGCATGAATAGGTCGTTATAGTGTGACGTAACCAGGTGATGAAAATATTGTTTAATATTCATTTGTTATCATTTTGTCGTCAGTTACTCAATAGTCTTCTTGACTATATTCGAATTTTCATGAGATAAAGCGGAGCTGTAATGAAGAATATTCATCCTCTCTACTCCATTACTTTCTTATACTTTGACCCTATCTTCCTCTTCCTCTCTCACTCCTCTTCCTTTCATCATTTTTCTTATTTTTATATCTTTTATTCCGACCCCTTCACATTCCAAAGACACTTTCCGACGGATCCTTAACCCTTACGCTTCGGTCTCTTCCAAAATTGCCTTCCCCTCTTCACTCGTTTCTTTTTTTTTATACTCCTCCCTTACCTTTGCCTCCATTCCCTTCCTTCGCATTTCTCTACCTTTGAAATCACCAAGGCGAATTGAGGAAACCCATCCCATAAAATACGGCTCGATATAAAAAAACAGAAATCTTGCAAAATATTTTCCCGCGGCGGATGCGTACTCTACCCACCTGCTTATTTCCTCGACGTGTTTTCATATTAAAAAAAAAAAGAAAACGAATTTCTTTCCGCGTCTCCTTTCCGTATATCTCAAGCCAAAGAGCTTCTTTCCGAATATCGTTTCATACATCCCCGAAGTTGTTTCTATATCCTCTTCGAAAGCTCTTACGGTAAATATCATTTACGTCTGGATGATTCTCTCGCATGAGAAAGACTCCAAGGAAATCTTATATCTTTACTTCGCTATGCAGACAAAGCGGTTAGCAGAGGATAAATTATGGATAATTTCTGTGAATTTTCAGTCTGTTGAATATTGCCAGGAAATAATTGGCAAAATCTGCCCGTTAGGTATTCAGAGGTATCCCGGGGGCCAGCAGGAAGCTCAACCCTCCATAACTGGATAGCGAGGATAAATGAGGCTTACTAGACAAGGTGAGGAGTGAGGTACATTGCGCTTGACTTCCTCCTTAAACCGGAAGCTATCGAGGAAATGACATTAGCATATATCCGAAATTATATACCGAAAGCCGTGGGTAGGGAATTCGGCTTACTAGGTATAGTAAGGAGTGAGGTAGTTTGCCCTTGTTATATTCACTAAATGTGAACCACAATGCTACAACTGGAATGTGCGCCAGCGGTATTGTAACACTATGACCCTCTGAATAAAACTTTTCATTGCATTTAACGAGAGAAAATATGTAATTTTTCAGTATCACGCACCTAGCAGTTTTCATATAATAAGAGTCATGAAATGATGAGTCAAAAACTAAGTAAATGAAATAAAATCTTTCCTCTTTAATTCATACACCAAAAGGTAAATGGGACTTATATCACCCATCAATTTTCTTATCAGGAAAATCGGCAAACTACATCAGCTCATATGAACGAAAAAGTGAAGACACGGTAATAGCAGTGATTTTAAAAGTGCATCGACAGCTAAGGTCATTTAGCCCGTGACCCCTCACCGGGAACCGAACTAGCTTTCACCGAAGTCGAACGCGCTACCCACATGGCTATTCGGAGGCCCGAATAAAATATATCTAGAAATAAATAATCGATGATTCAAAAGAAAAATAAATAAATAAAACATGCGATAACGTAAATGTTACGACAAAGAGTTCTCAGTTCGTCTGGTCTCGGAAATCGGTCTCAATAAGAACGGGAATACGCGCATTTCGTCGTGCAAATCAGTACTCAAAAATATCTGGAATAACTTTCGCCTATACTCGGCATATATGTGAGCAATATGTTAACCTCCCCTGGAAATGGAAATGTGTCATCAAATTAGCCTAATTCGCATCATTTAAGTCCCTCATCCAATGCCAAATTGTCTTCTATCCTGCAGAATAAACATATACAAAAAAGATTTATGTTTTATTGGACAGTGTTAGTTCTTCAAAAGCAGTCATTGCGATTCGGAAGGAACAAATATTCGGTTAAGGGTACGCATTTCGAATTCGCTATTGCATTCCATCCGACATGTCCTGCGAGGACAAAAAAGGATTCAGAGGACATGGCAGACCGACACGTATCCTTTTGGGCAAACGTTATTCGATGAATACCAAATGATGCGCGGGCATGTTTCATACACTTCGGCATCTGTCACCACGGCTCCCGAGGGACATGCAGACATAGAAACTGCTCCTGTTCCGACCTGCCGTTCCGAGAAAACGAAAGCATATTTTGAGGAATGGAAAAAGACATTCTTGTTCGCCAGATCGGACGATTCAGTTTTTAGATCTTTTAAAGAAGCTACCGGTGAGGTTGGTGTTTTTACTATACATCTCTATAAAAATATGAAATTCATACACGAAATTCATACACGAAATTCATACATGAAATTCATACATGAAATAATTTCCTGAATAAATTATTGTACATCTGTTATTGCCAATCGAAGACCACCTGAGAAAAGAGTTATTTATTCTGCATAAAATATATATTTTGCTATGCGTAAACTTTAATTGACCTTTTAAGGAATTTTATATTATATTTAAGATATATTTTTGTAGCGATAAAGTATTTTTGCTTCTTGAAAATGAGTGTATTTTAATGGTGCATTGTATAGCTAGATGACAGTTGTCTTGTAGTAAGCAAAAACGTTGCATTATTATAACTAGCATAGTATATTTTACTGTTTCATTGTTTAGTGTAGTATTGCGAAAGTGTAAAATAGTAATAAGTTACCACCGGACATTTGGTCCATCTTTAACGCATGTAATAATAATAACAATAATAAAAATAGTAGTAATTGGTATTTAATATTCATTATAAACTTCCGTCCAAGATGCAAACAATAATAGCAACAACAACAACAATAATAATAATAATAACAAGAGTAATAATTACCAATCACCGTTTTGCATGAATTTATCAATATATGTCAGTAACTTTTATAGGAAGTGCTCGTTAAGTTCTCCTTCAGTTAGGAGGCCTTTCTTTTGTAATATTTAAACAGATTCCACCACAAAGCACCACCACAAGGTAAGTTTACAGAAATTATTTTTTAT
This sequence comes from Ladona fulva, assembly GCA_000376725.2. Taxonomy (NCBI): domain Eukaryota; kingdom Metazoa; phylum Arthropoda; class Insecta; order Odonata; family Libellulidae; genus Ladona; species Ladona fulva. Next base: position 419,575 of record KZ308198.1, on the reverse strand, counting down.
TCAACACATTTTTTAATTCGAAATTGTAAAAATTCGGCATCAAATATCAATTTTAAATAAAGTTTAACATTGCTGATATTGATAATAAAATGGAATATTCTTCTTAACGACCGATACCGATTTTGAGAGGCGTATCTCTGTTTATCTTGTTTATAGTAACGCGTAGGGTATTGTTAGATTATTGACAGTAAAAACAAATACGAGCTAAAAGGAGCGACGAGAAATCGTCGATATTTTTTGCGATATATATTATGTTACTCGTTGAATAAATGATTCATACAAATAATTGTGGAATTTTTGCCCCCTCGATATTTGAATATTTGAATTCGTCATTTTTTACTTGTACTAAATGCATTTTTGCACCAAACAAGGAAGAATATTTTTATTAAAATCGGACTGAATTAATCACAAATAAATAATACAGAAGCAAACGAATTCAAACAGTATTAATTAATTTATCCGTATGATTTAAAGTTCGCCTGCGAGTCTACACATAGGTATGATTTAGTTAATAACACCAATAAATTGAAATTAACAAATCAGATAAATCAGAATACGAAAGCAAAGTAGAAAACCGAAGTCTCGATAAATAGGTAATGTACAGCTCTGTCGGCTTCAGCCCATTAATCGAGTGTAATTTTAATAAGCTACGTCAATGCTGCGGCAATTATTTAAACGCAAATCACTGATGAGAATCGAGGGGAAGTGAAGGGGATAACACACGCTGGTAAATTAGTCAGAACAAATTATTCTTTCCGTAACATAGCTTCCCAAAGGAAGTAGCGTTGAGTTTGATTGATATCGATAAAATTACGAGATAATTGACGTTGATCTTACATTTTCTATATTCACACAAAGTATTTTTCGTTTACTAACACAAACATCGTCAATTAAGTCAAGTATTGTTGAGTTAAGCTGTTATTCCTTCTGTATTAAAGGATTGAGTTAAAAATGTAAGGATTGTTAAGTTAAAGGCATTTACTGTTGTCGATTCTAATCAAATCTTCCTTAAATTTACATATTTCTAAAGAAGAAATAATATAAAATACTAATTTAATTCCTTGGCTACAAACACGAGTATTGCCAATTACGTTGAAAACGCATGCTTTGTTGAGCTACTACAGTTATTGCTGCTGCATTTCATCATTTCTAACTAAGTTAATAATGTGAGCATTGTTGAGCTTAAGTGATGTTATTTTTGTTACTTCTGACCAAAACTTCCTTAACTCTACTCCTTATTAAGAAGAAATTAAATTAGATAATAATGTTATCCTTTATCTAAAAACACAGGTGTCGTTAATTGGGCCATTTTTAACAAACTTCCATATAACCTCCATGGCATAGGAAAGCTAGGAGAAGCAAAAAGAAAAATTAAAAGCTGGCTTCTAGAAAATTCCATGGAATTACGGTAAAAATGTATCATATGTAATAGTGTAATTATTAATTACATGTAATTATGTAAATCATGTAATTTATAACATTGTAAATATTATATTATGGTAGATTATACAATCTGTAATATTTTAAATAATGTAATATACATTTTGTTTAATTTTAGCAACTATAACACATTAAAAATAATAACTTTCTAACACGTTGTTTAAAATTAGGCACCTTCGGATGAGCCTTCTTTGGCTCAGGAGGACCTTGCTGTTGAACTTTGCGACTTTTGTAACTAACTATATCTCTATGTTTTTGTAACTATTTTTGTAAGTATCTAATTGTGTGCAATAATAAATTGAAAATAATAAAAAAAAAGTTGAAATGCAAGTATTGTTGAGTTAAAGCTGTTATTGGTGCTGTATTAAAGAATTTCTCATTGAGATAATAATGTAAACATTGTTGTGTTTAAATGCTGTCATTGTTGTTGATGCTAATTAAATCTTCCTTAACTCTACATATTCTTAAGAAGAAATTAAATAAAATACTAATTTTTATCCCATCACTTGATAAAAGGCTTACACAAAGTTCAAATGTCGTTTGAATTCTGAAAATAACTCCCAAGCGCATGTTCTATCTTTAACGACGACTGAAAGAGGCATCAACGATAGAGGAGACCTTGTCATACAAAAATTTTCCGCAGCAATCCATTTCTAGCTCGGAAGAGTATTATTTTTCCATTTGATTACCTTCAAAACTCGAAAATTGGGGAAAAATTCGTTACCTGACTTTTCAATTCATCATCCATCTCCAGCGACCTCCAGCGTGACAAAGGACGTGTTTTCATCATAAACCGATTTCCAGAGACAATAAACTTTGATTTCGAAAGGCGGAGTTTCATAAAATTCGCTTTGTGGAGATGATTCATGGCTCCATAGAGAAATTTACTTTTCTATCTCTGTCACTCCGCTTTTCACTTCTACGCTTTTTTCAAAATCCCTTAATTGCCAGTTATTTAAAGTCGCAGTGACTGGCAGTTTATTTTTCGCCGGCGATTTGCGTCGGAATCGCGAAAGAATTGAGCTGATAGAGCGATTATGATTTGAAGATAACGGATGATGCATGGATTTGCTTCTAACGAGCTAATCGTTGGCATAACATATCTGTATTTGCTTTTCATATCTCCCTTTCAGTTAATGCTATCTGGAACGAGGAAAAAGATTAACCAAAAAAAGGCAAAACCTTTAGCTAAAAATAATAGTGAATGCAGTAAAAATTCTTTGATTTCATTCCAATTTTTTCCCCATTCAAGTTGCTTATTGGTAGCTGAATGTTTCAGGAACGCATTTTTCTATTGAAATACATGGAAAGAGGATCGAAGGTTAAATCATAGGTGTAAACGGAGGAATGGGATGAGGGTGACCACCCCCTTTCAATGATTACGCAAAGAAAGCAAACCTCGTAATGATAGAAACTAATTAGCTTACAGCACGGCGAGGAATTCCCTCCTAAGAAATGACACGACAACTCTCAACACAGCTCTACGTACGTATAAAGAACCTTTCCTTATTAACCTTTAAGTCTATTTGCTTTTTCACAGCAGTACGGCGTTTTGTAGATAAATGGAAGGACACAAATATAGTTATTACTTTAAGATAGGTAGATAAGATAAAATCATAAACCGCCCCCTATTAGCTACGGTTGCAAACTACAGACGAGCTTATTCCAGAAGTTGCCGATTCCAAGATTAGTTACTTCCGGGAGATATGAGAGAGTCCGAAAGACTATTTAAAGGCTAACTTGAGCTACCATAGAATGTGTATTCTTTATGAACAGCGTAGATGTGCGATCTCCATTTTCCCCGTTGAGAATCAACGTGCACTTCAGCTAGTTCTAACATAATATACACAAAGGTTTTGTCATCTGAAGTAATGAAGTGAATTAAGAAATTTCAGGACATCTGAACCAACTAAAAGATACTTGTAACAACTTCAGGGCATTACATTGCGCCCTTTTCCTAAATTAAAACCACTTCCCAATTTCCAAATACTAACTTTTATGCTGGCAATAACATTCTCTATATTTACTCTTCAAATAACGATGAACCAAATTACTTAAATACATTTCATAAAAGCCCACTTGTTTGGTTTAGCGCCATTTCCGATAACTTAAGACGCAGAGATTTCATTCATCCACGCACAGTGACCTCCGGAAAACATCCACTTAAAATGCCAAGAGGAAAATTATCGCAATAAAATTGTATGGAAGGATGTGGAAAGATGAAACGAAAGCCATGTAGAAGCAGGTGACAAATGAAGATGATATCAGTACCTATTTAGAATGAATAGAGGAAAACTTACGTCTTAAGCAAGATAATGAACGGGGCTACTCCAAATTCGGCCCGCGAGCCACATGCGGACCTCTGGAATTCACCCCTGCGGCCCACAATTGGTAAAAGAAATGACATTTACTTTAAGTAAATGTATTTTTTTTAAGGATTAATGTATTTTTTTTAAGGATTAGGGAAAGGTTGATAAAACAGCACGGAAGATCCGTTCGGTTATAGCCCAAGGAATAACGAGTGTGACATGACTGGGACTCGAACCCAGGTCTCCCACTTTCCGGGCAGGCATTCTAATCGCTGAACTACCATGCCGCGCCTTTTCCACACTGTTATGGGAAAAGTGGGAGACCTGGGTTCGAGTCCCAGTCATTTCGCTATTTTCCACACTTATTATTCCTTGTATATTTTTAATCTGAAAATAGAAATAATGAGGCATTTGGAAATATTTAAAGGACATAATCCTTTGTTTTCATTCCAATATCTAAAACGTTCTGAAAAAACTAAAAAAAACGAATAATAGAAAAAATTTTATCAAACGAATAATTCATTCGATTTGTCTTCAAATAAATCTTTGCAAATGAATGATGAAATTCTGAATATCCCCAAAATCTGCGGCCCGCGACAACGTTACGTTCCACCCATGCGGTCCCTGTATTAACGTGATTAGTAGTCCTAATGACTGAAAGATCTGTAATAGGCCTACAATACGTATACATATTTGCAATCAAAAAATCGATGGATGAAATTCAGTCGATTTTTACGAATCGATTCGCTCGACCATCTATTATTCGACATTGGGGACGGAATCCAACTCTGAGAGATTAAATTCACGCCATTCCGTCGTCACAGAAACTCCAATTCACGAAAAACTGACGTGACGGGCCGGTTCTCTCTCACTTTTAAATGTTCGTGAGGTTAAACTGTTATGCATGTATTTATATCTTTACTCTGCCTTTTTCCATCACGAAAGATTACTTGACAAATAGAGGTGGTGATTTATGTATCTTGTAATGAATAAACCCGTAAAAATAGCTACAGGGGATCAAAACGATGAATGAATCCTTCGAAATCTTGAATGCAAGTTATACATTAATGTGATATCAGTTTTTATCATTGTTAATCTAAGCTCTGAATTTAATACCTGCTTCCTGGTAAATCTCTAGCGGTTAGCATGCCGAAACTTACATTATACAGCAAGTGCCACTAATTTACTGTTAATTTACTTACTAATGCTATAAAACCAGGATTTATCGATATAAACGAAAATGGGTATGGGTGACTTTACGCAAGATATTTCAATGTATGTACTGGACATAGAAAACGGGTAAGGGTGATACAGCGCAAGATGGTGCGCACCCAGGAAAAATCCCAAGGAAGAATGGACTTGAAAAAAGTCTGACGGGACCGGGAATCGGCATTAATCTTCACCATCATCATCAACATCACCACCATCATGCTCATTCCAAGGGAAACAACCCAAGTTTATCGACATTTTTCATCATTCTACCATGCATAAAATCTTCTTTTGGAGATATATATGCAACATTATAAGAGTTAGACCGACCCCCGTATCGGGACCGGGAATCGAGCCGGGATTGCCGGTCGGGTGCTCTGTCCGTTGAGCTATCCCGGCAGAACATTTCTCCAAGCCATTCGGGATACTTTGTGGGCAAGGACGTTGCGAGTTCGTCCGCATGGCGGCATCGTTCGCGGTCTAGCTTCATTGAAGTATCGGCCACACAAAGTGATGGAAAGGAAACCCCCTTCTGGTTGTAAAAAAACGAAAATGGGTATGGGTGACTTTACGCAAGATGGTGCGCACCCAGGAATCTGTAATATGTGGCAAGTATATGGGATCCAGCGGAAACGTATGCTCACAAACTCGAGAAACTGCAGCGCAAGGCGATACGATTTCTTAAAAAGTGCTACGATAGTAAAGCAGCGTTATGCAAATGCTCTCAGACGCAGGTTGGGAATCCTTGAAAGAAAGGAGATTAGGCTGCGATTGCTTGATAAATTCAGAGAAAGTACATAAGCTGAAGACTTAATCGGTATTATGCGACCCCCCTGCTACTTCTGACAATTCGAGCGTTAAATAAGAGAAATAGATGCGAGGACAAGTCGTTTTAGACTCATTTTTACTACGAACGATACACGACAACAATAAGTTAAAGAGGTAACTCGAACGCTTGGTGTTTACACCACCTGCCACACACCGAAAGGCGACTTGCAGGTCATTTATGTAGGTATAGATTATCGGCTGGATGATTTGAGTGATTTAGGGAAAATTTCAACCAACTATGCTGCTAGATAATATATATGTAAGATTGATTACCCTTGGATGATCATTGGGAAATCAACATGAATCGTATTTACTTTGTCGTAACTTACAGCAATAAACCATGTTTTGCGAAAGATATTCACTTCCTAACTAATAATTCCATATGGCGCTCAATTCCCTTGGGCACGTCTTCAACAATCGCCCAGTCGTCAAGGGATTGTTTACAGCAACAAACGTTTCGCGTACTTTATCAAAAAACTCGCAATGATAAACTGACAAAATTATTCCATTACCAACGTAAGAATATTCATTCAATTTTTCCTCTTTTGATTATAGTCTTGTTTTGTATATCTTATATTTAGTCTTGATTTCATAAGACCTTTGAGTCTAACTAAATGTTGCGCAAGATATGAAGCCCACATAAGATAAAAAAGATCTTTTGCCTCAATTTCCTATGGATACCGTTTCTAACGAAATTTTCGGAAATCGAACCCAGCAATATGAAGTGTGTAAAAACCTGCCCACCCTTGTTTTCCATGCCGCAAAAGTAAAGTAAGCGACTTGAAGGAAATATGTGGAACTGCGTAGGCGAAATGGACTATGAATAATGACTTACGGGGGAAAAAACCACGAAAACTATACATTCGAGTGTTAATTATCCATTGTGATGGCCTAGCGCTGTATAAGGAGTTTTCAAATAAGTCCCAATAATCGCTAACGGTAATATGTGTGTTCTTTTGTGTTTAAAGAGCGTGTACTGAACGCGTTCTCAACTTTTAAGCGTGCGTGGGTGACTGGAAACATGGAATATCAAGCTGCTGAAACCGACCGAATAAGTGTGAGATATAAATAGAAGAGAAAGTTGAAATCTTACGCGTTATAGAGGGATTATGACTTGGTGTACTGCATGTACAAAGAGTATTGTTAGCGCACGCAGAGTCTAAAAAGAAAATTGGGAGACTTTTCTTGAATAAATGTGCGATTTTCAATTAAGAGATAAGCGATTCACAAAATGACGAACGATTTAAAATATATAAATATAAAAATAGTATCAATTTTTCGTTTTGGTTTAGTATAATTCATCAATATTATTATTTTATATGAATATTTACTTGTGAGTCCAATTATGGCTTGAATGCTAAATGTATAAATCTGTGACTTTATATTCAAAATGCTATAATTGTTCTGATATTTTGTAATATGTTTGTAACGTTTGTAATAAATCTCTTACAATAAAAAAAAGTTCGAATTTGAGGAATACTAAACAGAGGAGAAAAAAAAAACATTAGTATGGGTACGATAGAAAAGACCTCCAATAGAAGAGAAATAAAGAAATAAGAATTGAAATGCGACACGGCTTCAGAATGAATAGGAGGAGTATTGTGAGCTCAAGGACACGCACGCAATGTCATTGATAGAGATAATTAACTTGGTTCAGTAGCAGAGTGTCGTGATTGGAATGCACGGAATTTAAACTCACCAAAGGTAACAAAAAGAATGGAAGATTCCCTTGAAAGAGTTTTCCGAGCTCAAACATTGTTCATAGCGTTTTAAACGCACCTAAACGTCAGATGTTAATCTTATTCGCTACCATAGGAAATGCCACAGTTTTTTATCTGGTTTTAATTAAATTACTAATTACAGATAAGAGCCTTTAATGATTACCGATGATGGCGAACAGGGCAGTAGTAGAAAATACATATAAGAAAAACTATCGATAGCATTTGAAGCTCGAGAAATATACGTTTCATTTCATAATTTCGTTTCTTTTGCAAAAGGTCTAAATTTGAATCAATTGTAATTCTTAGTTTTGCATCTTCCTTTAAAACAATGCTGCTATAAAACCAAGCCACAGTGTCAAGGAGCTTTGTTGCATTCACCATACAATAATAAGTATCAAGACGTTTGAGCCCGCAACAATTAATTATACTCATAGCTTTCTGTTAATGAACAATTACCGATTATTAACTGGTAATTGTTCAATACAACAATGAACAATTGTTAACTTTTTGAAAGGAACACGTAATGCTAATGCTATTCACAATGAAATGAAATATTGCAGACTCTGCGTAAGCCATGAGGAAAATCAGAAGTAAAAACTCCAACTTACTCATCTGAGTTACCTCAGATGATTTTATTTTATAAGAGCACTTTACTGCCAAGTTATTTCCACGAAAAACTTGAATTCTTATTTTTTCATGATTTATTCCTCATCCGTGGCTTCTATTTTCCTAGGCTCATATTCTGCCAACACTGCCACATACGTTTCCGTGACGTATTTCACTTTAGGTTTACATCGTATTTCACTTTAGGTTTACATTGGAATTTACTAGCATTGTAATGATTTCCAATGCCATCCCTACCTTTCACATTTAATAAGTTTCTCTTACTAATTTAAATCTTCCCCGATTCTGGCGGTCTCTCATGCTGGAATATTTACACTACATTTACATTTAGACCCTGCAAGCCGCTAGTGGCGCGTGGCAGAGGGTGTAAAAACACCTATACCCTATCACACTCTATTAATACATTACTACAATTAGCTTCTCCAATACGTACAACACGGGAAAAACGACCAGAAGTAACTATCCGTCCTGGCAATCATTTCCTCGAATAGCTTAGTTTTCTCGCGCACGTTGCTAACTGGAATAACAATATCAGCTATCTCGTCGATGAGATCTGTAGTGATAAACTTTTCGAATAGCTTACGTCGGTAATCAAGTCTTCTATCCCTAAGCGAAGTCCACCCGAGGGATTCTAACATAGCCTAAACACTACTATCGAAACTAAAATATCCCTTGACAAACCTAGCCGTTCAACCATCTCAAGATCGGAGAGTAGCCCTACTTCGTGAGGATCCCAAATCGCACAGCAATACTCGAGGAGAGGTCAAATTAAGGAAAAGTACACTATTTCCTTTACATTAGGACCCTGCGAGTCACCGTAAGGTGTGTGGCAAGGGGTGTAACGACACTAAAATCCCTCCCTCGCTAAATTGTTTGAGCTAAGTGTTTGAAAAAGACCAACAACTATTTGTCCACGCTATTATCTCGGGAAACCTCTCAGCCCTATGTTTACGAAAGCCACGTTCGCTTAGAGCAGAAAACACTGTCGCAAAATCCGCCAAGTGAATCACCACTGAACCAATAATTTCTGGGATTCTGTTCTTTAAAAGCTCAGCTTTTAAAGTACACATCAGGTTCTTCTAAGATTACAGGTTTTCATTCATAGCCTAGTCAATTTATATATCCGACCTTTTAAAAGGTCATGTAGTTCTAATTTTTTAATATGTCATCAGGACCTATGTCGCGTGTAAGGAATTAATTTGCCTGTGCGAGCTACGCAATTTCCATAAAACTGCGACTTTTTTTGCAAATTTTCCTGTTTTTGCTCAATATCCTCAAAATTATGCGTCTTACTGAAAAAATAATCAATTGTACGTAATTTAAAGTAAAAAATAATTTCTACATTTTAAGTCCAAAATCGGCTCTACGTATTCAGTGCTTTCCGAAAAAAAGCAGTTTGAGATTCGGCAATTTAAAAAATAAAATGAAAATGTTTCGTTTTTATCTTACATCTTACCAAATATCGGGGAAAGTACTCATCATCCTCTTTAGTTTTTAAGAGGAATAAATTTCTAATACATTTATTTGGCTTTAATTTGATTTGAAAAGGACGCTCATAGACCCCGTGGTTCCTTCGGAAATGGCACAAAGCAGAAAATTCGCAAAACTGATTTTTTTGGAAAAAAATCGACATAAGAGTTTTGATTAAAAAAATATAAATTATATAAAAAGCAAATAAGTTATGAGTCAAATTTGCATGTGCTGTGTAATTATTATGACTATCTACCGGGGTTCTTTGAACTAATCGTAACACTTAATCACCTGCCATACTGCTTTAAGGAGTAATTACAAACCTCTAATTGGAGATTCTCTTGACAAACAGAGAACAGAGTAGAGAAAAACACGGAACTTCTTCTGCTCTAAGAATTTTCGCGGGGTTCATTGTTTGCTAATATTATTTGGCGATTTGAAATTTTTCGGGGATTGAGATTTTGGGAGTGAGGTAGCAAGAAAATTTCCAAAGGGGCAGGAGCTGGTCCGGCCGCCGAACTCTGCCTTGAATGTATTAAGCATTCTGGAACCCTTGAGAATGGAAGCCTTGTTTCCGAAATGCGCATAGGGCAATTCCACAATTAGAAATTCCCGTAGTGGAACCCTTGAGAATGGAAGCTTTGTTTCCGAAATGCGCATATGGTAATCCCTAGAAATAGATATTCCGGAGCTTCCAGTTTGACTTCAAACGCGATTTCCATCAGCCGACATACGGCTTACGTAGGTTTTTAAGACATCCAACATTAAGAAACGTGACATTGTATTCTAATGATTTTGAAGAAAGCCGTCCTAAGTTCCCTTTACGGTGGAAAACTGAACTTAGCTGTCGAAGCACCTTCCTGCGATCTTGAAGAATCCTTTTCGTTACTTTTATCGCAAGCCAACGCTATATTTCGTTTTTGCTAACGTTTCAGCATCACGATATTAGCGGACGCTTTAAAAATCGCGTTGATCCGCCAATGGACGGAAACGTAGAAATGCTGGCGGTGTGTAAAGCCGGTGGGGCATTTCCTTTAATCTCCCTCGCACGAAAAACCGTGGGAACGCATGCCACAAGCTTCATCGATTAAACAATGAGCTTTTTTGGCCTTATATCGATCAAGCAGCCAGTTTATATCCCCTCCCCTTTCTCTAAGGGGTAAAATACGAACACGTGACTGCGGTTCACCATTCGGCACCGGAATCTTATGAAGAAGAACAAAGTGAGGGGTGAATAGGTGGGGGGAGGGAGAGAGGGGAGGTAAAGGGTGGTGGAAGGGGAATGAGGGAGGGGAAGCAATAAACGAGGAAAAGAAAGGATAAGAGAATGGTTGGATGATGAAAGATAAATGGACATGAAAACCAGTCCCAAGCGAGAAATTAAGACTGAATCGTCGTGCTATGGGAGAAATATTGACATATTAATCTCGAATTTTTATAAAAGTGGTGTAATTTATTTTTGTCCTTTAAAGCAGCGGTGCCTGAAGTAGAATTATCGTTGAAAGTGCTTCGATAGCAGAGGTAATTTTGCACTTCGGGTTCCACGGGGAATCGAACTCCATTCTCTCGTCACGAAAATTCGACAATATCCTTATAACGGCTGGTTGTAAGATGGAATTACGATTTCTCAATCTCGCCCTTCAATAAAGAAGATTTATTATTATTATTATTGTGGGTGTATCCTAGCAACGTAGGCTACTTCTTTGTCAAACCTTTAAAGACTTTTCCACTGATTCCACAAAACAAAACATTTTCTACTGTTTTTCATTTACCTTTGTTTTTTAATAGTTAGTAGCTCACGTCATAATTCTGATTATATTATTATTATTGTTACTGTTGTTCTATAATTATTACTATTTTTTACAAAGTATACGTTACCAAATGTATCATTATACAGATGAAACTAAAATATTATTACAAATATGGATATACGTATAAAAATACATCATCATAAAATAAGATTAACTATTATATGTAAAATAAACGATGTAGTTCTTACTTTGTTAAGGTGAGACTTGAAGGTAACTGCCAGAGCACATTTAAGTCTAAGCATCGTCGAATCAGATATTTCAACTTGTCACGCCTTTCAATTGCTGGAAATTTCACAATATTTCGAATAGTTTCCAGGAACGTGATCCATAGGAGCTTTCGTTCCAATCGATACCGTCCCTACCACCACAAGTTTACTTTACAGTACTTCCGCGCACCGGAATGCCATCGTATACCAATGCCGACAACCACTGCACCCTTCGGAATGTGGGAGAGCACGAAACGATCGGAATCCTTTAAGTTCGATAAATCGCACCCGAAGGAAAAACTCTCCGAAATCAGGGCAGTCCATTAGAGCTCCGCAACTTTTCCTCTCGAGAACTCTTTTGGCTCTCCTGTTGACGCTCAAACTCCGGAGTAACACGTAAACCATCTTTACCTTCAACGACAAACAGCAATCATTCGTGAGCAAAATTTTCTTAGCGGGCGGACATAATCGGTCTTTAGACATCACCACGGTGGGCGGAACTCGAGTTTATAGGCTAAATCGGGGTTCCGGATTACCGATTCCTCCCTATTTCGGAAACGAAGCATCCATTTTCAAGGGTCTCATAATAGGAAATGAATATGAAAAGTAGCCATAATCACCCTATGTCCATTTCGGAAATCAAGCTTCCATTTTCAAGGGCCTCATAGTAAGCAATGAGTATCAAAAAAGCTAAAATCACCGTATGCGCATTTCGGAAACAGAGCTTTCATTTTCAAGGGTCTCATAATAAGAAATGAGCAGTAAAAATAGCTAGAATCACCCTATGCGCATTTCGGAAATAAAACCTCCATTTTCAAGGGTTTAATCATGAGCGTAGGGGGTGAATAATGGCAAGCACGGTGCCATGAGAGGAGGCGAATGGCGGCTTTATGACAGCCTGAGGACACCGCCTGCCCCAAATTTCTTTCCCTTCCTCCTCTTTTCTTCCTCTGCCGTCTCCGGCCGACTTATCATTTTTTCCGCACACAGGAAGAGATTGGCAAAAAGACCGCGAAGCATGACCCCCGTTGTTCGCTCGAGGTACCTTAAAGCTGATCAAAGGAGACGCTTGAATACTCAGGATTCTGCTCTCTCGAGGATGCGGCGTGTCAACGACTTCGCAGACCCTTTCTCTTTCATTTTATTTGCGAGAACGGTCTTCGTCATTTTTCCGTGTTAAGGCTCCGTTAAAATCGGTTTTCTTTGAGCTATATTTAGGCTGGTTTTTGGAAATCACTTTCAGCCCTTGAAAATCAAGAAATATTTGATAAACTATACGGAAATTTCATCGAAAATCACCTTCAGCACCTTCAAAAGCCGTCGTCAAGACGACGAATGCCATTGTTGAAGAGCGTTTTCTTTTTGCTAACGCTCGGTTCTCGTAGGATACGTACTGTAACAGTTCTGATTGGGACAAATAGTGTTGGTGTAATAGAATACTATGCGTTCTCTGAACTTCGAATTTAGACTGTTTTGCGTTTACGTTTCTCCATCTAAGTTCCAATTATCGCACAAATAATGACTATCCTTAATCATTGGATGGCAAGCATATTATACATTATTAATCCTTATAAAAACATAGTTAACTATATTTAGCTTAGTAAGAGGTTTCATCTAATATCGTCAAAATAGCTCCTCGCTGTATTTTATGGATGAGTGAACGGGGAATTTTTGTATATTTCACATGTATACAGTGCAAAAAAGTTCTAAGATGTTAGTCTCTCTTCTGCTTAAATAATAAACGAATTACTAATAAATTAAGAAACTGGGGCGCACCCAGAATTTTCACTTGAATAGGTTCAACTTTGTGATCGTAACCAATAGTATAATAAAGATGTTATACTTCACGTTGTATAGCGAAATTATCGATTTTCATCATGAGAAAGAATAGCAAGTAAAGAAATGTTGTAATCCTTCGACGTGTTCATTGATAAAACTCCTTGGAGTAAGGTTCTGAAATACATTTTAAGAATCCTTTTTAAGAATCGGGCTGGTGCCCGTCAGTCACCCCCCTGCGAGCATGCTAAGGAACATTCAAGAAATAGATTTTAGGAAGCAATTGATGTTGGCCTTATGTTTGGCTTCATTTCCTCCCGTAACTTATTGCTATTTTCAGTCTCCACTATCTATTTAGTTGAAAGAAATTTCAATTGCGGAACCCTCGTCATTTCCAACTGTGGAACCCTTGAGAATGGAGACATTGTTCCGAAGTGCACATAGGGCGATTCCCAGAAATCTGCAATCTGGAGCTTCCCGTTTTCTGTTAAACGCGAGTTCCACCTGCCGACAGACGGCTTACGGAGTATTTTCTAATCTAGTTGGTTCTTTTCGTGAAAGACGCACGCCCACGACCTCCAGGTGATGTGACGAAGACTCGGAAGTGGAATGTGCATTCGTCACTGACGTCGAGTGTCGCGAGAGAAATTTCTCTTCCTTTCTTTCCGTTTGAATAACAGAGCCTTTTGTTATGAGAGCCTATTTCATCTCGAGTCCGACTGAGTGAAGAGGCAAGATTTTCTCTCCCGACGATCGCGGGTGAGTGACGACTCCTCCCGTCCTCTCCTCAGACCCCATTCTGAGGAAGAAACCAGTTCCGGAAGTTTCGCAAGGGAACTTTCATCTTGAGTGCATGCGCAAATGTCGCTCTTTAACAAAAGTTGTGCCCGAAACAGTCACTTAGATGAAGTGTTTCAGCGTTTTTTGTGCATCGCCTATACTTAAGCATGGAAAGTCGAAAGTTTCCCCTAGAAGTGTCCAGGAAGACCACCGGAGGGTCACATCCCCATCATTAGCAATGCTATAACCCCGTGGATGAGTTTCTATTATATAGAGACATATCTTGCTAGGTTTAAGGAGAGATTCTTCTGCAGAATGGCAATAAATGTGTTTGTAATATTTTCGAGTGTCAATCTATGGGTTTTTCCCCTAAAGATTTTTTTCAGAGCAAACGAGGTGGCTTTTTTTTAGTTTAAAATCACTTTTAAAAGTAAATTTGCATAAAAGTAAACGTTGTCTCCTAGAAATGTAATTGAGTTTCATATCAAATGAAAGCTCCATCCTTGATCTTAGAAAGGAGTGTTTGCGATGTTCTGTAACTTTTAAAACCTTTGAGAAACGTGAGTTTGAGCGAGAGCGCGCGCGCCAATTTCCGCACTTTTTTCCAAACTTTGACAATCCGCCATTTTGTAACTATTCGAACTATTGATCTAGGAAATGGCAAAATTGCTTCTATAGTAGCTATAAACATTATAGTGGAGTTTAAAGAAAATCCGAAATTTGTCATGCTTTTTTTTTGTCCGGTTTGGCGTGGAATGACCCCTATGTGAATTTCATGTAAGAATCTACTAGATAAACAACGGTGTCATATAAAGATGTGTAATTTCATACAAAGTAATGTAGGTAATGTAGTTTATGTAAGGTAATTTACGTAGTGTAATTTATGTAATGCAATTCATGCAATGTAATTCGCACAAACTCATTTTGATACTCCGATTGTAATCAAAGGAAAGAGGAGTGACAGTGAGTGTGTTTGTTTTATTTTCTCTCACATTTTGTTTAACTTATAAACATTTATTATACACTTTTGTTTTTGGATGTTGCCAATTAAATAGAAGTTTACTTCTGTGCAACAGAATGTAGTTGTAACGAAATAAATTATTATTACTATTAGCTCCGAGTAGATTTGGAGAGGGAATGAGGCTTACTAAGCAAGATGAGGAGTTAGGTAGATTCCCTTCGCCATTTTAGGAAGCCTACAGGAGGCTAACATCTCTATCATCAGCTCCCAATAGCTTTTGAGAGGGAATGAGGCTTACTAGGATAGATGAGGAGTTATGCAGATCCCCTTCGCCTTTTCAGGAAGCCTACCAGAGGCTCATATTTCCACCATTAGCTTCCAATAGCTTTAGACCCTTCTCTTTCCGGTCGGTTGCCTTAACCAATTTCTGCTGAAGTAGCTCAAGTGGTTAGAACAACCGCCAGGCAAGTGAAAGATCTAGGTTAGAGTCTCGGCTATATCTGGCAAGTTTTGTTTCTTCCACTTGTTTCTGTCCCTTTCATATCTCCTCAGAATCACATCGTTAGAAAGAGCGCTCGACGTCCACCACATCACCGGGGCTATTATTTCCGTTCGGTGCAAAGAGAGAGAAACTTTAATTTGACATGTTGCCAATCCATGACCTAAGTCAAGCATTC
Organism: Ladona fulva; assembly: GCA_000376725.2. Taxonomy (NCBI): domain Eukaryota; kingdom Metazoa; phylum Arthropoda; class Insecta; order Odonata; family Libellulidae; genus Ladona; species Ladona fulva. The sequence goes on along the minus strand of KZ308198.1, from coordinate 403,763 downwards.
CGCCGTGCAAAGTCCATTAGTTCCAAAACGGCTTTAAAAATTTCCCATTGTGTCCAAAGGGAGAAAACACGTTAGGAATGCAATGGCAAGCACTTTTTTCTTAATCCAGTAATTAGTTTATTTGTTACGAGCAGGTATTTGCGCTTATAACACGAGGCAAATTCAATTCATTCATTTCTGGTAAACCTTGCGAAGAAAAGAGAAATATCTCACAGATAACGTCACCAGGAAAAGCATTTTTAAAAAGAGTGTAGCTCTTAGTGTGTTCAGCCCGGTTTGAACCTCATTCTCTCCTCAATTAGCTATCAAAAGCCATAGAGAGGAAATGAGGCTTACTGAGGTGATGAGGAGTGAGGTAGTTTGTCCTTGCTTTCTCCCCTGAGAGGGAATGCTAAGAGAAGAAAAAGCCCATTTAAATGTACCACAATGATAAACAGATGAGAGAAATAAGCAACATGAATGGGACTCAAACCCAGGTTTCCCGCTTTTCGGGTAAGTAATTTAACCACTAAGCAACCTGCTCAAAAAGTGGGAGACCTGGGTTCGAGTCCCAGTCATTTCGCCATATTCCACATGTTTATCTTTGGAATTCAAATACTCACGCTTCCTTTTGCAAAGATTAAACAACATTCCCTCATCCATACAATGTTTTCCTCATCACTTTATTATCATTTCAATATAGCTACGTTATTCTATGTATCATTGTTTCTTTTTTCCTTGTTACTCAATCAGTTTCACTTAGTTTTATTTTATGTAAATTCAACATCCCTTATTTTCCATATTAATGCGCATTTATTTTCATTTCTTTAGGATTGTTGCGGACAATTTCCTTTTTCTTATCTTCCTGTCTTCTTTTCAAATTTTAATTGCAACTTTTAGTACCTTACCTAAGTTTAGACGTAGGTACTTCCTTTAAACCCACGCTATATTTCCTTTCAATTGTTGATTTTCCTTTTCTGATACCTCCCAAAAGCAATTTTTTTTAAGGCTCAATGACAAATAGTTAGTCGTAAGGACTGAGATGTAATCTCGCCCTTTAATAAAGACGCTTTGTTATTATTAGTATTGTGTGTGTATCCCAGCAACGTTGGTTACTTCTTTGTCAAACCTATACAGATTTTTCCACAAATTCCACAAAACATTTTCTACTATTTATTTATATTTGCTTTTCAATAGTTATAATTTTGATTTTATTATTATTACCATAATAATTATTATTATCACAACAATGAATTTATGAACAACTCTTTCGTAGCATTGCAAGAGGAGTGCCGGAGTTCCTTTTCTCAGCATCACTTCTCCCTCTGTAGCTTTCATATATTCACGTACATAAGCAGCGTTCGTACAAAATTAAACAATAGACGCATTTTCCCATATCCCGTTCCAAAAGACAAGTTTAAAAATATTCCACTCCTAATGAAAAGGAAGAACATATTATCCTCATTTTCGGGGGCTTTTTTGCCATTCTATTTTTTGTAACGGATTGCACATCCAGCATCCGAGTAACTAACAAGGCTGCGTCATTTTCCAGCGCCGCTAAGTAGGGCTGGAGCATAATTAATAAAAAAACGACGGTAATGCCTTCCGTCCGCTCGCAACCCGAAAAGTTTCCGCGTTTTTAAGTTAGAGAAGCAATTGGAGAGTGGATGCAACCTTCCGAGAATTATTTTATTTTCCCTTTCTTCCGCAGCCGAGGGAAGCGAAATGATATCGGAGTTAATTGCGAATCGCCGCGCCGCGTGCATAAAAGACACTGCACTCCGTGCGAACTTCCCTTTTCGGCCGAAAGGTGGCGCATGGGCACTTTATGAAATGAGAAACAGAGGGGATGGCGAGGATCTTACCGGGGGGAAACACTCACGGAAATGAAAAACGGAAATGGGAAGATTTTGGTGCCGTTTTAAATACGGGGAAGAATGGGAGTTAAAGGGGGAGATGACAAGGACGAGTAAGGTAAAGAGAAGGATGAAGATGGATGGATGGATAGAACAGTTTAACGGCGAGGTTGGATCCATAGAAGAAGCTAGAGGGAAGTGGCAACTTAAGCTGGAGAAAGCAACATCAGAAAAACTGCGGATAGAAAACAATACTGTTTGGTTAAAAGGAAACTGCTCGTATAAATTTACTCATGAAACCATAGGTGTAGCCAAGGGGGTGTTTTGGGGGTTTAAGCCCCCCCCCCCCTGAGAAAAGAGCCAACAATAAACGAGAGCATTTTTCATTCATGCAGCACATTAACGAAGAGTACATATTCTAATACTGTTGAGGTTAAAATTTAAATCAGAAGCCTAGCAAAGGGGACGATTTTGGGGGTTCAAACCCCCTCACACGAGAAAACAGCTAAAAATAGACGAAAACTTGCGAAAGGATGTCCTATCGCAACTATGCCACACAAGCGCCACAGGAGATTCTCAGGGTATAAGTGTTGAAATTAATCAGTTTATATTTTCATTAGATTTTGGGCGGAGGTATTTTTTTTATTCCCTGACGCATAGAAATATAGAGTAATTTTAAATTAATATTTTATAGAGCATCTAGTATTAGGCGAAGCTATAAACATTTCTGTTGTTAAAGTCTCTCGTTAAAGATTAAATATGTAATATCGCCGATTTGTGATTCAACTAAAAAGTGACATTTTTAATTTGATGTCATAGAATCACGACTTGTAGAAATGTGTAAAAAGTGCGTAAAAATTAAGCGAATCGCTCACAGAAAACTGCCAATTGACGGATTTTATTCATCAAATTGCTTTCATTTCCTGTTCTGGATTATATTCCTGACCCTGGATATTAGGCGTTTACTCCATGACTCTAAACGTTTCCATGTTTAAACTCTGGTTACGCCACTGCATAGAGTAATATATTTTATTAATAATGTTAAAACAACAAACAGAAAGGTAAATAGACTGTTATAACAGCTGAGAAGAGAAGAACAGAAGCAACTGGGACGCGGCTCCGCACAAGAATGATGGTAATAGGGTGGACGAACCATTTACCGTTGCTACGCGATTGTTTCTATGACACTCTTACATCTTATGGTTAGGTTCACAAATCCCAAAAGAATTAAATGAATCAGACCTAGTGGTGGAAGTTTCATTAGGATTACGACAAAAACTATTAATTGTTGAAATCGAATATAAATTAATAATACAAAAGAAAAAGCTGTGCTAGTCTAACTAGTCTAGCTTGTCAGAGAATGTTTAAAAGAAAGAGATAGCTTAAATAGGGAAATATGAAAAAGAAATATCAACAATAGAAAGTAAACATTACGTAGGCAAAGAGAAACCTAAGTCTGAACTTAGGGGGAAAAATAATACCCTGCAGGAAAATGCCCACAGGAAGGGGGGCTTGAAAAGCCTGCGAAGGAGTCCACAAAAAGCGAAGAAAGAGCAATTTCAAAGAAGGAGAAAGTTTCTTAATAAATAATTTGATGAATGAAATAAAAGACGCAACAAAAATATAGGATATAGAAAATAAAAATGGATATTGGAGGTTTTCAATTACTCTGTAAGCCTAATGCCGGCAGATGGAACTTGCTTTCGGAAGTAAACGAGAGGTTTCGGATTACCGATTTCTAGGAATTACCATATGCACATTTCGGAAACAAAGCTTCCATTTTCGAGGGTTCCACCAAGGTAATTTCTAATTGTGGAATTACCCTATGCGCATATCGAAAAAATTTATTAATCTCCGGCAAATATTGCCGGAGATTAATAAATAATAATATAAAATAATGAAATATAATATAATCCCTTCACATTGCAGCATTTACATATCTACACGTTATAACCTCATGACCATTAGCTTTATTTCCCAGCTTATTTATCGCACTGGAGTCGCTTTTCACAAGAATTCCAATAATAATTCCAGGCGTTCGTTGAATTGTCAACATTCGTTACAGAACTGGTGTTCTTTCTCATTGAACCTTTTCGTTTTGTGCGAGAGAAGAAAGATGGATAAGACGAAAAAAGGAGAACGTTGAAATTGAATGAATAAATTGCGCTTCCTTCCCTCGTTTTTCCGCTAGACTTTCATTTAATTCCAACTTCTCAGACCCCAACTTTTCCCCGGCGCTATTCCACTCCAGTATTCAAACCCCGCATAAATTACAGCGAGATTTTTTACCGAAAGTAATTTCGCACAGCAAAGTTTATATTCTCTCTCCTTTTATTAAACGCAGTGCTTCTTTGTTTTCGGCACTATTTAGGATGGATTTTCTTGAACTGAAATGAATAACTTCTTCCATAACTTGTCTCTGGAGAGCTGGTGTCCAGATGGAAGATTATGCTATCGTGTAGTAACTACGAAATGATAAGTTCATGCGATTTTTCTTTTTCTCATAAATTTTCGCGCTGAATCCACAGTAAACAGTATATACACTAAACATAATATATGCGTAGCATTCCCAAGAACAATGGATCATGATGGTGGCACGGTGCCAGTAGAATCTTCTTTGCTGCAATATTGTGATGAATAGGATACTTTTGTCTTTTGGCGGAAGACAAAGGAAAATGAATCTTTGGTTTACCATTCATTCGCCTTGTTCATGGCAGAGAAAATGTGAAAGCATACTGAGGTATGAATGGTGGTGAAAAATTACATTTATCCTGGTCCGCATCGAACCTTTTGTTCGTAATTTCTACACTTATAAAGAATGTATCCAAGCACAACATTCTGGCTTAGTGGGGAATGAGATGTCAAACTACCGCACTCCTCATATTACCTAGTAAGCCTCATTCCCTCTACGGGGATTTCCCTAGCTAATTAATGGCGGAGGGTAAGAGGATCCATTTAGCTTTATTTCCGGCTTTCGGGGCGGGTTTAACAAGTCACAAATGATAATAAAAATGACGCTAATAAGAGAGAGATATTTAAATCTGCAACAACGAATGAAGATCTAATGAGGTTCAGATCGCTATCTATGATATGAAGATTTTTTTCTCCTCCGTTGATATGGAAACGCGATCAATCAGCTTAAATTGCGCTCATTGCTCCATTTTGACCTCTAGGAACTTCTCGAATTATAAACAACGATGCCAATTTATTTTGAAAGTGTCGCTAGATGTCTATGAAAGTACCCTGCAAGCCGCCTTTCGGCGTGTGGCAGGGGGTGCATGCACCACGACTCTATTTCCCTCATTGATTAATTTCATGTATCGGTTTCAGAAAAAATGAATTCTAAAATCGATTCGTTCTAGCATCTATTCCTCTGATCTTTCTCGAATTATCGGAACGGCCTTTGAAGCATGGTGAACGCATCATATCGGCTACATCATCTCTGAACGTGCTGTCTCTTAATTTATTCAGTAAATTACTCCTTTGTTGAAATCTTCTAACTTCTAAAGATTCCCATCCTGCGTCCTGAAGCATCTGATTAACGCTCACCGATTTATCGTAGCAATTCTTCACAAAACGTATCGCCTTTCGCTGCACCTTTTCTAATTCCGGAATACAACACTTATCAGAAGGGTCCAATATTAAGAATAAGATGCACCCGGAAAAGTAGCTTAAATGTCGCTAAACTCGGAAAAAATATCGCTTAAATGTAGTTAAGAATGAAATGGCTTAAATTTTCTTCAATGCATGGTGTATCAGTTCAGAAATTACACAATTTAAATTTATAGTGCGTATATTATGAATTTCGTCGACTAAATGTAATGCTATTTAAATTTTAATTCAAACATGTTATGTTAAGAGAAGGTAGATAAGGGTCGACCTCATGGAACATACTGCATAGAATACGTGATGTCGCTAAAACAGAAAAAGGGTCACTAGAAAGAAGGAAAAACTCGCTAGATTTGGCGACAAAATCGCTAAATTGGCAACTATGCTTCTTGTTCTAGACTAACAATACGTTCGTAATAATTCAAATAGTAAGTGCGTCATTCGCTTATCACTTGCGACAAACGCAGTTTATCATCATTATCAATTAGCATTTATTTATCGATATTCTTGTGATGCTACATCAACAATAAGCTCGCAATAATTCAAACAATAGGTGCATTATTCGCCTATCACTTGCAGCAAAAGCAACTGATTAAAGCTGTTTCAATCTCCCCCTTGGGAGGCGACTTCCATATCTCACCCCCTCTAATTATCACGGACCAATTTCTCACTCGTCATCCTTTTGGATTGCAGCAACTGCGCTGCGATATTCTACTCTATGCACCGTTGAACTGCCTTGCAAAAGTATCAAACAAACAGACCTAACGCAATATGATCTAAGGATGAACTATGTAAAAATAATAACAATAATAATAATAATAATAATGCGACTTTATTCGTGCGAGTTTGATATTTTCAAGTATCTTCTCACATCTAACCCTTCGTAATATAAAATTTAAAAGATCTACCTTGGAAAAAAGTGCGCAGGAGTGTCATATCTTCAATTTTCGCTATCACTTTCGAAAATGAACGCTGTATTACATCGATATTTTGGGAGTTTCCATTTCAATCACCGTAGAACTTTTCTATTGACTCGGGTATCGTGATAACTATGTTCTCGTAATTGCACTCATCCATTATTACGAACTTCGAACTAACTGGAACGAATTAAGTTCGTAAGTCAAGGTGCCACTGCATAAGAACTTATGATTGTTTCATACAATTACTGCTATGTCAACATGTTTGACTTAATTAGCTCGTAGATGTCGACGTAAGCCGACAACGCAAGGTACCACTGCATAATAATATAATAACATATGGTTGTTAAATACAACTGTTACTATATATCTTGTTTGAGTGTGACTTAACTAACTCGTAGATATCGACCTAAGCCAAGGTACCACAGCATAATAATAGGAAAGCTTGCGATTGTTTAACACAACTATTGCTATGTGGGGTTCCCGGGTAGCCAGGTGGGCAACGCGTTCAACTTCGGTGAAAGTGGTCCCGGGTTCGGTTCCTAGGGGGCATATGTGCGTAATGACCTTTGTTGTCGAATCACTAACAATACAACTACTATCACTACCGTTGCTATTTAAATGTTTGAGTTTGACTTAATTAACTCGTAGATAACGACGTGATTCAAGGTACTACTGCATAATACTATTTTAACCTATGATTATTTAATAATTAATTGTCGCAATATCAACATGTTTGAGTTTGGCTTGATTAACTCGTAGTATATCGACGTAAGTCAAGGTATCACTGCATAGTAACATAATGACTTATGATTGTTTAATTCAATGGTTGCTATGTCAGCATGTTTGATTTTGGCTTAATCAACTCGTAGATATCGACGTAAGTAAAGGTGCATAATAATAATAATAACTTCTTTAATGGAAACAGGTTAAACCCAATTATGTCCATTTAACAGTTATTACTATTCACAAACACTCACAACCATTCCCCAACCGGAAAAATCCGATTAGCCGGGAAGTGTTGAAACGCTAGCACGCTAACACGCTAACCACTCCGCCACCGAGGCCAGTAAATAATATATTAATCTATGATTGTTTAACACAACATTTGCTATGTCAAGTTTGACTTAATTAACTCGTCGATATCGACGCATCCGAACCTCCGGTAACCAAGTAAACGACGCAGGTCGCGCTGCATTAGCCTAGCAGCAACACGCCATTGAGTAGGGCACCGGTACATGACAAAGCGCGCTCAATAATTGAACGTCCTTCATTAATTTAGACACACCGCCTGCACAGCTTTCGACTTTCACTTTCGCTCGATCGAAGGCGAAAAAACTAGATGACCTCAAAGAGTTGGCTCCAAAGGCGACCGTTCTTTCGCCGCTCTATTTATCCAGCCCGAAATAAAACAAAACACGAGCAGAAATGAGCGATCCCGAAAAAATCAGCTAAAGGAGAAGCTGTTTAATATCTCGTTCGCATTTTAATCCGAAAAGCGCCGGAGAAGAATCGGTGCAGGGAATGAGAGAATCGGTCGTCATCTGCTCGGATCGAAATTCAAGGTCTTCAATTCGAGTTGGCTGCAATAACGGAAGAATTTGGCGGAGGAAATCAATGTGTGTTGGAGACGTGCCAATGGAGCTCTGAAGAGGGAGGTCCGAAGCGATGCCGGATTATGGTCACGCGACCCGGAAAAATGAAAGCAAGACGCGTGCGGGAGAACGCGCCGTTCGCTGTAATTCGCAATTGCTGCTCGCGATTGGGTCTGTGGAAAATACGAATGCCAAGGAAGGATTTATAATTAGGCGCAATAGGTTCTAGCTGAGGGCCTCATCCATATTGGAGCCTTAATTAGACTATACTAATGAAGTTAATAACAAATTGCTCTGGTATTTCGCTACAAGAAAGAGTTTTTACTGAGTAAATCCTATACTATGTATATCAATTCAAAACCCGTCTGCTTATTCTCGCCGAAGTGAAGAGTGAATGTTTCTATGGGATGTATTTTTGTGTATTTTATGAAAAAGTTCGAATTTCTACTCTCATAATTCTAATTTGGGGTTGATCCTTGCGGCTAGGATCTCTGATAGCTTCAATCCGCTCCTGTACCTGACCCTATTAAATACAGTAATTATGTACAATTTGGTAAAAAATCAAAAAAATATCACCTGACAAAGTGAAATAAAAAACATGCTTAACTAGATTACAATGTAGGATATCATGTAAAATTGTAAAATATGGTTTTAATAAAATGTAATGTTTTGAAATTTGAATAAAACGTTATGTACTGTAAAGGCAATATAACTTTGTTATCGCTAAGGTACGCAGAACGCTTATAAAACGTAAAATGCTTTAATTGCAATTAAATGTAATGTTGATTTGTAATTACCAGTCAAAATACAATTCTAAGTCTACATAATATATTATATTATGTCTTTATACTATGTAAAAATTGTCTATCCTGATGAGCGACTGAGATTTATATGGGATGTGTATATGCGTGTTTTATGAAAACATTCGAAATTCTACCCATAATTCCTGGTGGGGGGGTCTCAAACTTATCTCTGCGCCTAGGGCCTTAGATAGCTTAAATCCGCTCCTGGTTGTAGGCTATATTTTGTTACCTTATGTACGTTATTCCCACGTTTTACGTCTTTGAATTACCCATTTATTTAGTAACAACGATATTAGACACGATAGATTCATAATTTTGATGGAATGAAAATCTTTACGAAGGAATTTCTTTCCCTTAAAAAAAGATGACTTCGCAGAGATTCTTATCATGAGTTTTAGTTTTTGAAAATATGGAAAAATCTGATAGTCTATCTATCATTTAGATAATAATTCTTCAATGTTAATATTTTTATTTAAGGAAATTTATATTTTTATTTCATAAATTACCAAGTTTCGTTAAAAACAATTCGTGAGAATGTTTCAATGAGAACCGGTATATCTCATTTCTACCGATGTTCCTCATGCAGTTCTTACTTTTACATCGTCGACACGTTAAATGATAGAAAATTTATTTATAAATATTTACGTTGTTATGAATTACGTTAACTGTGCTTAATTTAACCTCTATGAAAAAAATTAAGGAATGTTGATCAGAAACCAAAAACAGTACACGGCCTTTACATGAGATGTAATAGCAGAATTTATTGCGATATTGCACTTATTCGAACACCATTAGAACACCATTCGAACACACTTATTGGAGTTGCGCGAATATTCAACTTCAGTGTGTGATTTTGATAAGAAAACATACACAGTGGATGTAGAGCTACGAAAATCTCCAATTCTATTCTGAGCCATTGCTGCCAGGTCACGCCTCGGCTCTTGATAATATCTATAGACATACATTATTTTGGAGTTGGTGTCCGTCTGCCCCTATCTATCTCCGAAACTATTAGATTTAGAGACGCGGTAAACTGCGTTGGATTTCAACGATCTAGAAACCCTGGGCAAAGTTACCTTCATCCCCGGAAAGACCCGGAATCGAACCCCGGAGCTAATAATGTGTTTCCATAAGATTGCACCCGATTTTTCAATTTCGAGAGTGCAAGGCTTTCTTTCTTCATTTATTAAAATACCTAAATATAAACAGATTTATATCAAAATGTGTTCATTCGAAGGGTAAATATGATATCAATCTTATTTTTGCTATGTATCGTATACACGTTTGAATATCGATTTTTCATAACAATTCGCCTTTTAGTTCGAAATTTATCGGAAATTTCTTTCCTTTTCTATGTTTACTACGGCAACCTTCATTGTTGCCTAGGATGAATAAACAAGCAATAGAAAGAAGGTGTGAGGGATTAACGTTCTTTTCCATTTAATTTATTAAAGCGTCTATAGCAAACAAACGTTATTTACAAAATTCATATCTACAGTATTTGCACGCATACGAGACTTAGTTTAATATCAACAGGATTTCCGAAGAAATAAGGCTTGTTTTACAAATTAAACTTGGTTCTCGACTATATTTTGACTGCGTTAACTAGACATTTACAAGTTAAAGTTAACTAACATTTCCATCGCATCTACCTACAATTCGTTTCGTAAAACCGAGCCTTTTAGCTGTCTAACCGCAGATATTTCGGACACGTGCGCTCCAGTTTAAGTTATTTATAAGTGTGATTCCGAGATATATTAAAAGTACCTTTTCCGATGTCGCTTTTGGTCGATAATTCCAAGCTGTTAACTTTTCATGGCGTTGATTTTCAGAAGATCCCAAGGACCGCAAATAAGGCGAGAAGCCCTGATGAGGCGAAAATAAAGCACAGATGGAAGAGGAAGGGAGTGGGACAGGACGGATGATGGATGGAGCAAGATTTTAGCGAAACGGGGGATGTAGACTCCACGGCGGAAAGAAGGGAGGAATGCTTTTTCCCGTGTTTGTTTGCACTCTCCCGGAAGGGACGAGATAAAACGGAGTTTGTGTAGTCGTTAGCTGCGTTTCACGGCGAGCCCGAGTCCCGTCCGGGGAATATATATATATATATATGTCTATACCGCCGCCGTCCGATTCGCCGCATATTTTCGCTTTTTTTTGTCTATCGAGAGAATATATCTCTAGTCCAAATGTCGGATTGATGAACAGCCTTTCAGAGCTGCTGTAAGCGAATCGAATGTTTGGATCGAATTTGCGATTAAGTAGGGCAAACAGGGCGGAATTCTTGATGGTGTATTCCGTTCTTGCTTTGTTTTGCTTGTTCCTTTCCTGTAAATAATTATGTACCTCGTAATAATTTAATTTTCAAAGAAATGACCCCCTTCTTGTGTAATTATGTATATCATATAGAATATTATAATTTTATTTATCTGCTGTACTAATATCACGAACGCATCTGATTGTGAATTCAATGTTCATACCATTTACTAAATTTAATTTTCTTTTATGTTCAACTCTCATTGATGAAGAATAATGATGTTCTGACATTTTCTGATATCAACTGTATTAATTAATGGTGTTATTTTTATCATTTGCGACTGTATTGTCCATTTACTCGCGCATTTTAATTGCAATTTTTGTTAAGTTATAAGTTTTGTAAACTTACGTAGTGTTCGTTCATATTTCTAGATAGACCCTTCACCGGATAATGATATCTTTACACAGTCGCAAGTCTTTGTTCTCTAAGGCAATTTATATATTTGCGATTTTAGAGAATTTGCTATCTTTTAATTTAGAACATTTTATTCCGCCTTGAATTTTTTTTTCTATCGCGGAGAAAGATCTGAATCTTGCAACGGAAATAAGACTAGTCACTTCGTGCAATTCCACTAAAAAGACTTTAATGCGATCTAGATTTCACTACACTTGTAGCATCTTCATGAATGCAACTTTTGTAATTTCTATTATTCTTTATGAAATCTATATATCTCTCTTTCGCAGGTTTTCAACTCCCCCATTCTCTTTGTGGGGGTTTTCCCGCAACGGAAACGTTTTTTTCTGTGACAAAAAAACAGGTATTTTATCTCTCCATTCTAAAACCAGTCTTTCCTTCCTTTGTTTCTATTTTCACTGAGCTTGTTAAAAAAAAAAAACTATATATTTTTATTTTAATATCTCATATCATGTTATCCATCGTATCTGTACAATATTTTGACAATAGTTAAATGGAAGATGGGACTCTTTAATTTCATTCGATAAAATCGATAACTTTGCTGGGTTTGAACTCATATCGTTCAGATAGATTTCCATAACAAATGCAAGTAAAGTTCAATTTTATCGGTTACAGACTTTATGTCTTTTGCAAAATTAAATTAGAAGGAATAGTAATACGAAATCGAGATAAGTACCAAATGAAGGGATTTGAATACAGAATCCTATTATTGTCGTGAACTTACGTTTCGAAGTTGCGAGAATTTAGATAAAATTTACGAATATTTTGTGAAATTTTGAGGTTGTAAACAACCCGTCTCCCTGACGATCAAGACGATAGTTGATTCCGAGATCATGCATTTTCCCATTAGAATATATTGCGTATTTCCCCTCTAGTGCTATTGCCACACCTCTTACTTGGATGTTTTCCACTTATAGCATTCTTGCTCGATGAGAAAGACAAAGTAAAATTACCTCACTCCTCATCTTGCCTAGTAAGCCTCATTTCCTATTAGAGCTATTTGAAGCTAAGCCAGGAGGGGATGAGGCTAAACATGGCTTTCGGGCTGTATATTTTACCGACATATCCTCGATGATAGGTTAAAATGCTAAATTTAATTAAATCTGTACAATGAGAGGAAGCTTGAGGGGGCATTAGAAGTGAATCAAATAAAAATTAATCCCAATTTTCTTCCTGCCTAAGCATGAAAAAATAGAGAAATATTAAGGGAATAGAATATTCCAAAATAGAAGTTATTATTATCATCATCATTTTTATTATTATTATTATGTCTTCGTTCTCGCCACATCAGTGATGGTGTCATGAGAACGAACTGATATCAAGTTTCATACATTAACAAAGATAATTAGCCTTCATTTTAAAATGTTCTGATTAAGTGACAGGTATCCAGGATTACTGATATTATTATTACTATTATTATTATTGTATTAAGGGGATTAAGCTTGCACCAATTCATTTAGTACCCTCGTTTCGGCGTTATTCCTTTCCTTCAATACATTTTCTGCCCTGGTTCAGGTAGTAGTGAAGTTAAAGAGGATCAGAAATACCCTCTGATGCCGGAGATTATTCCGGGGTACTTCCTCCTGCATTGCGGTCGATCGCAAACTACTGAAGCCCCGTACGGCGTGTCATAACGCCGGGTCGCGACGACGCTATTTCCCTCTAAAATGGGGTTGTTAAAGCCTCGGTAAGGTCGTAAAATGGAGATGTCTTAATACGGTTATCATTAACTTTCAAATCAGCAAACAAAATGCGAAGAAACTTGGGAAGATTATGACATCCAGAGACGACCGAATTTTTCCATTTAAATTCGTATTTGGATCCATCGTTTGCGTTCAGTCCCTTTGAAATCGCATCGGAATTGGCGATTTAGAATGCTAAAATCCGAGAGTAAAAAAAAAATTGGCTCCTTGTAATCTGGGAGAGTAGCCTACTCTAGAAGCAATGAACATCTTAAGATTCTAATGTTTAAATTTCACGTCGTTCCTCCTACCTTCAATTGAAACTTAGAAAGAAGACTGGCTAAAGTGCCCGTTAATTCTAAATGGGGAAAACAGAGATAGAATTAAATATAGTGGTCCCTTTTTTTCCATAATGTCTTCCAGGTATCACCTGAAGACATTATTGGAAAAAAGAAGGTTGGTTGAAGCTTGTAGCGACGAAGTTTCGCCTACGTTGCAGTAGGCTTCTTCAGGTCGCGGAAACCTACGAACTTTCATAGTGGTCCCTTTTTACAAAAGATAAACAAATATTTCTCATCGGACATAAATTTCCAATGTATTCTTACATGATAAGGCAGGAGATCGGATTCAACAATAGAATTAGTCGTCAGGGGAACGGTCTGTTAACAGACTCAGAATTTTAGAAAATCTTCGTTTATTTTATCAAAGTTCACGCAATATTGAGCAGAAGACAATATTTGAAGACAAAAATAAATATCTTTCTTCAATTTTCCTTATTTTGGTGCTTGTCTCGATTTCTAACGGCTATTCTTTCTAATTTAATTTTTGAAAAGAAATGAAGCCTGCAAACGATGAATTTGAGGTTTACGCGTATTTCTTATGGAAACAGATTTAAACGGGGGACAATTAAGTGAAAAAATGTCCTATTTTCTAATCAGGGAAGACATTTATAAGCCTCGAAAATTTGAAAGTCGTGCGAGTTCTGGTTCTCGAGTTTTAGACGGACAAACATACATACACACAAACACTCTGCCTTACAAAGTAAGATTTATGCTATCCTCACCTAAGTGTCAATGGTTGGCTTCCAGAGTGAGTTCCGGAAGATTTATGAAAGCAAACATTTTTTTAATAACATTTTACGTGAAGTCGTCAGCTCGAATTAGCTGGTTGGATACTCATCCCTGCGATATTTGCTAATATTTTGACGAAAGGATGAGGCTTACCACGCGAGGTGAGTAGTGAAGTAGTTTGCCCTTAGATCTTTATCCTAAGCTAGAATTCTGTGAGTAAAAACAGTCAACTTGAGTACAGTGAAATGACTCACGAGTGATGCGTTTTATGGCACACAATAATTAATTATCTAAACTAATAAGGTTATTCAGAAACAATTGTATTGTTGCGTCATATAAGAGCAAAGGGTCTATTTTTGCACCTTTAATATACCTGTTTTGTGATTTGCAGCGTTCATTGCCCTCTGGTTTGGAAACTTTTCCAACCCGTTATATATGTTTTCTCCATTGTGCATTAATTTTTTGCAAATGTTCCTTATTGTAAATGGGTTACTGAAATTATCTTCTTCGAAGGAAAATTCAGCTGTTACTATCAGTAAGTTTCGTAGGTTTTACATCTCTCCCTACTTGTGGGTGTTTTCCTGCTGTGGAAATTTTTGCCTAAGTTATTGGATGATGTTTTCTATCCACAGACAGTTTCCTCCTTTTTCCCTATAATACTTCGCTATCATTTCCTATTATTTAAATAGAATCTGTTAGATGTAAGAGGAGACCTGATAGTCACAATCTCTCAATCAATACAGACATAATGTTACAGCTAAATCTAGATGAATCTACGAAGAACTCGAGAATACGAGGAACTACGAGAAACCCGAAAATTATGAGAAAAGCGACAAGTTTAGCAAAGAGTTGCTAGGGCTCCTGATAGCAAGTGGGCGTTCAGTGAAAGCGGTCCCGGGTTCGATTCCCGGTGGGGGCGTACGTGCGAAATGACCTAAGCTGTAGAAGCACTTTTAAGAATACTACTACGAAGAACACGCCGAAGGGCGGCTTGCAGGGTACTTTCATAGACATCTAGCGACACTTTCAAAAATAAATTGGCATCGTTGTTTATAATTCGAGAAGTTCCTAGAGATCAAAATCGAGTAATGAGAGTTCTTTTACGTGGGAAAGTTTATTTGCAGAGCGATTGGTAAGTCGAGGTACCACTGTACTTTTACAATAGCGTGTACCTATCACACTTTTGAAATAACAATTACAACTAGCAATCATAAAATATAGCGCTATATAAATATACTGTTATTTTATGATGATAAAATATATACACGCTGTTGTTATAGTAACAAAAATAAATATTTGTTTGGCTTACAGGGTACCTACATAGACGTAGACAAACTTTTGTTTCTTTGCTTTGTTTCAGGCACACACCGTTTCCATTGAC
Source organism: Ladona fulva (assembly GCA_000376725.2). Lineage (NCBI taxonomy): Eukaryota > Metazoa > Arthropoda > Insecta > Odonata > Libellulidae > Ladona > Ladona fulva. The sequence continues at coordinate 388,140 of KZ308198.1, read as the reverse complement.
AACCCAGGTCGAGAACGCATCCTTTTCCCCAAGAGAAACATCGAAGCTGTGGACAAATCAGCTCCGCTGTTTACGGCGCGCCGGAGGAACGGCTGATTGCTACAATCGCAGTCCACTGCTGAATGAAACAGTTGGTTCTCCCCATTCGCATCTTCCCCATCCCATGCAATAAATTTTTCACTCCCCTCGACCGCCGGAATGCGACACGGCAAAATAATGTCGATGCTTGAAACACCTGCGTCGTGCTTTTATTGCCTCTAGTAACGTGCGATTCCCGTCATAAACGAATGCGGAGATCCTATCGAAAGAGGATCAACCTTCCACATTTCCATTTACTCTTCCTCGAGGCCTAATGGTGCAGAAACTATTCAGCTAGCCAAGTGCCTGAAGAGTATTCCATGACATGTCCTAATGCGTTCTCCGAAGACTATGTTACCATCTTATGACGATTACGAGAATAACAGTAATAATAACAATGAAAATTACAACAAAAACAATAATACTGATAATAGTTATTATTATTACCATTATTTTAAATAATTTATTTTCAATGATATACTTTTGATGATATAATTTTAATAATAATAATAGACAGGATGTAACTCTTCAAATAAAACAAAATAAAATTGATACATCTAATAGACATTTCCATACCGAACATGGGAAATGTAGACACGAAACATACACGTAAAGAAAAAATACAGAAATATATATCCCCGGTCGTAGAGATTAAAGAAGTCTGGAAATTAAAATCTGTCAAAATTGTCCCAATATTAATTTCAGCAATCTGTGCAATTCCTTAAAAGCCTACAAACAATTTGAATAAAGGGTCATATTATTGTTCAACTACGAAAACCACAATAATTAGTACTTGCTCCATAGTAAGAAAATTTTTAATTGACTTCTAATAAAATGCAATAGATGAGCCAAATCCTTTTGGCTCTTTCCATCCGGGATTGGAGAATGTTTCCCAGCCTCCGTGCCAAGAAGTGCGTAATATGATATTAATGATTTTGTCTTTATTAATTGGACGTGTTCTAGTTACCGTTGACCATCCTTAAAATTAACTGTTTACAAACACAAAGAAACTAACAAACAACCATGTCTGGACAGGATTCGAACCCGGGACCTTCGTGTTGCAGGCCAAATATTCTAACTTTCTGTTTTCGCCAACTTAGGGGGATGGCAAGATCAGAGTTAAAGGGCTATAGGCAAAATGGCTTTAGGTTATTTCACCTCTAACCGTTATCAGTACGACCGTATGTTTATTCGTTCTAGAGAGAGCCAAGTACAACTAGTAGAACCGAGAAACTTCCATTACACAAATTCAATTTAAACCCAAAGTCTCACAATATTACATTCTCATACACACAACACCCATACTCACCTTGAGTATGCATGTGGCGTATGGGACCCTGCTGACAAGTGTTGTTTTCTGGGATTAGAAAACTTTCAGCGAAAGGCGACACATCTCGTGAAAACTTGCTTCGATATATCAGTGAACGTTACTCAGATGTTTCAGGAGGCAGGATTGGAATCTTTAGAAGATAGAAGATTTAAACAAAGTATCAATTTACTAAATAAGTTCATGGAAATCACGTTCACAGATAATGTAGCCGATATAATGCGTCCTCCATGTTACATAGGCCGTTCTGATACTGCGAGGAATGTCAGGGAAATAGTTTCTAGAACGAATCGATTTAAGAATTCGTTTTTTCCGTGAACGGTACGCGAAAGCAATCGATATAGGGGAAATAGAGTCATGACGCATTCACCCCCTGCCACACGCAGAAAGGCGGCTTGCAGGGAAATTACATAGACAACCAGCCAGGCTTTATGTTTAATAGGCTTCTGTGTTCACCAGAATAGCGACGCATCACAATCCAAGACTTCGCAAAGCACGGGTTTTGTTATCGTTAACTTTTCAACTAAGAACGTAAATACAACGTGAGATAATGTATAAAGCATCCCGTAGATCCGTACGCGGGAAACTAAGAGGCTGATTCAGTTAAGTATTTGTTATGGTGTCCATATTTTGTAAATAAGTACGTAACTCTAATCAAATCAGAGTGCATGAGACAGTTACATCCTCCTATATACGAATCGTATTTAACCACCAATATTAAAAACGCGCACGCTTTGCGTTTTCGTAACTAAGCTCACGTTCACATGTTCATATTAACCCTGAAATCCGCTAGTGACACGTGAAGGGAGGTATCAATATCAACGTGCCTGTCTTACTCTAAATTGTGTTAGCTTCTCCAATTCTCCGCGGAAATGACAGACGGGCATAACTACACGCGCTGGTGGTCGTGTAAATTTTAAATTTGATATAACTGCTTCATACCGCGAGCAACACAGTTTGGGTGAACGTCACTTAGAGAGGATTTCTAGCATGTCTTCCAGGGCCGGTGTGAACGGTACAGTTGACTCCCCGGCAGAGATTACTCCCCTAACGGTCGGTAGTCATCTGTACCTATGTAAAAAAACTAGCTGAGGAAAAATCCCTAAACTTTTTTATATCGTTAAAACATAAATCGATAATTTCATATAAATATATGCTCAAGCAATAGACAACAACTTCAGAAACTAGGAAAAAATGTAAATGAAAAAAAGATAGATACTTCAGTATTCATAGAGAGGGAATTCCCTTTAACGGTAAGCAATTTTTAACTATTGTTTAAAATCTATTCCCTTGTTTAAGAAGCAGATATCATCTTGGTATCAAATAGTGCGTCATTTTCATTACGCCAAAAAAATACATCGGAAAAAGTAGTATCCCGCTATTGCTCGTTCTCCTTGCGTAAGAAAACACTTTCTGTGGAGAAGTTTACGAGAAAAATACTGAATGTTGAAACCTTAAGTTAATCGCAGACATCCAAAAATGAATTTTTACTACGGAGATTATGCGTGGGCAAATATTTGAGTGATTGAATCATTATAACGTCGTCGATCCATCTTTTACTCATACTGTTTGCAGATAAATCGTTCATATCATTACCCTCTACCATTTTACATGCTTGCTTTTATTTGATTGCATTCTTTATGCAGATAATTTGGGTGTTAACCCTTTAAATGATACGGGAGTGGATTGAGGCTGCCCGAAGCACTCCGAGAGTCTACCGGAGTACATTAGGAACATACTTCCAGGGAGTCATCTCTACCTCCTACAAAGGCAGACTATCTATGGGTTATGGTCAAAGACGTTAAAAGGTCGAAAAAGCGCAACGAAATGCTGTTAGATCTCGGGGAAGTAAGAAAGAAGATAGCGTATCGGAAATGTTAGAAATTCTTTGCTGGGAATCGTTAGAAAAAAGCGGAGGGTAAATCGACTAGTAGGCATCTTTCGAGAAAAAACGGTGGAATGAGTTGAGTGGCGGAATAGAAGAAACGATTTATATTGCTCGAAGGGATGATAAGCAGAAGTTGAAGCAAAGAACTGGTTTAGTTAAGTATTCGCTCTTAAATAGAGGGATTAAAGAGTGGAATAATTTGACTGAATAGGTCTTCATACACTTACCTTAGAGTAAAGAGGAAGTTAGGAAACGATGCAGAGATTATTGAGAAATAGAAATGTAAATTGAGTGAATATGCCATTTAAATGTAGGTTAAACTTAATGTAGAGAGTGGAAAATGCAACATCGATTACTATTTTGCATAGCTTTTATTTTTAAATAAGAGTGCGTGACAAGTGAAATAAATGTCGTTATTATTATTATAAATAGTTAAAATTGGGAACTTGCAGACGAGTCCAGAGAAGGACTCTGCTAGACCAGATTGAATAACGTAATTGTAAATATTTGACTGTGTAATATTTCCTTAGCCTTAACTGTGGTATCTCCTTCATGTAGCTATCATTTCCAATGCACATACGATTTCATCTTTTTCCATCCATTTCTATTGAATTTTAATTATGTTGTTAATCTATTAAGACCTAGTAAATATTGTAAGCCGTTCACAGGAAGGATTTATCTCTATAATTTTGTACAACTGTATTCGTACTCTCTGAATCGAATAATCTAACCGCGGCCGAAATTTGTAAGTAAATAGCAACGTGTTGACAGGAAAGTGTTGTAGCAACGAATCTGTTGTTGATGGACATATCGCTAGCGATTTCAGCTGTTTGCGAATAAATACAAATAGATGGCGGCCACTTTGGAAAATACATAACCATAACGGGCAATGCTAAGTGTACTTTGTAGGCAAATAAATCCTGCTCAGTGTCTATTGACCATCCCTCGAACACCCACGCACTATTGGATGGAATGAAAGGGAGTGATGACGCAATACTTATGGATCGAAGGGGGATGACACCACGCCGTCGCCGAAGACTTTCTTCCGACCACTCAATACCCGCGATTGGATTGGAAATCAAAGGACTCCCATAAACTCGACCATTTACTCCCACATTATTGTAAGCAATGAGGAAAAATGCCCACGCGCGCAGATATTGCTTTCCAGCTCTATAACGACGCAACTTAAAGCTTAATCACCACTGCCAACGTGATAGTTCTAGATCATTCTAGAAACACAATGAAGCTCGAGATTTAAGAAAGCACACTGCAGTCTGGCAATAAGATAGCTCACAATCCCTCTGCCATTAGCCAGAAGTAGCTTTGGAGAGGAAATGAGGCTTACCGCTAAAGTTCTGTTTATTCCACTTAAGTACTCGTATCTGATTGGTCTCTCTCACAGCACTCTTAAACACGCCATTTTCCTTGCTCCTCCTCACCCGTTAAGATAAATTTAACAGACCATAGAAGCATGCATATCAACTCACACGCGTATTTACTTCCAAATACACAATTAATTAATTGGATTGAATAAACTGGTATCCAATGATAATAATAATGATGATAATGAACTATAATTACTGTCTTAAGCAGTATAACATAGCAATTTAATGATATTTTTATATGAATGTAAATTGATTTTCCAATGTTAATTATTAACTTCTATAACTAATGTTTGTATTATCTCACAAACACATGTTTATACCTATACATATTATGTATCAGTCGCAATCTGATTGTTTTCTNACAACTTCAGAAACTAGGAAAAAATGTAAATGAAAAAAAGATAGGTAGGTTAGTTATAAATGAACTGTAATGTTAATGTAATAACAACACGATTTTATAATGAATATTTTTATGTAAAGATATGCTACAGATCTGTACTGATTTACTATGAATAAAAACTATATTTTGATTATTAATAATAATTATTATCATTGTATAATTACTGTCTTAAGTAGTGTAACATAGCAATTTAACAATTATTGACAATAATAAAGTGGTATTTAATTATGAACAACACCACATAAGAAAGGAAAGAAAATAAAAAATAATACACCATCTCAGCAAATGTTGTCGTCATTAGTTATGTTCTGTACTGTTGATGTATGGCAGCCGGGGGATTGGTGTGACTCTTATAAGGCGTGGATGACTTACAAAATTAAAATAGTTCTTGAATCTATTGGTTCTGGCATCTATTTCTCTGATCTTTCTCGCATTATCGGAACGGCCTATGTAGTATGGCTAACGTATTATGTCTGCTACACCATCTTCTCAATTTCTAACTGTTTTAGGTGAGGAATGAGGTATTTCGCTCTTGTTTTTCTCAAGGAACCAAATGCCACGAGAAGAAAACGTCTACAAACACGTAGCACTAAGACCCTATGAATAACAGCTTCCATAGCATATTTATAGAAACAAAAGCGGAAAAATTCGTGACCGGGACTCAAAACCAGGTCTTTTCGCTCCGTCCAATTAGGAGTGCCGGAAACTCGTACCATGATTTAGGATTGTTCAATTCCCAGTTACTATTTTCATGGCAGATTTTAATTCCATTGGCATAAATCATTCGCTGTGCAAATAAAAGTAATGGAAAATTTATTGCATGAAAAGTTGAGGTAGAAATTATTTTAACGGCAGAATAAGAAAAACCTCCTTTTGAAATTAATTATAAAAGGAAGGTTGCTTCAAAATGGTTAGAGAAAGAGAAATATCAGGATCACTAGAGAAATAAAATCATTAACTACTGAGGGGATTACCTAAGTTGTTGGATATTTATGACCTCATTCTAGGATATAAAATGCATCCACATGTATCCTAATTCCATTAGAGGGTAAATATGCGAGTGATAAGGGATTCATCATATCCTCCTCAGCAGAGCCATATTAGAGTTCGTATTGAGGTCTCACTTAGTAATCCTGTGCAAGATAAAGCAACAGCTATGAGGCGCACCCTATCTGGATGATTGGATAACTACTTCGAAGGGTTTTTCAAACCTTCATAATACGAATTAATGAGATGAGAGGATATCGCACTGCGTCATTTAGTAAACTCTGAGGAATATCCAGAAAGCTTAATGAAATTGCTAACGTAGGATTATTATCGGAGATTCTCATCTGTTTTTTTTAATGGAGGTCTCATTAGCAGAGAGGATGAAGAGTGGGGAAAATGAAGTGAAATTGAACTTAGCCATTGCCTTTAATTCCGGATTTTGGAAATTTAATTTATAATCCGCAGTTTCATTTTTCGTGAATTATAATCCGCAGTTTTATTTTTCGCGGAAAGATATCTTCAAATTTATTCGTCGACAATCGTTGTCGACATGCTTCTTGAATAAATAAGGGAATTATTTAGAAGAAAGGTCGCCGCTGAAGATAAATTTCCTCGATAAATAGAAAAATAATTATCGGTATTCTTGTTACGATTATTATTAATGCAATGGAATGGATGATTTGGTAGAGACTATAGGTTGACTGTGGATACTGTGGATGTGGATCGTTCTATGTAACATCAGTAAGGCAGAAATTCCGAACTATACTGATAACTACAGCGACAGATAAAAAAATTAAAAATACCAATTTACAATCGTATTTGTAACTATTACCATAGACAGTTACGAGAAAAAGCTATCCTGGCTGCATCTCCTTTCCACAAAATCAAACTACCTAGGCTCCCGGATAGCCAAGTTGGCAACGCGTGCGACTTCGGAGAAAGCGGTCCCGGGTTCGATTCCCGGTGAGGACTTAAGTGCGAAATGGCTTCAGTTGTCGAAGCACTTTTAACAACTCCTAAAAAAACCACATATGTTCTCGGAAAACGTATTGCATGTAACGTTACATCCCATCCTGTAACATAGGTCAATAAGATACTGTGCGAAAAATCAGTAAAAAGAAATAAACCCTACAACTGGACGTAAAAAAATTCAGTTTTTCCTCAACGATGTACCACAGAAACCGAACAAGGAAATGCGCCACATGATGCTTCCACTCATTGTCAAATACAAAAAGGTCGCTAAAGTCTGTTAAATTTACCTCTATGACTGAGGAGGAGCAAGAAAAATGCGTATTTTAGGACATGAGAAGAGAGACTAACGTTATATTATAGAGTGTGTGTGTATGTATGTTTGTCTGCCTAGAACTCGCACAACTTTCAAAATTTCGAGGTTTACTAATGTCTTCCCAGGTTAGAAAATAGGCTACTTTTTTATTCACCTGACTGTCCTCGATTCGACTCTAGACGTTTAAAACTGCCTTCATAAGAAATGCACGTAAACCTCAAATTCACCGCTTACAGACTTCACTTCCTTTGAAAAACTAAATCAAAAACAATAGACGTACGAAATCAAGACAAGCACCAAAAGAAGGTAAATTAACTGAAAATTCTTATTATGGTCTTAGAACATGGCACTCGATTAGCAATTGCGAGAATTCTGATAAAGTAGTCGAACATATTGTGAAATGTTATGATTGTACACAAACCGTCCACCTGACGACTAATTCCACCGTTGAATCCGAGCTAAAGCATTTTTCTATTAGATTACAGAGGGAATTGAAGCCCATATTAAATACGTGGGAAGAATTAATAATAGCCTATGTGAACAGGAAGAAATTTTAGCATTTTCAGTTGCGAATAATTTGCATTGACGAATCACAGGTAATGCGTGCGACCATTAAGGAGTTATACAAACAGCTCATTTTTTCGAACGGGATATAAAAATGATGGAACTTCTACATATTCTTTTCGTTGAGTAAATCTACATCTGCGTATCTACCCTATAATTAGCTGCTACATTTAATCTTATCTCTATTTTCCCCGTTGAGAATGGATGGGCACTTCAGCTGGTAACTACAAACAGGTACTCATCTGTGATTGGAGTTATCTTATTGGATTTATCAGTAAACTCAGAGACGCTCATAATTGGAGTTGCGTAAATATTCAGTCACTCTCAACTTTGCTTTACCACATGCGATACATCGCTTTTCTTGCTATATTAATATTGACCTCTAGGGGTCTGAATGAAATTTCTAGGGATCGATTCGAGTTCGAGAGTCGATTAGAGGTCGATGGGAAAACGTAAATTAAAATTTAATTCTATAGTACTAAAGAAAGAATAAAAGCAATATGTTTCAAATGGCAACATGGAGTCGAAAGAGGCTGATTTCTTATGGAACTCTAGGGGATAATGAGAGTTTGCGATTTTAAAGATAAGTCGCGTTAATCTACTCATCTTTGATTGTTCTCTCTCCCCGTTACGCAACAATAATAATAATTGTCATTAATGTTATTATTATTACTATTATGATTATGTAATTATTGTATTAAGCAGTGTAATATACCAATTTAACAATGACTGATGAAATAGAAATAAACTGATTAAAACATTATTTAATTATGAACAATACCATTAAAAGACGCCATTCTTCTTGATCCACCTTCTCAGCCGTGAAGATAACTTTAATAGACCATAGCATCGTACATACCACAGCCCTTTCACATACACTAAATAGTAAACTTGATCTCATAACTCGGCCTCGAAATTACGTGATAAAACAGCTATAATCTGCCAGCATAAGGATACGATGTCATACCGATTATGCCACAGAACAAGACTACTTAATGACAATCAATAATTCTCAACCACGATCGATATATCCTCGATAAAGAATCGATTCATCGATATTCTAATACTATAAACCTCCATGTCACGAATTAGATGGCGTGCATGTCTCCGTGATTTGCCCGCGAAGGTTGAGATTTGATCAAAACCTTCAATCGAACCTGAAGATGCATCGTAAATGTGATACCGCATTGTCTACCCATACATGCAGAAAAAAAAGAAACCGGTGGTCCAACGATAATTAATTTCTTCTGGTAAAGAATTTTGCTTTGTTTTTAATTCCTAAAATAAATGCTCTAGATTTGAAACGCTGTAACAATATGTTTCCCTTGAATGAGGACCTCAAGGCCTTTTTCTTAGAGCACATGTAAACTAGGTACAAATTCAAAGGATAATGAAAGTTGACAGTTTTCATTAAAGGACTTAAATCCAATACATTTATCAATCGAGTGATATCATTTTCTAATTTTTCTGAAAATTATTCAGCTCGGGATAAAAAAAAAATTTCAACATATCACCATGAAAATGGAAGATCCGGGTATGAGTCCCGGTTCAGTCAGAATTTTTTCTCTCCGTTCTGCTTGTATCTGCATATACTCGATGCGAGTTACCAGTGGCGTGGGTAAGTGCAGATGTTTAAACAATTACCTTCCGTTAGTAAGTAACAGTTTACCTTCCGTTAGTAATTAACCTATTTATCTCTTTTAAAAAAGTCTTTCATACAACTACCTCGTTGAATGTATAAAATTTGTATTTCCTGAGTATTATATGAGTGTATACATATAATTAAAAAATCTAATTGAGCTTTGCTCGCAATAAATAAATAATCTCGATTAAAAAAATCATTTTGGCTCTTGGTAAGGGGGGGGGGTTGTTAACACCCCAAAATCCCCCCCATCTACGCCATTTCATGCATATTTGTTTTCCGACACGGTTGCATATGCGATTTAAAAAAGCTGTCTTCGAGAGATTTAAGTGTTCTACTTTTTCAAAAGAGCATATTTCATCGTCATCGATTAAAAACTCAAATTCGACTCCGTATAAGAGGCTTTGCAATGCACCATCGTCATCTCTTTAGTTCCGAGTCATAGATAGCCCACTGCTCCCATAAAAGAGCGAACCACCTGTGAGGAGACGTGGTTTCTGACGCAGCTGAAAACGATTTTCCGCTTCTCTTTATCGGATTATTAACTTCCACAAAATGGAGTTCACTCAGGGGAAGCTTCCTTCGGTCGGAATAAGTGAATTTCCTCCGAGGATATGAAGTAAGGAAAGCGCGGCGTAAGGCTTCGCGGATTGCCGTTCGGGTGCCAAGTTCAATTCGACGAACTTCTGAATAAGCAGAATGAAAGCGCGGTGATGGATCTCACCATCGCCGTAAAATGTTCGTAATAGTTTCCTAGCGAACAATAGGTATTTTATCATGTTACATTGTGTACCGAGGTAACCAAGCAACCATGTGTACCAATGTTACACGATCAGAAATTTAATACATGCGGATCAGAATGAAATTGCGTTGTCGAAAGTTGCACAGTATATTCCCAGTTGAATTTTTAAAGATAGCATTAAATAATAAGAATAAGAATAACAATGGTTATGATGATGATGATATTAAACAATACGCAATACCACAAATGCAAACTGATTAACATATTAGAAAATAAAAAGCACAAATTATACTGGGAAAGAGAAATCATGACATACCTCACCATTAAAGTCTATAGACTGGATATAATTCTCATCGACAAAATTAATCAGGAATGTATAATAATTGAAAAGAATGAAAGAATGTAGAATACTTAGAATGTAGGAATGTAGAATAATTGAAAAGAATTGAACAAATAAAAATGTGGAAGTTTAAGGATTTGACCACAGTTTCTATGATTATATCCACAACAGGGGTAGTGCTAAAAACACTGGCACTAAGCTCAGGTACCTTGATTCAAATATTACCTTCATCGTGACCTAATCGCCCAATACGCACCAGCATGAACAACACGAATGCTATATAAAATTATATTTTATTTTATGTCAGAGCAATTAAACACAAGGTCTTCAGTAAATTCGCGAAATAATGGGGCTTTTTGATCCAAAATTAGTATTACTTAATAGCCGCGACTGACGAGTCGTGCATACACTCCCTGTATTTATACACAGCGAAACCATTCGTCCTTACTGATGAATAAATGAAAACTATCCTTCCCCATTTGAGATATCTTACCGTTAAACATCATGTACAAGGAGTCAATCTAACATTCGAGGAGACGCACCTCACAAAATGACCAAAACAGTTGTTTAAAATACATTTTGGAAGGGGGTGCTACTGGGAAGATGACGATACACGTTCAATATTTGCTGAAGCGGGTTTCCGCAAGAGCAAGATGCCCTTTTATTCATGAGGACTATACTTGGAGCGGTGAAATGCTTGGCGAAATAAAAAATATTGGGAAAAGAGAAGCGGATGAGAGGGAATTTCGAGTGCGAGAAGTTCAACGTTCGCTGTTCGAGATCGGTATGCATACACACTCGCACCAAACTACGGAACTTGGGTTTGCCTTTGACTGGCGGAACATTTTTACGTATATCTTCAAGATGGGAGAGGAGAGTGCATTACAAAGTACAAGCAGGGGATTTCCCGGAAAATTTTCTCAAGAACATTTTCTTTTAGCAACCAAACGAAACGGTATATTAAGCAAAATTTAGGGGAATTCTGCAGCATATATGAAGAAAAATATGAGATAAAATACCTATCGTATATTCTATTGTATAGGTCGACTTTAAATACAGAATTTCAATGCAAAAATCTAAGGCCGCCCGATACACGACAGAGTACGAGGGTCGTCCAGAAAATTCTACCCGTTTCGAAGTATAAACATCGCAGATCATGCTGAAGTGATGTTTTAGGCGTAAAAAGTATATTAACTCGAAACATTATTTTATCGTTTCAATAAATAATATTTACTTATATATTAATGGAGAAAGTGGCCATGAAATGAGTAGGTGAATAGACCTTTTATAATCAATAGACAGCATCACTTCCCTGCAAATGAAAGAACATTTAAGAAAAACATCTCTAATGTAATCTACCTTTATTGTTATTTTAGCTATAAAAATTGTAAACTTTGATGTTATTGTAACTACTAGACAGGGTCTATTGCTGCATTGGGATGTATAAATTAGTGCGAGATTTGAAGATATAACGAAAGTGATGGATATAAATTTAATTTGGGTGATGTGTAGGAGAACTATAATGATAACTCTGTATATTTTGTATGTATAATACTGAATACTTCCGTCTAATGTTATGCAAGGTATTTTTATGTAATGTATTTCAACTTGCAAAGACCTTGCCACCTGATTTGTTGCCTATATGCAGGGATTCAATAATATTAATAATAAAATGCGATTAAAGTTTCTAATAGATCGTCTAAATGAACTATATTGATGATACAAGTGCAGAAAATCGATAGATCGAATCTGGTCAACTTCATAGTATCTTAAGCTTGCAAAAACATTGTCATTCGAAGTTATTGTTAACTTGTACAACTCGAAGTTGTTGCTAAAAATGTTAAATTATACCTCTTTTAGTTCTTATTACTTCAAAAAAATATACTTTATTCAAAGTCCACACGTTATAATTGAAATTAATCCAGTAAAAGTAGCTTCGCAGAGCTTAATATTTACGGAAAAAACTAGACGAGATACTTAAAAAATGGAAACGAACTTAACTTAAACACAAAATACTTAAAAAATGGAAATTTTAAGTAAAAATTCGGAGAGGTCGCCCTATACACGAAATCGACCTATACATGAGTATATGCGGTAAACATCAATATCAGACCTTTACGTAGTTCTGGTACCCAACCACCTACTTAAATCTTAGGATTTCCGATCCTTGGTCTTTCACAGTAACACATTTCTACTTCTATTGCGTGACTTTACTGAAAAATTGAGAAAATTCTGAAACGAAATATCGTCCGCTTCAGAGTTTCTCGAGATGACGTCAGCGTTTGCATGCTTTTAGAATTACTAGACTTTCAGGAGGCATTTCCCAAGGTCTAACTAGTTCTTTCTGCGATTGCATAAGCGTAAGGCGTACAGCATATGAGGGGGAGGATACGCTTCGAGCTGAGAAACCCATATTCCCACAATAACATCATTCAGACTTAACATCTTCCCGCGACGCTACGCATTTGAAAAAATTTCCTTCTTTTAAGTGGAAAAAGGGTTGGATGTAAGAAGGGACTACGAAGTCTCAATCTTACCCTTCAATAAACACGTTTTATTATTACTTTTATTATTGATGAGCTTTCTAGCTGAGGAGGACCTTATTGTCAATTCTTCCATAATATTTTACTGGTAGTCAACTTGCTGACATATTGGCGTAAATGGTTGATACAAAAACGCATAAATATTACATAAATTGAAGGTAAAATACGCCATATGTTTTAATGTAAATATTTTTACTCTCTATTTGCTTTAATGAATGATCAGAATGTTGATAAATAGCATTATTATCATTTAAAATTATTATTATTATTATAAAACGTAAAAAAATATTTTCATTCCCAAGGAGAAAGGGACATGAAAAAAGTCTGACGGAACCGGGACTCGAACCGGGGTCTCCCAATTTCCGGTTGGTTGCACAGAATGGATAGAGCAACAACCGGCAATTGGGAGACTTGGGTTCGAGTCCCGGTTCTGTCAGACCTTTTTCATGTCCGTTTCTCCTTGGGAATTTTCTTAGGTGCATGCCTTAACGTGCCAAGTTACCTAAACCCTTTTCCTTAAGAATAATTTTCATATTTTCGGCACTTAACGCTCGAGGAACAAAAGAATAATAAGGCATAGTCAAGTAAATAAATAAATAAATAAATAACGTCTTTATTTTGGGNATTCACTGAAAAAATTCAGAAGTTGTTTTGATTCAAAGTAGCTAATTTTACTTTCATTCATTTGCATCCCGGTTGGTTAGAAAAATTCCAAATATTGCCCAGAGTCAAAGCGACATTCCTGATTTACATAGTTTTTGATTTTAACTTTAGAACATCAAAGCCACGGTATATCATCATTTATTTAAAAAAAACTTCATTTCAATCTTAGAATATTAAAGTGTATAGTTATCTCCGGTGTATAATTGACGTTGGAAGTATTTTGTTATATTTATCAGACACATAGTCAGTGGATGTCCGACACCCAGACGTATAATACATACACAAGTATTATTCTCAAAAAATAGAAAATATATCGAGACAGAATCACATTTAATGAATTCTAAATTACTAAAAAACGCAGCTAATGGAAAAATGGATTTGATAATGAGGAAGAATTAGGAAAAATCGAAGTTTTAAATACCTCTGGATGTTGAACACTCAGGTGGAAGTGCTCAAGTGTTAAAATAAACATGTTATAAATCCGGTTCTTTCATTTGTTAATAGGAGTAGGATGTATATTAATAAAATATATTCATCAAAGTTCTAATTATTGTATACAACGCTGCTTCAATTTGCAATGAATAGTTTAATACAACATTTGACCGCTTAGCGAAAAATTGCCGAAATCTAAGTTACGATAACTCCAGCCTTTTTTCTGCAGAAATCAGTTATTTTTTAATGTGAAACGGCCAAGGAAACAATTTAAAACAAAGGAATGTCGAGAGGTACATTTTTACAAGTAATTTGATTCTTAAATGTGTGCGTCATTTTTGAATATGTAATAAATTAAACGTTTCAATGAATACACTTACAATGAATCGTCGAAATAAAAATATATTTAGAGAAGAGGGACATGTTGTTTAACTACGTTACAATGAATGGGAAATTCCGCTCAAACGAACAAAACCATGCTAAAGAAATTTATTTTTTACTTCAATTGAAGAGATTAAAATGCATCCAACAGATATGACATTTTCGATACACTATACCACTGGAACCATATGAATAATTTCGAGATGCACTGTAGCGGCTAACGAAGCCGGAAAATACTTCGCAATGAAATTAATTAGAGAGGGAAGAATAAATAAATTATTTCGTTGCGTAAAAATATGACAATTTTGATCGAATTATTAAAAAAAATCAAAATGGTAAAGGGTACTCTGTGACAGAATNGACAAAGTAACACGTGTATGAATAATAACTTTTCAAAAATAGTCTGAGACACTGAATTTTAAAAGAACCGGGGGCAGGCGTTGGGGGAGAAAGAGAAGTCTAAGCCGAAGACGAATAAGGTCATCAAACTTCCTCTCCCAAGGAAGTATATTAAAAAAAAACGAAAGCAATTACATTAGTAAGAAATTGGCCACTAAGGAGAAGTACTTAGCTGCTTCAGTTCCCTCGAGGTGGATATGAAGAAACGGCGGCCATTGGTACCAAGAATTACGATCTTGCCATCATAAGTCCAGACATTGGACTTATCATGTAATTCCTTGGCCTCTTTGAGCAGCATAGATCTAGTTTTGGTGAGCGACTCCGTGTACGGTAATATGATCGAAAGGATATTAATTCTTAAGGACAGGATTTAAGATACTTTAAACACGGAGAGCCGTGAATGCATGAGAGTCACAAAGATAACCGAACGTGATGGAATGTGTTCGTGTTTATCGACTGATAAACGGAAGGGAAAAAAGTCTTGCGAGATATTTTCACGTGGTTCACGAGAATAACCGGTTAGAACCGGTTATTCTCGCTCCTCCTGCTAACATATTATGTTTTATATCTTATAGAGTGTGGTTACTCTTAAGTAAATGAGATGACATTAAATTTTAGAATAAGGCTTGCGCTGTTAAAGAAATTATTCAAATATTCAATCAGATAAATTCAAAAGTAAAACATTCATTTTAGTCAGATGCAAGTCACTATTATGAGTACTCCATTACACTCGATTCAAATGGTGTTGATGGAAACCGAAATGCTGAACGCAATTAATATCGGTTTTCGGTTTCCGTTCGGGTTGGGGAATTTTAATTTTTCGATTCGCGTTTGGGTTTCATTTGGGCAAAAATATATTTTTCCGTTCCGGTTTCCGGTTTGGTACTTGTTTTCGGTTCGGAACCGGTTTTCTGTTGGGCACCTGTTTTCGTTTTGGTGCCGGGTTTCTTCTCGGTTCCCGTGTCAATGACATGGTGATTACACGAGTGCTACTGAGTACTGAGGTGTGAAAGATGCTGAATAATGGCGTTCATTATTCATCCCAGGAGTCGCATTCAAAAGTATGGCGAAAGCATCCTTCCGAACTAATGTTCCAGGTGCTGTCGCAGCATCGGATGCTTCTGCGATTTTCCTCGTACTGCGAACTAGCGAGAGGAAGAAAGGTTGATATTGGAGTGGGCGACACAGAGAGAATGGAGGAGATTAGAGCAAGGGAAGGTGGCAAGAGCGTGACAAAAGGAGGCACAATGTAACTCATCAAGGATGATAAAAACGCGCGGCCAAACCCATTACCACCAGCGGATCTGTTGAGGGAAAAGAGGGGCGGAGGAGATGCGAGAAAACGGGAAGAGGGAAGAAATGAAAGGAAGGAATGGGATAGGAGTAGCGATCCTTTGATTAATTGGTTTAAGAATACATTGGATTCACAATTCACTAAAAAATGTCCAGAGCATGGTTTCTTGTCATATATGCACAGAAACATTGAACAATTGCATGGCTGAGGAGTTTCGGAGCTAAGGAAAAAGTCCGTG
The DNA here is from genome assembly GCA_000376725.2 of Ladona fulva. Classification (NCBI taxonomy): domain Eukaryota; kingdom Metazoa; phylum Arthropoda; class Insecta; order Odonata; family Libellulidae; genus Ladona; species Ladona fulva. The sequence goes on along the minus strand of KZ308198.1, from coordinate 371,552 downwards.
ATTGACGTTACTTCGCGCTAGTTTTACCTCATACGGGTAAGCATACAGTACATGGATCTCAAGGAAAGGCGTAGGATTCGTGAGTTAGAAAAGTTTCTGACATATCTTGTGAATTACCACGAAAAATCGATAAGCATTGCAAAGAAGCTCCTTGAGATCTGTACAGTCTTCAGCCCGAGTGCTGCTTTGAACCTCATCCCTCCACCATAAGCAACGAAAAGCTTCGGAGAGGAGATGAGGCAACTAGGTAAAATGAGGAGTGAGGTAGTCTACGATTGCTTTCCTCACTGAGACAGAATACAATAATCAGAACAAGTCCACGTAAGTGAATCACAATGACTCTGCAAGTAATTCTTTTCTAAGCATTCAGAAAAGAGACCTTAATCAATGCATTCAACATCACTCTCACCTCTGTAGCTTTCATATCATTACAGCAATGAACAAAACTGATATGAAAGTATATGAAAGATACATTTTTCTCTATCCTGTTCCAGAAGACAAATGAAAAATATTCCATTCATCAGGGTAGGGCTGTGGGAACTTAATATGTATTTTGGCAATTTTTCCTCCGGTGTCACTTGTCGAATTACATTGTGGGGCTCCTCAAACAGAGTAATTGAAATATTTAGAATCCAGATAAAGATAATGCGAATAATTGCAAATGGCCCTAGCAAAGAACCCGGCAAACCCATATATCAAAAATTTTAAATTCTAATGGTTCTAATTCTAGGTATGAGTTATGCTGAATGATGGCATTCGTTGAGACTCCTCCTTTCTGAATGCTATGAAAAAAGTGACTTGTAGAATCATTTGATTTCATTTTCGTGGACTTATTTCGCTTATAGCATTCTGTCTCAGTGAGGAAAGCAATGGCAAACCTCTTTACCCCTCAATTTCTAAAAGATTGTGCAACAAAACTAGACTAAGTGCACAATATATTATTCGTATTATCTTCTTTTGTGTCTATATATTGTGGAATTAGTCTAGTTTTGTTACATAATTTTAATAAGTTACGGAGACGTTTCACCAAATATTGCCAGAGATATTTCGTTATAATTCATTCCTCATTTTGCCTAGTTTTCTCAGCCCCCTCTCGAAAGCTTTTCGTTGCTTACGGTGGAAGGATGTGGTTCAAACCAGTACTTAGGCTGAAGACTGTGCAGACAGACATATTAAGTAAGGTTTTTTTGACTAACTATTTGCTAAAATGCATATTAAGTAAGATTTTTTGACCGAGTCAATCACATCCATGATCATAACTGATTGTGAGATCTAGGAAAATGAAAGATAAACCATCCCGAAAATTTACACCATCCTGCACCAAAAGAAAAATATTCCAGTCATCAGCATGCGGTGGCCGAAATCGTACACAGGTGACACACATTAAAAAATAAATCTACAAACATCGCAGATGTGCTTTCAACACATTCCATTCAGTCCCGATTTCATCGCTCAATCCAAAGTGTGCATACATTTCCACTACATCAAAAGAAAATTGCGGGATGTGGGTGTGAAAGACACGGCTACACCTCATCCCGTTAAAGCGGCGTTTTGTTTACTTTTCGAGGGATTTTTTGATTCGCTTCTTCGTTCAGATGTTTTTCGATGTTACGCGTCGCCGCCCGGGGCTAAATCAGCAGGGGCAAAAGGAGAAGCGCAATTGAAGCACTCAGCACGGACGGAGAGACTTTTTTCGACGCTGCAGTGTCCGAGTTGCTAATAGCTGCATAGCGTCCAGGGCTTCAAAAAGCTCTGAACCTGGCTCCTAGATAGTCTAATGGCGAACCTAAGGCACGCGTACTCAATTTGGCAAGTGAGATAATTTTGTCACCACCTGAAACTCTAACAGCAATATCCTTGTAATGTACTCTCCCCTTAACAAATGAAACTAAAATGTTACAGACAACTTTATGTTGACTGAATTTCTGTGCGTGAAGAAAGGAATAATATGGAATGTTCGAAAACGTTTTCGCAAAGTCTGTAGAGCATCTGCAGTCGGTAATAGCACAGTTGGTTGCTGGCTATGAAAGGTGAGTGAATCAGAAGGCGGTTTAGAGTGAAACTGGGTCCATAACCAGAGTGAGGGCTGGTAGCGACAGGGCATACATGCCCTAGTGAATGGCTGGAGGAAGGAAATGGAACTTGAAGGAGATTATGTGGAAAATATTTCGAGTAGATAAAACATCATTCTTCATATGTTTTGATCTATTATTTTGTAGAATATATATAGAAAATAAAGTGTGACATTACTTTCTAACCGGCCCTCGTAAAATCCCGTGAAAAAATACAAAGTTCAATTTTCTAATTTAATAAATGGCGTTCCACGAAGTTCGGTCTAGACATATGGATTGTCCACTAATTACTACAACTCACATCTAACAATAAGTAGCTTGTGTTGTGTCCTGTATTATTTATTTATCAATGGAAAAATATAAGATTTTCCAATGAAGAATTTATGGTAAAAGAAAGGCTCTTCACGAATCCTCCGTTTCCGGAGACAATTCATTAATTCAGGCTGTTCGAAAAGGAGGCATTTTGACTAACTCAGTAGCATTCCGTATTTGCTAAAGATGATCCCACCCAATGAATCCTCCAATGCTAATTTTTCCATCAAACTTGGGCTTAATCCTTCAAGTTGGGAAGCCCTTGAAATTAAGTTTGTCCTTTATCTTACGAAGAGATACAGCGCTCGTCGTCTCCGCCTTAATTTGCTTCAACTTTAGGCTCATTCCTTCCCATATCTGTATTAAGTCTCTCGGAGGAGGAGGCATTCCTCCTTTTTACGCTTCATCCCATAATTTATTCACAGCTTCGCCCGTCAGCGACAATCCCTCTTCCCTAGAACGGAAATTAGGGGCGAAAACTTACTAAACAATCAACTTGTTCCTTTCTCTTATCAACGCCTGGATTATCTCCCCGGTGGAGAAAGGAGCGCATAAACCGGGAGAAGTTTGAGCCGCAGAATTTTCATCCAAGAGACGTTTCGTCCATGCAAAACAATTGGAAGAAGATACAATGTCCCAATCAGAAATACTTTGGACTAAGTTTGGGTTTTCTCGGAATTAGGACTTTTCCAGATTTTTGAAAGTACGATATGGTGGAGTTGAAACGAGTTTGGAGGTGTTCAGACAATAAGAAAGAAATTAATTTGAATTCGCACTATAAAAAAAACGTTAATCAATGAAATGAGAAAACCCGGACCACGAAAAGTAGATGTATTGGCAGCCTAGGTATTGACGTGTCTTTTCACCACCAGGCACGTTTCTCATGATGGGGGTAAATATTTTATCATTACATTGTTTTACGTTAAGGAGACCTACCACAGGGTCGTGTCAGAAGGAATTGATGCTATTGAATTCAACACTTCAAAATGAGGAAAACACAATGTGCAAAGAATACAAACGTATTCACCTATGATTATTTTATGGGTATATGCTTGAACTGGGATTAGAACATCACCGTGGTTGTCAAGGGGACAGGTTGTTGAAATCAAAAATTACGTGTAATTTCTCGATATTCTTCCAATATCGCATCAAAAGCAACACTCCACTACGAAAAAAAGATTCTTCATTCAATTTTCCAAGAGATGTAAAGGAAATTTACATCTATTTTTGGCGTCTTCCTAAGGATCCTGAGTCAAAATCAGTATTTTTAAGTGTGCGAAACATGCAGTCTTATTTTCTGAGTTCTGATGGCAAAGGATGGAGATCTCGTAAAAGCCAATGGAATCGTTGTATCGATGGCTCGATAAATGGAATCGATGGATCGATTGATGGAATCGATGAAAGGAATCGATGGAAGGAATCGATAGGTAGGTAAGTGGAATTGATGGGTCGATGGATGGAATCAATGGATTGGTGAATTGAATCGATCTATTGCTGGGTGGTGACGATGGATTGGTGAATGGAATCGATGGAAGGAATCAATATATTGCTGGATGGAATCGATGGATCGATGGTTGGAATCGATGGATCGATGGTTGGAATCGATGGATCGATCATGAACGGTCTATCGGAAGGTCAGATAGACAAAATATATGACTATTTATATAATCTACTTCAGTAAAAGGTGAGCACATCAATAGAAAAAACAAAAAATACAAACGCATGAGCTGGATAAAGGCTCTAGAAAAAAACCTTTACGCGACGCGACGCTCGCGCAAAACATCGTTTGAGCAGATCGGCCATAGAGCGAAACGTTTCTGGATAAAGCACCTTTTCGACGAAACTCCACGGATGCGAAAGGAAATAATGGAAAATTTTCCGCAACAGGCTTCGATTAAAAAAGAAGCGCTGCAAGAAGCTAATGAGGTATTGGACGAGATAAAGCATGCGGAAGCGTGGAGTACGCGGAGTCAAATGGGACTGTTACTATCGCGAATCTGTTTTACGCCTCTATCTGGGGAAACTTCCTGCGAGCGAGTGACATTTACATTTCAATGTCGAACGCTTTTCCCCGCGCCGAACAATGCGCCTCGGTGCCTCGAGAAGACGGAGGCGTTCAGAAGAAAATTTAATCGCCCAACATCTCTCAAACATACGGGTGCTTTCGCTTTAGCCACTCTGCAATTCATAGAGGGCCATTATTCCGCATGCTAGCGGCAAGTCCTTGCCCTTTATAGAGGTAAAGATGCCTCCGTAAAACTCGATCGATCATGGAAAACTATTCCAGATGGGAGGAACTTCAGCGGGATAAATTCCGTCAAGGTAACGCTTTTGAAAGAGTGTGGACTATTTTGGCGACGATGTCCTTCAATGGAATCTTCTGATTCTGAGATCACATACATTTACATTTAGAGGAGAACCGGACAAGATCGTTCTCTTCTTTTCAAAAGCTTTGAAAACTTTTACACTTTACGCACATGCTCCAGAAAATCTTATCGAAGAAGCTGCAGCGAAGAAAAATATACCTTTAGCTAAGTTTTTCTTTTTTCGAAATTTTCGCAAAATTCGGCCTGCAAGGATCAATTTGAAGAGTCTTTGAAACATTTAACCCACCAGTACATTCGCTATTTTATCAGCAAGATTCAGGTCGGTGGTGTCACAATCTAGCAGATATTCGGCTTAAATTAGCTTAGCTCAAACT
>KZ308198.1:338588-354220 GCA_000376725.2 Ladona fulva | reverse complement strand
TCATTCAGTTATTTATTGGAGTGCGTGTATAAGTGTGCGCGCTACCTCTACTCCGATTCACCGAATTCTCCGTTGATCGACTGCTTGATTGGCTGTCAGCTGCGTTGATCGACTTGGGGGGTCTCGCGCACACGCATGTATTCATAAAAATAAATAAGTGTGGAGTGGAACGGCAGCGGCAAAGAAATGACTAGGAGAAAAGGAAAAGTAGCTCTACACGAAGAATTATGGAAATATAACAAAGTTGCTGATATAGAAGAATGCATCGAGGTAACGAAAAGTTAAGCCTGAGGAAAACGTTGCTGAGGAGACAAAGAATCTTAATTGTGCATAAAAATGGCGAGAAAGTCTGGCGAAGGCAGTATTGGAAGGAATAGTGGAAAGGAGGGATTCTGATGATGTTAATGATATAGATGATGATGATGATGATATAGAAGATGATGATATTGATGATAATGATATAGATGATGATAATATAGAAGATGATGATATAGATGATGATATAGATAATGATGGTTATATAGATGATGATGATGGTGATATAGAAGATGATGATATAGAAGATGATGATATAGATGATAATGATATAGATGATGTTAATATAGAAGATGATGATATAGATAACAATGATATAGATGACGATGATGATGATAAAGATAATGATGATGATATTGATAATGATGATGATGACGATTTCGTAATTATTATATGGGACGTATTTTATTCGAGCTTGACCACAATAATGATAAAATATTTACAAATAGAAACAACCATTCTCTACCAAGATTCGAACCCGGGACCTTAGTATTGTAAGCTCAATGCTAACCACTACGCCACCGAATCTGGATTATAGAGGAAGACCATGGTTAGATTAAACTAAGAAATTATGAGCGAATGGAGCAATTGCCCATGCACAGGAGGGCTGCATCTAACCACCGCTCGTACACTTCACCCAGAATGAGTTAAATTTTAATCTAGATTGCAGCAATAACCTTTAATGGTGTGCTTCGGTGTGGAAAAGGCAAAATGAATACCTTCAGAAATTCCAGATTCCTCGTAAAAGATGAATTGTAGTTAAGGCAGCTCTGAATGGTCAATCACACGTAATCGACTCCCTCTCTCTCGGAAAATGCTTCGGCAAAAGTGAAGCCGCCACTTCTAGGAGAAGGTAACAACTTATGTTGAACATGACTGCCAATACAAAGGAGGACTTTCTATTATCAGAAAATAACGCACCGCAAAACCTTTTTTCCAGAGTTTATGAATACTTCCGCAGCAATTTTTCCTTCTTCCTGCATAATTGCATCACGAAATTCCAATGTGCTTCCGTTCTCTATGAATATCAAATTAAACTCACTTTTTTTGGAGTGAAATACATAAAAACGTAGTAATGCGCTTAAAGTACATTTTAAGTAATACATCGCGTTTTTTTATGGAAGTATAAAATGAACTTCTAAAAAGAAATGTTGCCGATTCGGATCTGAATGCAGAAAAGCTGTTACGAACCCGAAAAAACGCACTCGTGTTAAACCGGTTTCCGGAGAGAAAACCGAGGCCGAACCAAAAATTTGGAATTCCTGAGCCGAAAGGAAACCGGAAACCAGAGTTTATTCAGTTGCGGTTTTCGTTACTAAGAATAACAGCACTCATATCTACTAATTATGAAAAAAACCGACAAACGATTCCTTTAATTAATGCTTATAATGTAATTCCTTACCTCATTCTCTATTCTGCAATATCACTTGCCTTCTTTATTTTTGATTCAACGCAATGTTCTTGAAACGTGGCACATAACAGAAAACTTTCTGAAGGACTATTGTACTCAATGCTCCGAAAGAGAAAAACTTGTTTCGACTGGTTCGAAGGAGGCTGCAGGAGCGGCACCGGAACTGAACGGAGAGGTTGAGGTTTTTATCGAACAGGAACGAAAACCGAAAGGAACATAACAACAACAATGCCCCGCAACAAACGAAGAAAACGGTTCATTTATTATCATCTTCAACAATTATCTTTTTATTATTATTTCCAACAATTATCTTTTTAATATTATTTCCAACAATTATTCATTTGTTATTATTTTCGACAATTATTCATCGAGAATTCTATTGTTAGCGAAAGACCAGTCTATTGCGCTAATCCTTTCCAATGTTGGAATATTTCGCACCTCGGAGATATAAATCTGCACATCGTAATAGACGAAATTAGGAAGCCAAGAAGAAATTACTTATGAAACAAATAGTGCTTAAATATAGAGGATGAAGATTGCTTATCCTTGTGTTATTAACCGAGATTCCTTAATGATGCGAGATTTTTTTAAATATGCATCACCTGACCTTCGATAATCCACTTAAGACGTTAGTTTAAGGCAGCCCCTTCATTCCCGCCCAGTCTCTGTCGCTACCAACTGACATGACCGTGGATTCCGTAAATGAACGGATTTACTCACAATAATTCAACCGCAGCGTGGATCGATGAGTCAAGGAATTGGCACTTACCTGAAAAAAGAGAAAACATCATGTTAAATATCGACTTTGGCACGTGATATTTGCGAAAAATGAACTGTTCTACAAGGATTAACATAGAATTACTTCGACGATACATCAAAATGCAACAATTGATAAGTTCTTTATTTCAGATTAATTAAACTAAGTAAACATCCCGGATGTTTGAAATAATTTAATGAAAATAAACAGCTTACACAAAACAGGAAAATTTATAAAACTCGGGAAAATTTTACAGTTTGCAGTAATAAAAAGATTGCAAATTGTACGTCTACATATTTAGATGTAGATGTAGTAAAAGTTCTGAAAGTTTGAAATGCTTTAACAAAGCATTTAGAAACAAAAGCAGGTGAAACTAGCCCAACATCAAAATAGATTGTTAGATTCCTATGGCCAACCTTAATAATATGTTTATATAAATCGAGGATTGAGGTAAAGGTGTTAAATTTTGCACATTAAAGTTGTGCGGCTAAATCCCAAGGAATAAGAAGTTTGAAAAATAATAGCAATTATTCCTTACACACAATTATCTAATGAGCCACAGTGCTAATAATACTTGTTTTTCCCTTTTAAGTGAGTCATTTTGAAACTTTCCGGCGGAGAGTACACTTGGGGCAAAGATATTGCGCAATGCATGGAAATACGGTATCAGTTTCCACAAGCTGGAAGAGGGAAGTAATTTTCATTTAAATGCAAACGAGGAAAACTTTTTAACAGATTAATCAACCGGAAGAGCGGTAATTAACCGTAAAAAAACGAAGTTGTTACAAAGTACAGGAAACTAAAAATATACCATCTGCAATGGTCATGTGTCACATTAAGCGAACTTACACAAATGGATGTGTTGTCATTTCATTATCTTGGATTTAAATCTATATTTTTGCCATGATACGAAGTACATTAGACTGGATTGATACCCTGCGTTATTTAAGTGTTAGGATTCAATTACCTCGCGGGCCAATTTCCAATTGTATAAGTAACATTGCTGCTACCACTTGGTCGATTTCCTGTTTCTAATTTTCTTTAAAATAAAAATGATAAAAATGTACATTAGCCATTACTACGATATCCATACCAGGATATTGCATTATCTGAATGCCATTTTTCGCATAAATATCATTTAAGCTAAGAAATTCCATGTTTTCATAACGACCGTTTTGGTGTATTTTTACTTACGAAACGGCTTTAAAAACCTTAAATATTGATTTCGTGGTAATTCTTGGTGATATTTTCTCTACTTTAAGTAAACGATATCATATTAATTTAAGTGATTCGGTATATAGCATATTATATCACTATAAAATTAATGTTTAAGGCTTCCGTACTCCCTGTTAAGTACAGTAGGACCTGCCCATGTGACCCCTCCATATAGTGACCATCTGATGAATGTGACCAGTTTTTATCGGTCCCCGCAAAACTAATATGAATTACATACAATTTTTTGGGCACAGTAACCACCTCTATGCTGTAACTTACATGGAGAACTATCAACTAAATACTTCCCTTTACTGTGACTCTTACATTCTACAATTTTCTAAAAAGTTTTAATTTCCAAAAGTTTTCAATTCACGAAGAGTTTAAAAGGAAAACATTAAAAACGAGTTCTTAAAATCCTCCGATAAAAGCCGGCTCGATTAAAAAGATACGAAAATGTGTAAAATTCAAATAGCATTAGACGGTTTAAAAGTTTATTAACACTCCGTACGCCGTACGTCGGCAGGCAAGCTCCGGACTACTAATTTCTAGGAATTACCCAATGCGCATATCGGAAAAAAAATTTCCATTCTCAAGGGTTCCACATACCCACCCCATAATGGAGGCATTGTCTCAGAAATGCGCATATGGATTTTCCCAGAAATCGGTAATCCGGAGCTTCCCATTTGTCTCTAAATGTGAGTTCCACCCGCCAACATATAGCTTACGGAGTGTTTTTAAACCTCTAATTCATTAACAGCCGTTTTCCAACTTTTTTTTCTTTCGCTATTAGACGGATTAACAAAAATTTGAAAAATGAATTTTCCTTTCTTGAAACTGATCTATCAGGCTTTTTATTGCTTTGCCAAGGTTTGATTTCTTTCTCTCTTTCCATGCATTTTAATCTAAACCAAAATTAAGTATTTTCGAAATATATCGATTTTACAGTATAATTCCTTTAAATAAACAAAATTCTCCTATCATCTTATAATCTAATGTTGCTATAGTGACTACCTGTCTAATAGGACCACTTTTGGATAGTCCCGTGGGGGGTTGCTTTAGACAGGATAAAATTCACAGTCATAGGCGAGGTCTTCCATAAATCCATCATAAAAATTTACGTATACCTTTTTCCTAAATAAATTTTATTAAAAAATATTTTACACAAAAATAAACTATTGTGTAAAAACCACATCGCTTCTCTTCATACTACTTCAGAAAGGTTTCACTGCAAAGAAATCAGAATATCAAATTGGCCCAATCATGGAAATTTTCGACTAAACAATGTTTCTCCCCATAAGAATGAATGAAGATCGCATTAAACAGGACACAAAAATAAGTGGGATAAAATAATTCCCCTTTCTTTTGTCTCGCTAAACTATATAGGACTATATATATAACTAACCCGCCTGCAAATTTCACGCGGATTCCGATAAAGATTCGCCAGACTTTCTTCTCCGCTCAATCTAACGCCGAACCCATATTTATCCATTTCCTCTTTTATTAACTAACATCGAAATAGGTCTCCTTGAAAGCGCTGAGAGTAATGTAGGAGCAATGCACAGTAACAGAATGGAGATTGGTTATAGGTACTGGAAGAGAATGGGTGTGAGATGAGGAAAGATTTCCAGGGATTGGAAAATGAAGGGAAAATGGGGCAGATTCTGCGGGGGAGGTTACAGGTTGCAAACGGGGGTTTTTCCATCGGATTTTAGCAGAAACTGAGGCAGAGGGTTGCGGCCGAAAGGTCAGGAGGTCAAAGGGGTGGAAGAGAAAGCGGAAGGCGGGGGTGGAATGTATTCAAGGAAGGATGAGCGATCGATGAACGGGGGACAAAGAAACGTGTTGTTTCCGGTCCGTAACCTTGGATACCGATGTGAACTTATAGGTAAGGCTAGCGATTTAAATAAAAGTAAAAGACTAGGGCAAATTCGTGTCGAACGCTGTAGAAGAAACGTCTCTTTCCATTTGTTCGCAGCCGTTTCCTCACTCCGGGAGAGTGTATTCTTTTCATAGCGCGACCTTCTTCGCTCCCGAGGAATGGATGAAAGGAAAAAATAAATGCGGCATTGGGTTTTTATTGACCGTATCCTCCGCTGGTGACGGAAATGGAGTATTAGATTTCTCAGGCACAGTACCACGCAGTAAAAGGATTGATATGGCATTCTTTCCGAGTACAATCAGGGAACGGAAACACTCGCTGAGAATTCCGAAGACTGTGGCGGAATATTTTCCTTGATTTGGTTCATCGCGTAGTCATGGATTCAGCCTTCTATTGAATGAATTTCAATTCAATGAATTGAATTGTTGAACGAGTTGAATTGATTGAATGCTGCGAATTTAATTGTTAATAATGTTGTTGTTGTTATCATCATTAACATTGTTATTATTAATTTATTTATTACAATTATTAGTAGCTATTTGCAAATATTATAATTAGTTTGTGGATAGACATGATGAACTAAGAGAAAAAATCACTCTGTAATATCCACAAACGAGTGGAATACTTACGTGGAAATTACAGTGTTTCTTCTCTTAGTTTCTTATAATGAGTAATTATTAATTCTAATCATTAATAATCGTTTTTATTAGTAATTATTGTTCATTATTATTACTAAATGTCAATATTATTTACGGATATTGGCAAGTGATAATTGGCAAGTGATACTATAATTATTCATTATAGTTAGTCATTGTTATTATTTATCACCATGTTTATTTTTTTCTTAATAAACCGGGGATGACAGCAAGGAACAGAATAGACAAGATACACGGCACCAAATTATTAATATATGTATGGTATAAAACAGCTTGAAGTCACAAGACCCATGATATTTGATGAGATACCTTATAATTTACATTTTATAAAGAGTATGACTAACATGAAGAAAGTTATTAAGAAATATTTACCTCTGAAGTGCATGAATGGATTATAATGATACTGCTACAAATATTGTAACAGAGTGCTGAATAAGCTTTGGATGTGATGTGTAGTAACATATGTTTAACTACTTTTTATTGTGATACTTTGATTATACTGTTTACTATTTATGCATATATGTTTGGATAAATTAACTGTACGTTGAAATTTAATCAAAAATTAGGCACCTCCCGATGAGCCGGCTTAGGAGGAACTTGCTACCAAGGTTACACTTGTTAAACTACTTTGTAACTTCAACAAGTGAAAATCGAACTTTTACAAACCACAATATTGTAAAACTTCAAATTTTCCTTGTTCCTTCATGGAATACTACCTGAAGTTCCTACATGGAGTACTTACTGAACAGTAAAAACATGGAGTGCTTTACTCTGTCTTTTCCTTAAAACTTACTTAACTTTCAATAGCTTTCGCAGGTTTTTCACGCTCCCCTTCTTGTTAGTTTTTCCTGCTCTGGTGTATTTTTTCCTAAGTGCAAATTTACGGTGTTCATAGCAACAAAGAGGTTTTCTTCTTTGCACTTTTTTCTAGCAATCTTTTTTAAATTTCATATGACGAAAGGTTAGATTTAAGAAGAGACTTGATAGTCTCGATCTCGCCGAAATAAAGTAGCATTATTATTGTTATTATCATCAACATTATCATCATTGTTACTACAACCACGAAGTCACATTACTAATATTATTTATATTATCTAATATTAGTTATCGGAACGTCGCAAACAGCTTTTCTTTCGGTAATGTGGAAGATACTGCGAAATAAAATCTCTAACATAAACCCCCTGATATGGCTGTGCCCTGTCATTTTTTTCTTTTTTTGTTGGCTACACCGCGGCTAATTACGAAACTACCTTGGATTACGATATCCGGATCCTCCCGATAAATAACAGCATAAATGGTTCCAGACGTATAACTGAATGATGAAATGACGTGGTCGGGCACCCATCCTCAAGTGGGATCTGCCTTTTAAGTCAGAGCCAGGAGTAGCCAGGATTTGTTATGTATGGCATAATTGCGAGAGGTCGACATTTAGCATGCTTTCCTTTATTGTTGGCTCTGTTCTTACGGGGGGGGGGGTGAACCCCCAAAACCACCCCCTTGGCTACTCCTCTCCTCCGACGAGATTTGCCATTGCCTTGCGGCTTTTATGGTTACCAATATGAACACCAATACCTAATTACATTGTGGCTCATATAGAATCTGAAGCATTTTCTTCATTGATTGCCGATTATACCCTTGATAATAAAATAAATTTTTAAGAATCCGTTACAGTCCAAATAAATCAGTTTTTTTCTCGCGTGCTTCCGTTTGTCATAGGCTGTGTTCTCACATGGGGGGTTTGAACCCTCAAAACCACCCCCTTTGCTACGCCTCTGTTGCAAGTTTATTTTTAACCACATATCACTACGGGAACAGAATCCAATCATCATCTTTCCCCCTTCCTAAACCTATTCGATTATTTGAGATGGGGATATCAATTTCCCTTTTCATAACATCATTTCCTACGATTCAACATCAGCAAGAGCGAAAACTGATTTAGAATCGGAACTACAACAAGAGTTCAAAAAATTAATGCTGGATGATATAATAGATATGGTCGAAACGAATTTTCACGATTTGTAAACATAATCCCCCGAATGTTTTTTCCACCAAAAAAAACTGGAAAAAATCTGGTCTCCATTGCACACGAAGAGATAACAGCAGATAGGAGGAGGCTGATGGAATCCAATTGTATTTTTTTGCCGCTAATCTCCGTATCAAACGTTAGCTGTTTTTAGTTCTCTCGGATAATGCCCTGATGTTCGCAGAGGCCGACATCCCAACTTATCCACGTTCGTTGGCGTTGAGTTGACACGTTCCAGTCACGCGAGTCCACTCAAAGACCATTATCTGGCGAAGATTCGTTTTTAATGGCTTGAGAGTAAAATAATGCGCTGTGAGTACTCTGCCGACGTAATTTATACCGTTGAAATTGCATAGAAAAATTGGCCAAACGAGATGTTTTGTCTGATGAAAGTCACGATGCACTCGAAAACGATTTAATTTCAATATATTTGTTACATATAAGTTGAAGAAGTCTTTGAATAAATAAATAACGTCTTCATTTTTGGCGAAATCGAATCGGAATACCATTAATTTTCGTTCTATATACAGTGATACCTCGACTTGCGAACTTGTTTCGTTCCAGTTCAAAATTCTTTTTCTCTGAGGTTTCGCATCTGGAGCCCCACTTCTCCATTATTTTTCCGATTTTTCTCGGTTCGTATCTCGAAATTCATATCTCGAGGTCGAAAATAGAGTAAAGAAATAGTTCGTACATTTCGCACGAAAGCCCCCAACAGGAATCGAACCCGTAACCGCTTTCACCGAAGTCGAACGCTGCCTCACATAGCTATCCGGAGGCCCCACCATACGAGTATATCCATCTTTGTGGAAGCGGGTGCACGCACCATGACTCTACTTCCCTAATCGATTACTTTCGCGTATCGCTTAGGAAAAAAATGAATTCTTGAATCGATTCGTTCTAGCACCTATTTACCTGAATATTTCATCCTCGCTGTATCAGAACGGCCTATGTAACATGGAGGACGCATTATATCGGCTACATCATCTGAGAACGTGCTTTCTCTGAACGTATTTAGCAAGTTTATCATTGAGCTTGATGTGAACTTTCCTTCCACCATTCCTTATCTAGCCTCATTCCCTCCACAGAGGATTTGGTAGCTTTTGTTGGAAGGTTAAAGGCTCTACGTGGACTTCATGAGAATACTTGGCAGACGCAGTCAGTTACAGTGCGCATGTTTTGGCCAGGCCTCACTACCTCACATGAGCAACTGCAAGATAAAGGTATTTACATAGTCTTCATTTAAAAAATTCGTAGTGCGAAAACGGTTTATGGGCTTTGAATGAACCACCTACCATTTGAAAAAGGAGGTTCTTAAGTTTTGTCGTGCTGTCCGTAGAGGCCTGTATTATGCGCGTGAGGCATATACAGAAAGCGTTTTGCGATCTGAAGTTCCGTGAGTGCAAGTCTGTTACAACTGTGCGACGTTCGGCACTTCAACATCGGCCATCTAATATTACAATAATATTATATAATTTATTTTGCGGACATTACAAAGTGAGTTTTCTTTCTCTGTGATTGTGAAGGAGTTCCACCAAGTGACATCTCAAACCGCTATGTTCACGCAAGACATGCTAACTTCGTGTTGATGTGTGCCATGCGGCTGGAGGGGGACACATTGAACATTAGTAACAATCTTAAAAAAAACTTGAATCTACCTTATTAATTAAACCGAATTATGTTTGTACATTATTATTTCATCAAAATACAGCGTATTGAAGTCGGATGATGACTATGTAAACACCCATATTAATTATAATTTTGTACTGATAACACCGTATCTTCCTTCCCATCTCTTCCTCCCTTACCACTTAGAGAATTACTGGAACTTACCCCCACTCCACCTTTACGATACGGCGCTCCACCGAGACATTAGGGTCCATCCCGTCTTAGTAGCCAGCGTGTGCAGTGGGTGCTAATATATAAATTGCACTAAGAAGGCAAGGGCATAAAGCGGCCGGCGATCATGTCCCCGGAGGCGTCGAAGAAGCGTGTGCAAAGTACAGAGGAGTAAGGGAGAGACGAAGGGAAGGCGGGGCAGCGCCCGAGAAAGCTGGAATCTGTTGCGAGATGTCCTCCAAGCCCATCTTGTGCAACTTCCGGAAGTGATGGTGGGGGGAAATGATGCGCGCAGAATGTAAGAGTTCACTCGCGTAGGTGTACGAGCGGGAGATGCCATCATTTGCAGACTCGCAAAGATGGGCCAAACTTTAAAAGGGGAAACTTTGGTTCCTGGGAAGAAGATGACGTGTGTCGCTTGCTGCTCGACACTGGAGACCACAGATACGTTATCTGCACTCATCTTAGGTAGGAGTGCTCAAGAAAGAGGACGAAGAACCTTCTCCGTCAATTTGCATGGAGTCTACGAACGAAGTGGTTTTTGAGAAGAGAGTTCTGGCATGAAATGTATGCTCGTGGTCATTTTAGATTCCTGTTGTCAAATAACGATGAGAGGATTTTTTTCAAGTAAAGATTAAAGTATCTCTTACAACCAGTATCCCTCCATTTTCATTGCTATCTTGGTACTAACCTCTTNGCTTTTTTCCTAGATGTCCAAACCCGGGATTTTACGGCAAAAAAATCGGCGGCTCCGTGAGGCACTTCCTTCTGCCTCGCCTTTAGTATCCTATATGTATATATATCTATCTATAAGCGTCTATATAAAGAGATATCATGAATCAGTTACTTATTATACAACAGTACCTGCGTAATGAACCTTTAAGCACCATTTTGAAAATTATAACATTTTTCGGCATTGAAATGAGTCCTCCATAAAAGTCTTTTAGTTAAAACATTCGATTCCCTTATACCTCTATTGATAAATGGATATTTTGTAACGTCAGATTTTTTTAAAAATACGTACCTACATATGTGTACTGAGAAATTTCATATCATTCATTACCAATTTTATCTCCTCAAAATAAATGCTGTTTTGCGATCACTATGGCTACNCTCCATTTTCATTGTTATCTTGGTACTAACCTCTTTTGGAACAGTTGTATTTCTATATCATGATGTTCTTTTCTGATTTTTGCGAAAATTTATTTCTAGTTGTTATGCCTTGTTATGAAATAACGTATCTGCACCATTTTGTTTGCTTTCCAGATGTGTTTAACCTGCCTTTTCCTTAAAACTTAGTTAACTATCAGTAGGTTTTGTATCTTTTTTACAACCCCCTTCTTGTGGGCGTTTTCCTATAGTTCTTTTCTCCTAAGTTCTAAATTAGGTTTCTAAACCCACAAAGTAGTTTTCTTCTGTGCTTTTTTTCAAGCTATTGCATTTAAATTGTATAAGACAAACGGGATAAATGCAAGAAGAGTCCTTACAGTCTCGATCTCGCCCTTATAAAATCGCATTATTATTATTATCATAATGGAGTGCCACCAAGTGAATGCCAATTGAGTTCACTTTATTAAACTTCGAAAACTGCGGAACTCAATTGTCAGCCTTTAAACATTCGCATATCTATATAGGGCCAAAAATATACGTAGCCTTCTCCCAGTAAATCTTACAGATATGAGCTAAGAATATGTTTATTTAAGAAAGGTGAAAATATAGCTATTCTCAAATCAGAATACAAAAGAAATTTTATTAATACACTCATACTTTTTGTATTTCTTTNGGCCATTAAATATTAAACAAAACATTTTCGTAACTGGCTGCATGCTGATGTGATTTGAGGTAACCCCAGAACAGGTGTTTTTCTTATGGGGTACCTATATTAACCCTTTCCTTTTTTCCTTCTTTTGTTTTCTTTTGTTGCGTAAATTTTCTACGAAATAAAAAAATACAAAAATAATATTAAATAATCAGAAGAAGTAAATTACGCTCAAAATCCATAAAAAAAGAGTCACATTTACGTTTTACCCAATAGCTCAACGGGTAGGTTATATCTATAGTAGGTAATAGTAGGTAGGCTCAACGGGGTTGGCAAATATTTTCAGCAGAGCTAAAGGTTGAATAAATATACCGATTATATCCAAGACCAAAATTGAAAAAATAAATCGACAATTCGTAAAATTTTAAGATTTTGCCAAACTGTCCCCATTTCCGAACCGGAACCGAAAATACGAATGGATACAACGGAAATCCGGGTTTGGAGAAACAAACTTTCCGAGTTATGGATTTTGACGAATGGTGTACGTAAGTCGAGGTGCCGATGTTAGTATTAGAATAAATCTAAACGAATAAATGATAAAGAAGCAAATGATTACATGGACGATATTAATAATTTTGACCATTTGATTTAAGGCCAATATATGATGCTCTGTACATGAAAAGGAACCAGATATAAGCAATATGAAAAGTTAAATAGAACAATCAATCGATATATGTATATCGATAAGATCAAACATCGATATATATTGACAATCGAACATCGATATATAACGGTATAATTGGTATGTCTGTATCTATAAATCATACTTGGAAAAGCGAAGTATATATGTATGAAAGAGAGGATTATTGCAAAAATTTGAACTGACGTCAATCCATCGTATTGTAAATTGCTTCCGAATTCAATGTGCCGTCATTTTAGAAAGCACAGGGAGACAGTACGTCAACGTTTAAGGAAATAAGGAAATTAAAACTTCCCTGACCACGACTACCCAGGCTCTTTATAATCAGAGCTAAATCCATCCTCAACATAAATGACAAAAGCATGTTCCTTGCAAGTCACTCAAATGATTCCAGCTACAGCAACGAACTGAAAGACCTTTATCTACCCACAAATTTAGAGAGACCTTTTAATTTTCTTTGCTTACTTCCCCACGTCGATCTTAATATAAAGTGGGGCCAACCGTCTCCACGGGTCCCCCCAATGAGGCTGGGACCTTCCTTTCAAAGTTGCAACTGTGGGAATACGTCACTGCGGCGGCGAGGAAAATTTTTCTACGATTTCCATTCACATCGGAGATATACTGAATCATGAATCACGCGTCGGTCTATTGAAGAAAGAATAGAAGGTTGCCATGTGAACGGAATCGATGATATTGAAGTATGACGAATCCGCATTACGAATGCAGGGCAGCCGTTTCAGAATAGAGTCCGATAGAGCAACGTTCGAAAGGCCGAGAAACGCTCGCATAAAAGGCATTGTTCTATTATACCGCTGGGAGTTGAGATCCGTTTTATTGGGGGATTGGGTTGCCGTGACGTCGCTGATAAACAACTACGTAGCAACAAGGTAATGTATGAGTACATCGATACGCTTAGGTACTTGATTATGAATATTTATAAGTATAAAATAAACAAATACATAGCATCCTAGCCAAACTACCCCGCCACGCAGAGGAGAAATACAAAAGTACACGTATAAAACATAAGCACATTAAAGTCTTGTGAATGAAGTATAAATAGGAAAAAATCACTCCCACGTAAATTATAACACAATATCTAAGGATTTTCTGAAAACAAAAAAAGACATCAGAATATAAACTAAATTAACTCATTAGTAATTATAATATCAGAAATATTTTGGCAGAACTATATCTTAGTAAATGAACTTGGATGAGTCTTGAAATATCTAAATGTTTTTCTACCTTATTCTTTCATTCGCTAGAAAGTTATTTTTTTTTATTCACGCATTGGGTATGAATTTTACATAATGTTCACATTGTGTATGTAAAAGGATGGAATAAAAATATCATTATTACTATTTTTCCAATAAGATTGCCAACAGATTAACAAATACTACCAACATACTCTACAACACGCTTAACCAACGCAAAGTGACAGCTGTCACGGCCTTTTTCATCGCAGCAAGATTCAATGAATCAAGGATGAAATTTGTGAAAGACTGTGAGAGTAGGCTACAAAAAAATCCAGGGACGTCGGAAGCTAATGTAAGCGTGAATTCAAGGTATACCGTGTGCCTCGAAAGCCAATGTCTATTTTAGGTATTAAATTTTGTGGAGGAAATTGGTTAACGTGTTAAGAATATACATTAAAATCTGGGTATGTACGACAAAAAATTAGAGTTCTACACGTCAACCAGTCGACCCAGCATTTTAGGTGTTACTTTTAAGCTGCATGAGTAATGAGACTGGCCCAGGACAGACAGGCATAGAGGTCAATCACGAGTGAACCTGCCAAGCCCAGAACAACCTTTGATGATGAGTAATGAGATACTGAAGTGCAACAACTACTCAGCTTATTCAGGCATTTTACGCCTGAGATTCGATTAAATAATGATGATTTCCGAAAACTTTTTCGACAAAAATTAATCAATAACCGTTAGTCGTCAACAATTGTTTTCCAACTATATCACGTCAACAATGGCTTCCGAAAGATTACTCGCGATTAACCGTCAACAATTGCTTGCCAAACATAACATATCAACAATTGCTCCCGAAAGATTACTAGTCAACAATCGCACGCCAGAAATATCGAGTAATTGTCAACACACACCTTATGACAGTGTAGGGATTAAATAATTATCATGTCATCACAGTATACACTGAGGAAAACAAACAAAGTCTTCCTCTTCTTTTGTCAACTACCATGGCTTTCCACAAAGTTAAGCCTGACCATTTAGATTTTATCAATAAGCATGTCATTGAAATACACAGTGACTTTTGAGAAATCCTGAACATGGGCCATAGAAATATTCAGCGACTTTTGAGACACCCTGTAGGTGGTCTTCCGTTATGACTCAGGAATCGCAATTCCTGATCAGTCTCCGCGCTTACTTGGGTCGTCACATCACGCAGTAAAACATGATGCAGACGGATTTATATTTTTAAGTCTTCATTCGACAACTCCACGAACGTTTTGTGACAGAAATGTCTTTCCATGCCTTAGGGAAGCGAAACCGTAAAAATTTGAGTGTTTATAAGACAAGTCGGTAGAATGCACGGAGTATATAATCACCCAGTACTATACCCTCGTATTTTTATGGGACTTCCCAGCTGTTTTCGTAGCAGAGAATAGAGTAAAGGAGCATTCGCAGCCTCTCCGAGAGGAATGAAAAGTGGTAATAACCTCAGAGCTGAAATATTTTATAATGAGCATCACTTGAATCTTTCTACAAAACGAGGATTAAAATTCGCCCAAGTCAAGCATGAATTCTGAAAATAATTTCACTCCTTTATCCCAATGGCCGGCGCGGGAGTATATTACTCCACTACAGAGAGAACATTTTAGAGCCTCTACGTGATACTCTCATGTTTTTATTTATTAGTTCATTTAATAATTCGTTAAAATTTGGTCCCTCGGCCAGGTGTCAACGGCCGAGGGGGCATAATAAAAATAATAATAAAATTCGTCAGGAATTCGCCAAAAGACTGGAGGGAAACCCCTCAAAAACCTCCTATGGACAGTACACATATTTTCAAGTTTAGTTATATACAAACACCCATTTTAGAAAGCACAGGGAG
>KZ308198.1:290301-334927 GCA_000376725.2 Ladona fulva | reverse complement strand
TAGAATGGAAGTCCGCTTTTTTCCTAGATGTCCAAACCCGGGATTTTACGGCAAAAAAATCGGCGGCTCCGTGAGGCACTTCCTTCTGCCTCGCCTTTAGTATCCTATATGTATATATATCTATCTATAAGCGTCTATATAAAGAGATATCATGAATCAGTTACTTATTATACAACAGTACCTGCGTAATGAACCTTTAAGCACCATTTTGAAAATTATAACATTTTTCGGCATTGAAATGAGTCCTCCATAAAAGTCTTTTAGTTAAAACATTCGATTCCCTTATACCTCTATTGATAAATGGATATTTTGTAACGTCAGATTTTTTTAAAAATACGTACCTACATATGTGTACTGAGAAATTTCATATCATTCATTACCAATTTTATCTCCTCAAAATAAATGCTGTTTTGCGATCACTATGGCTACATATTTTACACGATCGTTGATTTTTATAATTTGACACGATTTTAAAATAGTAATTTACAGAATAATGTTGATTGAACGGCACATAATTAAGGTGACCTTAATTAGTAAAATTGCAGGAATGTCGGGAGAATATTTTAGATCAAAAAACTTCGGAAATTAATGAAACTTCAAAATGCATAATTACGCAAAATAAAACGAATTCATGTGATCATAAATTTCCAAAATGAGCGGAAAATTAAATTATTATAATTTATTTATTGTAATTACAATAACGCACGCCTACCGTTTAATCTCAAGTTCCGAACATTTAAGATAAGCAGCTGCCGTTGAGATACCGAAAAAGCCAAATTCGTTTCCGAGTCCCGTATACGCCAATCCGTATCGCATTTTTATCGCATGGAGGTAATTACAGCTGAACGGTAAGAAGAATATGCAATTACCCACATTTTTCTAAAGGGAAGTGGGGCGCTATAATCGGAATGCTCGCTAATGTATGCACTATTTATAGTAAAAGAGCCGAAAAACCCGGCGTTGCCAGGGAGAAAAATAATTGTTTGGCATGAAATTTCGCTCTGACGCTAAAATATGCGTATGTGCAATGTGTCACAGCTTCAGCCTCATTTATATTCAACTTGAATCATCCAAATTTTAACAAATAAAATTCATAGTTTCTGCGTAGAAAGCTCTAGAGTCAGTGGAAGTAATTAATAATTTTTTCAACGAATTAAAAAAATGTTGAATAATTATACGATTAAGTACTAAATAATTAGTTGCATTATTATTATAATTAGTTAAATGTTACTGGATTATTATAATAATTTTGAATTATCCAGTAGCGATTGTTGGCTGCAACAAAGAAAACGGTTTGAAACAATTGACGATTGATTGTTGAACTACTGCTCGGTAAAGGTGTCAACATTTGATGACAATGAACGGGCAAACAATGGTCGTGCAACTGAGGGTTGTACCCAAAAAGGTCAAAATGAATGAAGAATGGGAATAGGAATGAATGAAGAATAACATTTGCAAGAACAGCCTTAATGGAGTTGAGGTCGATATGATATGTGATAGGAATCTGAGCATAAAAAGCAGATTTGTATTTCTCAAATGCATAACTCATACCTCATTAGCTTTCACATCATCACAGCCAACAGCAAGACTGAGACGAAATCAAATCAAAGATACATTTTCTTTATCTCGTACCAAAACATAAATGGTAAATAAAGATAAATTCTGTAACCGAACTAAATCGATTGAGATAAACTTCATTTTAGTCGGTGTTTGCGGAACGGTTCTGTTTGACAAACTGAGCAATGATGCAACGATGATGCCCGCACCCTTCACTATCAATACCGACCCTGGGAATTGATGCCCCGATAACAGAAAATCCAGATTTTCATCAGTTCGTCAATACGAATACCTTTTAGGAAACCTCGCGTGAACAGTAGTAATATCATTCCAAAAAGGTAATGACATCACATTTAGTCTCCGCTTCCTACTCCGCTAAATGTGGATCCCAAATCCCGCAGCAGTGTTCTGGAACAGAAACTCTCTTTCGCATCCTCAGACGACCTCAATTACTGCAGACGTATCGTTCGGACTCTTCCGTAAAACCAAAACCTACCGTGTTCTAGGTTCACAAAGAAAATCACGGCCCCGCTGCAGAGAGATTCTGCTCTTTTTCTTTACCAAAAAGGTTCCTCCATACTCAGGAGCGAGGGAAAGAAACCTCCATGACGCATTCCGCCTGACATCGCGCAAAATCTCGTATAAGTAACAACGCCATTTACTCTTCGCTCCAAACATCGTAAGGGACAGCGTATGGCTTCGAGCGACTCGGAACGTGAGCACGGAAAACAAAACGTCACCTTGGGGCGGGGGCGGATGCGCAAAAGGCTGCAGGGGGTCTAATCGCCACCCAACCGCCTCCCGCGCGAGATATGAACAAGCTGGACGGGAAAAATTCCCCGTAGGATAGGTCCGTGGACCAAGCGGCCAAATATGCACCATCGCCGCTTTATCGCAGATTATTGGATTGGGGGCGAGCGGCCTCATTAAGGGAGAAACGAATGGGTCTCCGTCTCATGGGAATTAATTATTGTCTCCCTGCGATAACATTTGTCTCTGCTCCGTGCTCTGGTGCGGTAGGCGGCTCATTATCTTCCGCTTGCATCTGCCCACACCGCCTGCGTAATTCTTATCTTTTTGGGGGCGATATTCATAAGTGGGATGACCAGATTTCAGAGTGGTAAAAGAGGAATAATACGTATGATGGCCCCTGGAATACAAGGCACGTTGCTTAGTCCTTTTATTCAGCTATGAGTATTGTTTATATAAGGGATTCAGCTGATGAAACGTGTACCCATATTTCACAGTTCATATTGTATGAACTCGAGAGAGTACAGCGCAAGGAGATAGGATTTGTATGAACTCGAGAGAGTACAGCGCAAGGAGATAGGATTTGTATGAACTCGAGAGAGTACAGCGCAAGGAGATAGGATTTGTTAAAAAACGCTTCAATAAAAAAGCAAGCGTAACGCAAATGCTCTCAGACGCAGGTTGTGAATTCATTACAGAAAGGAGAAGCTAGACAGCGACTGCTTGATAAATTCAGAAAAGGAACATTTGCGAAGGACTTAATTGGTATTACTATATGTGACCGACCTCCCTGCTACTTCGGCCGATCCGACAGTGAACGTAAAATAAGAGAAATAAATGCGTGGACAAGTCGTTTCGGGGACTCATTCTTTCCGCGAACGATACGCGACAACAATAAACTAAAGAGGTAACTCGAACGCATGGTGTTTACACCCCCTGCCACACGCCGAAAGGCGGCTTGCATGGTATTTATGTAGATGTATTCATCATTCGGAAGGCTGGTGGAATCCTGAAACCGTCCACTGTCATCAATAAGCTCTGAATAGGTAATGAGACCTATTAGGCAAGATGAGGAGTGACGTAGTTTGCCCTTCTATTCTTCACTGGGTCGGAATGCTACGAGTGGGAAACGTCATCTTAAACGCAGCAAAATGGCAAAAAATTACATTTTTCATATCATTCGATAGCGTTCTATCAAAATGAATGCCTTTATTCAGCATAAATCATAACTCAGTGGCTTTCACATTATCACAGCTTTCGATAAGACAGACATTATGACGGTGGATATGGTAGCAGCTTCTGGACTATATAATAGATATGGTATACATCTGGTTACCATTCTGTTCAAAATACTATTTCGCCTTGATTAACTTGAGTTACTCATCAGTCACTTTAGGGATCAGTGTTACTTTGAAGAAACATTATTAAAGCCCGGTCAGCATTTTAAAAATTTAATTATAATTTTATGCCATTGACATAGGATTGGTAATATCACAGGGTAGTATGTAATATTACATACCCTCTTCATACGAAAATTTTGTCCCAGAGAGAATGAACGCCCACCGGCAAATACCAATTTCAAGTGCGACAGAAATCCAAGGGTTGCACTCTTAATATCACTACATCGGCCCTGCTTCCAACAAATATGTATCATTCACAGTAGTGAGCTGCTTAGGCACAGCAGTCTAAAGGTAGTCGGTGCTTGAACAATGGAGTAAATTATGAACGGCTTCAATAATAAAATTATGGAACAGTACTTTTCTTTGTAATTTTGACAACGTCGAAAGTAAAAAAAATGACAACAGCAACAATAACAATTGTAATGATGACGTCTTTATTTAAGTCTTAAGAGACAACTATTACAATAAAACTATCTAGCTTTCCAAACTAAGCAATCAACCTTTTACAAGTCACGATCACAAACAACAACGCCCTAACCAGAATTTGAACCCGTGACCCCGGAATTGGTAGGCTAACACGCTAACCGCTACGCCACCGAGGGTGGTGACAGCCGCTTATGTTGTCGAAACGCAAAATGTCAACGATGGCATATTTTCGGGTTACATTTATTACATTAGAAACCATATTTGGCCATCCGGACAGGCGATGCGCCTCAGGGAAGACGCAAGCTCAAAGAGGGCGCTGATAAAGATCTCACGTTCCCTTTGCTTCACAATAACTTCTTCGGTCAGAAACGCTCTCCATTGAAAATGGAAACATAAAACATGACAGAGAGACAACACACGATGCTAACTACGTAACAAACCAGCGTATCTCCAATTTACGCAATAGAATAGGAGACATTTTCGTCCGGAAACAAGGACACATAGAGAGCGTTTGAATAGCTACGAATATAGACCGAAAAAAAAGCAACGGCGGAATCACAAAGGAGTGAATTTCAGACGTCTGGGCGACAGAAATTTCCCGTGGGCCAACTTTGTCATCGGAGAATGACGTGCGCGAACGCCATTGCACCTCGCCGCACTGCACAGCGAACGAACAATACATTTATTCGAATTACCTCTATTCTTATATATGAATGGATGAATTATTTTTTCATGGAACAACCTCCATTGTGCCCGCGCAGAATCGTTTCGCAACTCCGAATCCATCGATGAAAGGGGAAAAATGGGACTTTTTATGAAACGCGCCGCTGAAAAACGGCATTTGACAATGGCCACGCGACAAACTTCGTCACCGAGCAATTTTCCACTCAACGTCGCCCTAAAAAGTTTGCGCTTTTCCGATCTTCGCCGACAATGGGGAGTTCGCAAAATGTGAAAGATAGAAAAAGTCACGACCGTGCCCGACAAAAAGAAAATCGACGCGGGATTTCAAAACAACGGAAACCGTTAGAGGGAGAGGAGTTGAGCGACGGGAATCAAAACCGCGACGGTGGCGCCGCGAGGCGGAAGAATGAGAAAAGGAATAAAAGGGTTAGGAAAACAGAGCTAGCAAATCGGGCGGTTGCGAATCACTGGTGTGCCGCATGAGCGTATATAATGAGGATTTCACGGTTATATCCCCTCCGCAAAAAGCAAGCTAAACTCCATCGAAAATGGAAATAAATATTCCGATCGGACTCCGGCTGGTTTCAGGTTCTAACCATTTAAAATCAGCCATCAAAATCAAAAAAAAAAGGGAATGAGGCTTACTGGGCAAGATGAGGAGTGAATTATTATTATTCCATTGCTGTACAATGATTTCATTCATTCAATGATTTCATAGTAGTAGTAGTAGTATTGTTAAAAGTGCTTCGACTGCTAAGGTCATTTCGCACGTGGGCCCCCACCGGGAATCGAACCCAGTACCGCTTTCACCGAAGTCGAACGTGTTGCCCACTTGGCTATCCGGGAGCCCCAGTGATTTCATTTTTACAATTTAAGAAGCTGTCTTACAAATTAAAATTACACCATATTGAGACAACTTTATCGTAGTTTACTTTCATCTCACAATCAGTCTATTTCATGAGTATGATGATTTGAAAGCTACTGAGGTATAACAGATACTGAATAATGGCATTAAGTTCTCTTCTTATGGAATTCTAAGAAAAGTGTCACTCATAGAGTCATTGTGGAACCTACGTGGAATTATTCCGCTCACAGCATTCTGGCTGAGTGACGAAAGCAAGAGCATGCGACTTCACTCCTTAACTTATCTAATCTGCATTCCTACTCGAAAGGTACCGGTAGCTAACGGTTGGAGCTTTTGAGGTTCAAAGCGGAACCTGAAACCTGCCTTATCGATTGGTTCGTTGTGTTGTACAGACGTGACTTTTCATCTTTAAATTGTTCTTGCCGACTGACGAAAAAAGGGGAAAATACTCATCTTGCCTAGTATGTTTCATTCCCTCTTCCAAGTTCTTGTTAGCTAATGGTGTACGGGTGAACTGGCTTGCAGGCTGAATTCCGTCGAGACAGACCTCTAGACATCGTGCTGTGCGAACCACCTCATTCCTCATCATGCCTGGTAATCCCCCTATCATTCTCATATCTTTTCGAAGCCAATGGTAGAGGGAATGAAGTTTCATTGGGCCATCGTGTTGAATACTTCACGGAATGAGGCCGAAGAAATTTATTTTAACGTCAAAATACTTCAAAAAAATTAGAAAGGCAGGTTCTTCGCCAATCACCTCTTTTCTAATTAACTTTCTTATTTTCATACGACAAGAGCGTAATGGAGGAGTAATTTGTCGACAACACTGGCTTAAAATTACAAGCTTTGATAAGAAACTGAAGTCGCCAAATTGCTCTTTCCCGAAGTACACCTCGTTTGAAAATAATCAATGCAGTAACACTGGTATCGTTCCCTTTACGCATGAATGAGAGTATTTCCACTTCCAATTAATGCCTCCTCGTTTCATAAATTTCCTTTATACATTTAAAAAATACAGTGTCATAATCACTAGAACTCGTATTTTCAAAAATCCGCCGAGACGGAAGAAAACTGTGGAGGAAGCGAACGCCTCGCAGTCTTTTTAAAACAGACGTATGAGCGTCATGAACATGGGGAGGATTTGAAAGTATCCATCTACTTGGAGCGAGAGACAGAAAAAGGCTTCAAAGGAAATTACGGTACTGGATACTGCGCTCTCCAAGGCCGTGCTTCCATGGTAAAATAGCATGATCACCGAGGTAAACGAAAGGGAGGAGAATCTTCCGTAAAAGATCTGTCTTCTTCGCCCTGTCTGTCTGATGTAAAGTACTCACCCCCGGAGGCCGATTTGAACCTCAAACCCTCCGCCGTGAGCAACTTTTATGCATCATTGTAACAGAAACGTCCCGAGAAATAAAAAGTAACGCTTTAAAAGCGCATCGCTTTAGGTATTTCCTCAACGGGTCGGAATTTCTCAATCGGAAATTTTCCCTAGGCACAATTAAATTGCTCGTATTCTTACCATTTAAGTACAAAAATACAAGAATTCTTAGAGTGTCTACGAAGTAACCATACCGAAAGCTGGCTGGAACGTCATACTCTCTACCATGAGCTCTCTACCATTACCGGAAGATAATGATACATTCTAGGTATGATGAGGAGTAAGGTAGTTTGACTTCGTTTTCCTCGATTAACAGGGATATTATGAGCGGGAAAAGCATAAGCGGTGCATCAAAATAACACTATAAACACTATTATCTGATCATACAATGAGGAGTGACCAAATTAATGCAATACTCATATGAATTACTACTATATATTATGAATCTATTGTTCACATTATGAATCCTACCGCAGCAGGATTCATAATATCACGTCCAGAGACAAGGCGGAAACAAAAATTAAGACAAGAAGGAAATCGTGCCTTGGATAACGATTATACTGCTGTCGTTAACTATGGTACAACTGTATTTTATAATAATAATAATATTCATTTATTCATAGCAAATCATTACAGATCTGTAGCATTTCTTTACATAACATATTCGTTATAACATTTTCTTCAGGGTAGACGCAAGCTCGAAGAGGACGCTGATAAAGATCTCACGTTCCCTTTGCTTCACAATAACTTCTTCGGTCAGAAACGCTCTCCATTGAAAATGGAAACATAAAACATGACAGAGAGACAACACACGATGCTAACTACGTAACAAACCAGCGTATCTCCAATTTACGCAATAGAATAGGAGACATTTTCGTCCGGAAACAAGGACACATAGAGAGCGTTTGAATAGCTACGAATNATTTTAATAATTATAATAATAAAACGTCTTTATTGTAGGGAGACTTCATAGTTCTTAGACTAAACCATACTCCATAGACTTTATTGAGACTTCATAGTCCTATTTAATCACATACGAGAAAAAAGCTAACGAAGTACACATTTTCCGGTGTACCGTACCAAAAGACAAGCGAAAAATATTCCATTAATCGAGATAAATGAACGGAAACCATCCTTGCACATTTCCCGCAAATTCCAACAAAAAGGTACCCTCTTTTCCAGAGAGACCCTTCCTCGAGTATCGATCCCTGGAATCGCAAGTATCGAAAGAGGGCATTTGACGGAAGGGCGATAGATGGGCCGTGCCAAATTCCCATTTTCCATGCCACATGACTCCTTGGAGCGGAGCGTGTTCATTTGGCAGCTCATCTCCACCCCCAGAAAACCATTGTCCTCTCTTCGTCTCGGAAGAAGGGATCGATCGTGTTTTGTGAGCCGCTGGGGGAAGCAAGGACGAACCAGGCGAACGTCGTTATGTAAGAGGGGGACCGATGCAGATGTACCAGCCTCCCGCTGCCCTCGCTGACGTACCAAAGGGATCTTCACACTCTTTTTATCTCCACCACGGGTGGCGACTCCCATATCGCATCCCTCTCTAATCATCGCGAGCCAGGTTCTCCCCCTTTTTGATTTTCATTACTGCGCAGTGATTTTTCTGTTGAAGACGCGTCGTTACTGCGCTAACTTAGCGACCGAGTGCCCTTAACGCCGCAAGCCGAAAACTCGTGGTTTCCATGGTGACATCGCCTACACCGGAACGGTTGCTAAGAAGTAGGCTTATCGGGAGCAGTCATTCTAAATTTTTGTCCGATTCGTTAATATTTATCATTTTATTGCTGAAATGTTATCTATTAGGACTTAATAAACCGTTTTATTACTTTTAAATTAAATTTTCAATATATTACGGTAGGAATGTTTAATTTAATATCCTAATTTACCAACACCGGTGGCGGAGTGTTTAGCGTGTTCTCGTAACAACCCCAAGGTCCTATGCTCGAGTACCGGCTGGTAGAATTTTTCCGGTTAGGGGATGGTTGTACGCATTTGCGCAAAGAGTAATGATTGAAAATTGAAATGGATGTAATGAGGATTATTTTCCTGTTACTATTAAAGACGTTACAACAATAATAATATTTAATATATCCCAGTATGAACATTGACATCCTGTCAGCCTTAGCCTGTTGACAGGACAGAAAGGATTAATTAATAACGAATTACCTATTAAAACAACAAATTAATGCAGATCACTGCTCATAATGGAAAAACTTAACTGAACATATGAGTACAACCAAAGAATACAGCCAAAATAAAAGACAAGCAATTATAATCATCATATAATCCAATTAATATCATTATTAATGAGCGTTCATTAATCAATATGCTTGTAACATTACATCAACAATAAGTTCGTAGTAATTCAAACAATAGGTGCGTTATTCGCTTATCACTTGCAACCAATGCAATTTATCATTATCATTATTAATGAGCGTTCATTAATCAATATGTTTGAAATACTACAACAACAATACATTCCGTATTTACGAATATCTTAATAGAAGATTCGACGTAGCATTACATAGAATTTTCCGCAAAAAATCGTTTTCAATCGCAAATCTATGCAAAGAGAACAGTTTCAGTACGCCCTGCTGCAATTCAATTACTTAAATATTCAATTCAATTACTTAAATAACATTCAACATTCAATTACTTAAATAACATTCAACATTCAATTACTTAAATAACTCTCCTTGACACATTTATTTTAGTTAAGATAAAAATATTGCGTCCATTTGATTTCCTATTTATTCCGGGAAGGAAAGGCTTAATTTACATCTACATATGCAGTCCGCCTTTAGACGTGTGGCAGGGGGTGCGTGCACCACGACACTACTTCCCTAATCGATTACTTTCGCGTATCGGTAAAAATAAAATTATATGGACGACTAGTCCTGGCATATATTTCTCTCATTTTAGTATCTGAACGGCCCATGTAACAGGGGGTCGCACAATATCAGTTACATCCTCTAATAACGTACTTTCGCTGAACTAAATTAAGTCTTTTAAAAAATCTAAATTGGCAACTATGCTCCTTGTTCTAGACTAACAATACGTTCGTAATAATTCAAATAATAAGTGCGTCATTCGCTTATCACTTGCGACAAACGCAGTTTATCATCATTATCAATTAGCATTTATTTATCGATATTCTTGTAATGCTACATCAACAATAAGCTCGTAATAATTCAAACAATAGGTGCATTATTCGCTTATCACTTGCAGCAAAAGCAACTGATTAAAGCTGTTTCAATCTCCCCCTTGGGAGGCGACTTCCATATCTCACCCCCTCTAATTATCACGGACCAATTTCTCACTCGTCATCCTTTTGGACTGCAGCAACTGCGCCGCGATACTCTGCTCTGTGCACCGCCGTACTGTCTTGCAATAGTATCAAACAAGGAGACCTAACCTAATATGATCCGAAGATCACATATCTCGGGATCACTAATACACCAATTAGAGCAAAAAGTTTCGAAAATAAACGCTGTGTTTACGGTTACGTTTTCGCATTCTTCCGTTATAGTAGGATTCTATTGAATTAGCTGCCGTGATAGCCATGGTCTCATAGTCAGAAAACTGTTATCTATGATGCCATTTTTAAAGATTCCTGAGACGTACGTATCCTTTAATCATGTTGAAGGAAACGGTTTTCTTAAGAAAGAAATTATAATTCCGCCTTCTAAATAGTGATAAAAAATAATTATGATGATTTCTTTGATGGCAATGATGATGATGATTATGAAGACGGTGATGTTGATGAAAATAATAATATCTTTATTTAGGCAAATTTGAGTATAATGAGACCACTAGTATTACTAACTTTTCACCTAGTATTCATATTCATAGTATAATTATTCACCTAGTATTTATAACTGTCCAACTAGTAAAGACGAGCACAAACAACCGTGCTCTGACCAGGATTCGAACCCGGGACCTCAGTGATGCAAAGCCAACACTTCCGCGACTGACGACTGACCACTCGGCCACCGACGCCGGCAAATGAAACTAAAGAGTATTTTCGTTAAGAAAAACTTATTAAGGCGACCGGTTTCAATCTTTACAGGCATCTTCAGGTAAATCTAAGGTCTTCATTAAGGAGATTGAGACAAATATGTCTCTTCTTCCATCTAACCGGTCGCCAAAAATAAAAACAAATAAATTTGTAAAAAGAAATAGCGAAGAAAACTTGAAGAAGGATCTGTAGATATAAAAATAACACAGAATACAGCAAAAAATATTTTTTCTTGTGAAAAATCATCAGCTTGCCTTCATTCCAAAGACGGCGGTCTACGAAGTCCAATCGGATCAGCTCAAAAAAATTAATATGCTGCCTACGAAACAACAGCGAGAAGGGCGGTGTGTATAACAGAGCACCCTTTCTAACTCACCCTTCCTTTTTGACACCCCCTCCTTCTCCAGATTTATCTTTTCGCGTCACCCGTGGTGCACTCTTGTGCATGTACCAGTTAATCCGCAGAGGGGGATCGGATGCCGGCGGGTTTCGCGCATGCGCCAACACTTCCGCGAGAGTCAAACTGCGTTTTTGTGACATTTCTTCTTGTCTCCACCACTCCTGAGGCCCCCGGAGATTTTTTAGGCTTTCTGAAAGACCACACGCGATTGGGACGTGCAGCTCCACGTCGCGCAGCTTTCCGTAGGTCTCTGAATATCCCGACGTCCTTTTCGAAAAAAACGGGCTTTTCATTCCCACGTGTGCCATATATGTCAGTGCTTTTAAAATACGTTTTGCATTTCCATGGAACGCGTGAGTTCCAAACTCACGAAAGTCGGACGATTTCGCCCCCTTTTAATTTCTATTTTCTTATTTTTTTATTTTATTTGTATTACGTTTAAAATTTCAACGACGTCACTTGTCGTTGTTTCTGTCGTACATAAACAACAACATAGCAACGAATTTGGCTCGCAGTACCTCCTTGAATCAAAGTAGTTGTTGTTTACGTTGTTAATAGTTACCGTCGTAACCAGTTGTTGTTTATTTTGTACATGAACTGCAGTATTTCGATATAATAATATTAGTGATGAGACTTTATTCTATTCCAACGAGATTGAGACTATCAAATCTCTTCTAACATCTAATCCTTCGTCACATGAAATTTGAAGAAGATAGCTAGAAAAAAGTTCACAAAAGAAAACTACTTTGTGGATTTAAAATCTTAGAAATTTCCACTTAGGAATGTATTCACCATGGCAGGAAAACACCTACAAGAAGGGGAGTGCGAAAAACCTGCGAAACCTACTGAAAGCTGACCGAATTAGAAGGAAAAGACAGGTTAAATCACCTCTGAAAAGCAAACAAAATAATAGAGGTATCTTAATTCATGGACATAAAAACTAGGAATATATTTTCAATAAATATAGAGAAAAAGAAAATAGGTTATTTTGGAGGTATATGGTGAGTTACGGAGGGCACACGAATACAACACGACTCAGGGAAGAAGGAAACGTAAAGTCTTTGCACATAGATATGTGTAGCATGAAACCCATGGAGCAAATATCGACATAAGTGCTAGTCGAACCTTACTTTCCGAGCAGGTGTTCTAACACTAAACTACCTAGAATGTCGAGTCAATTCCTCTCTGTTAACGAGATGCTTTGTGATCCGCACAGCTATATGTGCAAAGATATTACCTTCCCTTATTCCCTGCGTTAATCCTTAGGGGGAAATTTCTTAATCAACTCCATTCCCTTCATCCTCTGACGACGAAAACCTTGCTGCATATCAAACAATAATTTAGCCGATAGACTACCTTACCTCCAATCTCAGTTTAACCCATCATTTCTTAGTATCTAACCAACCCATTCCTTCCGCATCTTTTACCCCTCTTCTTCTAGAGCTCACGTCCACAGTTTTACCCCGCGACGTATTTTGAAGATTCTACGCTTTGAAAAACACTGAAACCTAGAGCGCGATAAAAATTGGTTGATTCCACATAATGAGGGATCAATTTCCGTATAATATTTGCATGTAGAGGCATAAAACTACTTTAAATAAGCTGCATACAATGGTATGTGGTCCTGTTGCCTTATTTTCATGAAGGAAAACTTTATTATTTCTCTATTGATGCGGGATAGAGAAAATATATCTTTTATATACCTTTGCCTTAGTCTTGTTCATGGCTGTAATGATATGAAAGCTACTGAGGTACGAGTCATGCTTAATAATGGCATTAATTAAGGATTCTCCTTATGCAATGTTACGAAAAGTGTTACTCGTAGAGTCCTTGTGCTTCACTAACGTGGGCTTGTTCTGCTTACAGCATTCTGGCTCAGTGAGGAAAGAATGAGCAAACTACCTCACTCCTCACCTTGCATAGTAAGACTCATTTCCCTTTCCTAGCTCTTCGTAGCAAACGGTAGAGGGGATGAGGTCCCAAACGGCCTTCGGGCTGAATGCTTTACAGACAGACATAATATGTGTTCCCAGGGAGAAACGGACATGAAAAAAGTCTGACGGAACCGGGACACGAACCCGGGTCTCCCAATTGCCGGTCGGTTGCTCTATCCATTGAGCTATCCCGCCAGAACCCGCGGAATTTTCCGAGATGCACGACTTATCGTGCCAAGTCATCTAACCCATTTCCTTGTTTGGATAATATGTGTTACCCATAGGCAGTCATTAAATTATAATTTGGCTCCTTCCTGACATAAATATTATATTTTTTTCTGTGTTAAACGAAATGCCTCAATAGGAGACCCAGAGACGGATCTTTCCAATTAGCTACCAAAATGCCATACTGTAGTGAAAAAACTAATAGACGTACAGGAAACAAGGAAACTAGGAATGGTAATATCTTTGCACGTAGATCTGTGCTGAGAATTGCACACTGTCAATCCTTAGTTTAGGAATTCCTCTTACATCACTTTGTGAGTTGGTTGCCCCGATGAGTACCTCTGGCAGTGGTTGGTGCCCCCAAGTGGAGCGTCACTTGCCTTGATCTCAAAACCCGTTAAAAAAGGGATTGATTCAGGATGCTAACTTAGTGGCTAGAATACCCTCCCGGAAGGTTGGAGACTTGGGTTCGAGTACCAGGCATGTCGATATTTATCGCTTCTGTTCTGAAAAGCAAGCTTTGCGCCAAAGAAAGAAAACATCTCTTTGTATATTCCACATACAAGATATAAATAACGTTCTAGGTTCCGTTGCGTTGCAACATCATTAGCTCATTTTCTCCATCATATTCATGTTTTCTTTCTTTGGTGCCATGAAGAAATTCCGCAAAATAACGCCTGAAACCATCACTATTATCAAATTAAGCTTTACCATCTTTTCAAACTTCTTTAGGTCGTTAAGGAAAATTTAAATTTGCAATTACCACGACATCCCTTAAAAGTTTTCATTCAAAGCAGTGTAGTGTGGTAGAGGTTAATCAGGAGGCTAGAATACTTGCAAATTTCAGATAAATTACATTTTCGGAAGTTGTAATCGGTAATGTGCAACACCCCTGCAACTTCGGCCGATGCGACAATGAGCATAATACAAGAGAAAGAGGTGCGAGGACAAGTCGTTTCAGGGACTAATTCTATCCACGAACGATACGCGATAACAATAAACTAAAGAAGTATCTCGAAAGCTTGGTGTTCACACCCCCTGCAATACGTCGAAAGGTGGCTACTAGAGCATTTATGCAGACATAGATGTATAATTCCGTAAGTAACCCGGGAGTAACAATAGCTAAAATATATAAAAAGTAAGATTTGGTGTCGGTGTTGATTTTCAAACCCCTGCCATACGCCGAGTACAGGTGTCGGTACACTCATTATTTTCGGATTCACTCCATTGGATTATAGAGGGCAAGCGGCACGGCTTTTACAAATATATTACGCCCAAAATAGAGAATGGATAGTGATGTTTTTTGTTGCCCATGATGATGCCATTTATTTGCTTAATCTAATTTCTAAAGATAAGATTATAATACTTAAAACTAGGGTTTACTGTGATAACTAAAACTAGGGTTAAATTGTATATACATGGTGGTTTGACAGAATATCACAAATACAGGAGTATTCCTTTCACATTATGTTATGAACAATATGCTGGAAAAAGTAGATAAGTATAAACAAGGACGGGTTGATTTGTTTATTTTCTCTCTTTTTTTCTAACTATATGTATTTTTTTCTGGAATATATTTTCAATAAATATAGAGAAAAAGAAAATAGGTTATTTTGGAGGTATATGGTGAGTTACGGAGGGCACACGAATACAACATGACTCAGGGAAGAAGGAAANGGTACACTCATTATTTTAGTGTTTGCTCGGATTCACTCCATTGGAATATAGAGGGCAAGCGGCACGGCTTTTACAAATATATTACGCCCAAAATAGAGAATGGATAGTGATGTTTTTTGTTGCTCATGATGATGCCATTTATTTGCTTAATCTAATTTCTAAAGATAAGATTATAATACTTAAAACTAGGGTTTACTGTGATAACTGAAACTAGGGTTAAATTGTATATACATGGTGGTTTGACAGAATATCACAAATAAAGGAGTATTCCTTTCACATTATGTTATGAACAATATGCTAGAAAAAGTAGATAAGTATAAACAAGGACAGGTTGATTTGTTTATTTTCTCTCTTTTTTTCTAACTATATGTATTTTTTTCTCACATATTATGTAGTTTTTGGGATACATTTTATGTATTTTTTATTATAATTATTTTTATTTCTTATTACCTTTTTTAATACCTGTGTATGTTTTGGCGGCTTGTAGGGTATCTATGTAGACGTAGAGCAACCCGCCTAGCAAGAGGGAGATCCGGGTTCGAGTCCCGGTCGATTCCGACTACTTATCTCCTGATTATCTCTTATAATTGCAAATTATTTGCGCGAAGTACGTTCCTTAGTATCTACACGATACGATCCTGTTACGAGTCGTTTACGCCCTATCGGATCTTGGAAGGCATAATTTCCGGACCAGGGATGCCAAACTGAGTCGCCGTTGAAACGGCCCTAAAAATTTTAAGTCGGCCCATTAAGAAGTGGAAGGCGCATTTTCGACTCTCCCGAAGCGAGGGCGTCATTCTCCGGGCGGATTTAATTTCCGGAGGAAAACTTGTTAAGAATTCAACGCTATCGGCGTCGTCAAATCTCTCTGCTCCGTCCTCCCTGCGAAATTAAGCGACTCGGATGCTCTCTCCTCTTTCAGGAAATGAATGGTATCGCATCGCAAAGAAAAGGGTCCAATGCATAAGCCCCGACCAAGATTAGGGTCGCAGGATTACCCGAATTGGCGGATCGGCTTTTAGGGACTCACGAAGAAGGAATTTAACATCGAATCGCAGTTTTTAACGAGGACGTTAGAAATTCAAAACTTCGCAGACGCGGATATCGGCGGAAGCATGCTCATTCAGAAACATGTCAACCATGAAAGAACTTTTTCAAATCGAATTTTAAGCAATAAAGCTTATTAAGAATAGAGATCGTTATTAGACAAGCTGAAGTTCCCATTGATTCTCAACGGGGAAAATAGAGATAGAATTACATATAGTAGCCCCTTTTTTGCAAAAGATAAATAAACTAACATCTCTCATCGGATCTCTATCCCCAGTGTATTCTTCATATGATAAGGCAGAATAACGGATTCAACAGTGCAACTAGTCGTCAGCGAGACCGGTTGTTTACAGCTACAAAGATTCACAAAAAAATCGTGTATTTTATCAAAATTCTGGCAATAGCGAATCCAAAGTAATGTTCCACAGCCAAAGTAAGAATGTTTATTCAATTTCCCTTCTTTTAGTGCTTGTCTCAGCTTCGTACGGCTGTTCTTTCTAATTTAATTTTGCAAATGAAATAAACCCTGCAAGCGGTGAATTTGAGCTTTACGTGCATTTCTTATGGAAACAGTTTTTACCGTATGGAGTCGAACCGGGGACAGTTAGGAAAATAAAAAATAGCCCATTTTATAATCTGGGAAGACATTTATAAACCTCGAAAGTTTGAAAGTCGTGCGAGTTCTGGTTCTTGAGTTTTAGGCGGAGAAACATACATACAGACTCTACATTATTATTAGATAAGATTTGTTTCTAATTGAATTCCAATGAATGTAATAGTTCATTAATTGATGACTTCTTCAAAACGATGCGACTTTAATGATACGGTAAGAATGCCTTTGTAATAATTGCATGATTCTATGGAAATACATACGGAATTTGTTTGTTGCTTAAAGCAGTATTCACTCAAATTGGATTAGGAAAAAGAATTTCAATTCATTAACATTACAAACATTACAATTCAAAGCAGTAAAAACAAATTTCCACGAAGAAGATTCGATATATTAGATTAACCTTATTTCGTAAAAATATTCAACACCACTTTTCATCTTAACATACCGCGCCCATAAGTATTATATAGGAATTCACCATCACTAAAATCAATTGATAATATCCTCCAAGTTTTAATGGTGCGCAAACTAGGACAGAGGTCTCACGAGACCCACCAATAGCGCTCGCGAATTATCTGCGACAGAGTGTGGCGATTCTGCCTAGAGCGCCACCAATCTGCGCCACCGCCAGCAGGCGATTGACCTTGAAAAATCAGGACACTCGAAAGATTATTGTGGATAAGAGATGTCAAGCTGAGAACTATCTGAAAGCCTCGCAATCCCACCTACTTAAGAGAGATGTTTTCAATCTTCTCGCAGCGTATGGAGCATTAGGAGATTCTACGGAATGAGTACTGCGGAGAGGGGAGAGAAAACATTTGTCCGCTTGAATAGGATGGAATGATACCATAGCAACGAGCTGGGAGAGGGGATCAATAGCAGTCATTACGCATGTAGAATTTGGCGTGGAAAAACCTAGAAATATCTACAGAAGCCAAGGAATGTCGAAATAAAGACTCCTTGGCATGCAATGAAAATTAATGTGTATGCAAGTACAGTTATCGGCCCGATGGAAGGCTATCGGAGTTCTCAGAAGGCCGAGCTGATAACCGTTGATGAAACTTGAAAACAATTTAGAGAATAGCTCGTTTCTGGTAGACTTAATAGTTTTAGCAAATAGATAAAAAAATGTCTCAGCACTCAGTAGCAAATGCATTTTTTTTAATGTCTCAATTAACGACGCAAGCTTCGATTCACGCTGCCTTCTAGTGAAGATTGACAGTAAAAACTTCTTTTCTGACTGTTAATGATATTTTTTGTTGCAAATATAATTTAATAAACGGTTAAATACTACTAAAATGTCTACATTCTATCCAGCAATAACAATAACAATTAATTATAACAAATCTCAGCCTTGCCCATTAACCAATTTATCGCGTGTCGTTACTAAATCATCGTAACACCCTGTCACCGCGGACCAAATTGTCGCGGACCAAATCGTCGCGGGACCAAATCATCCCGGGACCAAATCGTAGCGGACAAAATCACCGGCTGCGGAATAAATTACATGTACCATGTTCTCATGACATTTTAATGACTTTTATCTACACATTTGACACACAGTATTGTTGTGGAAAATTGCGCCTTAGATAACGACGATTTTGGTTGACGACCAAAATCTTGGAACGGATTACTATCGTTAACCAAGGTACCACTGTATTTTGGTTAACGACCAAAATCTTGGAACGGATTACTGTCGTTAACCAAGGTACCACTGTACTAGGTGAGGTTCCATAGTGAAACAAGTGGGTGAATGATCAACAATAATTGAGGTAAACCCATAGAACAAATGTAAAACACGACCCAGGTTCCAGCGTAATTCATTTAGTTATTCAACCCTTTCTTTCCTCGTGATAATATTTATTCAAAAATAAGTAAAAAATTGCCGTCAACGATTGTTATGTCCGGCACAATGCTCTCCTTTCTTTTGGAGACGATCTTATGATATATTCTTGCAACTTAAACTGCTCATTATCTTTTCATTTAAGAACAAGAATTCTTAGTGTGTCTACAAAGCCTGATGACTACAGATACAGAAGGCTGATTGGAACCTCATACTTTCCACCATGAGCAGGGTAATGGCACATTCTAGGTAAGATGAGGAGTGGGGTAGTTTGGCAAAATACGAAATAACCCTATAAACCCTACATTCTGATCATACAATGAGGAGTGACCAAATTAATCCATAACTCATACCAAGGTAGCCTTCATAATATCACATCCAGAGACAAGACGGAGACAAACATTAAAAGACAAACATTTCCCGATCCTGAAAAACATAAATGAAAACTTCATTCCATTTATCAATATATGGTGGAGGGAACAAAAACGCATGTATTATTATTTTGAGATAAGCCCCGAAAAGCCGTAGCTTTTTCGTAGCCGAAGCAAACCAATCGTAAGGGAATTCCAACAAGCGAGGGTTTTCCGAGGTGGCCCTTAGAAAATCGTTTTGTCAATACGTAGTAGTAGTAGTAGTACTGTTAAAAGTACTTACTAGTACTAACAGGGATATAGTAGTATTGTTAAAAGTGCTTCGACTGCTTTGGTCATTTCGCACGTGAGCCCCCACCGGAAATCGAACCCGGGACCGCTTTCATTGAAGTCGAACGCGTTGCCCACTTGGCTATCCGGGAACCCTTTGTCAATACGTATTTCGGTAACTACGATGCCATCTTCAGGAGAGACGATAACCCATACTTTAAATAAAATGCATGATTGAAATAGATCGATAAATCAACCCATTTTTTCCAATGGCGCCCATGATATTTTGACCACGATGGCGACTTGCAAAATCGAGTACACACTCCACGTATATCGCCTGCATTTCAGTCGATATCTCGGAATGCGACATTTTTAAAATTCCGACACCTTCTCTCGACCACCAATTTCGGCCCTTCCGATAAACCCGGATCACGTCCCGCCGTGACACAATCGCAGAATCGACGTTGCCTGCGTGGACCGTAGGACTTCCAAATAGAGAGAGAGAGAAAGAGCGCTTAAGGCGAAGAGCAGGTTGGGTAATCCTAAGAGTAGGGATCCACTTCTTTGAACGACCAGATGGAAGAGAAAGGATTCCCCTATATAGAAGGGCTCTTTTTCCGTCCGGATCGATTGGCCGTCCAAGAGTTGAGGAATTCCGGTCTTAGTGTCCCGAATCTGCTCTTTACTGAGGCCTGCTGGTTGAGTCAGGAAGACTGCGCTATACCATCGAGTACTGCAAAACATTTGCAACTTAGATTAATAAAGGAATACGTTTCTATTCCTGGAGGGGAATACAAATAAGTTATTTTTCGCCATTATGAATTTTATGAAATGAAAGAAAGTTGGAACACGGCTGTACATGAATTAGAGGGTTTAAAGCAGTCCGTGAGCCGTATTTCGGAAGGCGGAACTCACGCTTACAGACGAACGGGAAGCTCCAGATTACCGATTTCTGGGAAAATCCCTATGCGCATTTCGGGAACATCTCCATTATCAAGGGATCCACAATAGGAAATATTTATTATCGTATTATTGATTTGACAAAAAAGTTTTAAAACCAGGGTAAATCAAACGGCAGGAGTAGATAATGACACTGGTTATGGTGATCGAGGTTCCGAATTTGGTGTTCCGAGGGGCATTTTTTATTTTTTTAAGAAGATTTCTTTTCGAAACTGCAATTTTTTACGCCACTAATTTACAAATGCGTACAAACTGCCTGAGAAACACTCCTTGCTGTTCGAACGTTCCTAGACTGACCAAGGTTTGCTTGTTTATCCGAATATGGGTTGACCATGAGCATTGATGAATACTGTAAAATATAAAATTGATTATTTGCGCAAAGAATCTGCTAGCAGATAATTTATCACAGCAATTATAGAGCACCTAGCGGTAAAATAAATGTATTTAGTACATCCGGATTCCATTGCCACCATATCTTGATAAATGGAGAATTTTTCATTTTTTATGTACAGATTGATAGACACAGAAAAAAGGAATTTTTATTACTTTTGTCTCGGTGTTGGTCACGCATGGTACAGTATGAAAGCTAATGAGGTATGGATGGTACTGCATAATGGTATTACTTTAGCACCGTAATTAAACCGAATGCTATAAAAATGTAATCACTCCACTGTACTTATATAACTTACAGTTAGGTGAAAGTTTCCCGCTCATAGCATTTTGGCTCCTGAAAGCAAACGAAAACTACCTCACTCCTCATCTTGCCCAGAAAGCCTCATCCCCTCTTCAGAGCTGTTGTAACTAATAGCGGGGGATGAGGCTCACACCGGTCTTCATGTTGAATAATGTACAGAAAAAACTCTATGCGGCACACCATAAACTTCTTTATGGCTCACCAGTGTTCCGAGGCAAATGGTTTTGTAAGCACCATCATACGTCACGGAAATCCCAAAAGCGACGCTATTTTTCAGCAGTATTTTTTCTCCCTCAAGGCGCTCCTCTTCGAGTGATCTATCAGAATAAGATTTTCCGCAGAA
Organism: Ladona fulva; assembly: GCA_000376725.2. Classification (NCBI taxonomy): domain Eukaryota; kingdom Metazoa; phylum Arthropoda; class Insecta; order Odonata; family Libellulidae; genus Ladona; species Ladona fulva. The sequence goes on along the minus strand of KZ308198.1, from coordinate 313,460 downwards.
AAAGAATCTGGTCTTCCAATAAGCTTTCTTCCCCTTTCCTATTTACAGTAGGAGAAAATATCGAGCGCAAATGTGGGGGGGGGGTGCGTTTCCATCGCGGAAGGGGGATTAGAATCGTTAGCGAAGGAGGAAGAGCGCATCTGTAATTAAAAATGTGAGAATTTGGCGAAAAAATTATATCGGAGGAAATGGGATTCTTGTTACCGGATTACCGTTCCTTTATGCCCTTGAGGTTGAGGAAGTAACATTTTCTTGTTTCTCTGAGGAAATTTAAGATTTGATGAAAAAATCGGTGTAGAAATGAGGTGAAGAAACCGTTCCAGGTCGTTTCGCCAAAAGGAATTTTCATCCAAGGGTGTTCGACCCAAGAGACAGTTAGCCCAATCATATTTAACCCAGGAGACATTTCGCCCAAAGACCGAGACTTTTGATCCAAAAGACAGTTCACCCAAGAGATATTTCACTCAATATCCAAATCAACTTTACGAGTTTTACACATCCATTAAAGGAGATTTATATACATCTCGAAAGAATATTTGATGAAATTTTTAAAACATAATCAGCAGTTATTACAAGGAGAATTCTTAAAAAGACAATGAACCCCAATCCGATATTTAGCCCAAAGAACAGGAAGTGAGTAGTAATACTTCCAGTAGTACGTACTACTTCCGAAGTACAGTCGTGAGCAACAAAATCTAAAATTGCAGGTAACATAAGATTCGGGATACTCTTAAAAACTCCTTCAGTGGAACATGTTGCAACACTGTATGGAGTCCATCTCAAAGATAACGGTAGTTATTTTCGCTGCAAATGTGGGAGGGGCTTTGGTTTAAAGAAATGGTAGGAGCATCGCGAGCGGCTCCCGTAGCTGATAGGTACCCATGTAGAAGGACGGACCTAATTTTAAGAAAGACATTGATAGAAACATTGCGCATACGCGATGGCAGCTCAAAATGTATGAGTTATAGACAGTGCAGATTGAATGAATTCGCAATTTAGAATCGTCAATCAAGTCGAATACGTCTTTTTACCGCAAAATCAACGTTATGGACCTCCGACTCGCTGATTCTCTAACGGAAGGAGAACAGGTGCATAGAGCAGTCATATTTTCTTACCTACTGTCACCAACATTATCACAAATATGCCCGATATGTAATCTCAGAAAACTGTTCCAAAAAGTGATGGCGAACCTTATCTCGGATATTTCACATGGATCTTTAGTAATAATATTTCTATTAGAACTAACCTTTGCAATGTTACGTAAGTGGGTTCAGGTATTGAAAGTAATGAAACAGGAAGTTAACGACTTCGTAAATGTTATTAGGGATTATTTTATTATTCGGTGCTGATAACGTTTTCGGTAATATGTGTAGATTGTTTTAGGGTGTTTTTCATTATTGTTGCCTTAACTTTCATCGATACAAAATTTGAAAGTAATTAATTAGTAAATTAATCGAAAGCGAACACCGAAGGGATCTGCGATCAATATTAAAAGGTAATACATTCATTCTTTCAGAAATGAGTTCGGATGCAGGTGATCCAAATTCCTCCTGATGCACCGCTTATTACTCCTTAGCAACTTCTCTTAAAGAAAAACCAATCAACTCTAGAGTTAAATATTAAGCTAATGGAGCATAATATGTTCTGCGGTAATTCCTGGGAATGTGAGCGGAAAGAAGTTTTAAATGAATATATGTTGTTTAAATCTCCTAACCGAATTTTATGTGTGCGTTAAGTTCTTATCGAGGCTATAACTAAAAATCATAAATGCTAAGGAATGAAGAAAGAATATTCTAGTTTCCCTTGCAACTTAGTTCCACAAATTACGGCGAATATGATGAAATTTGACCATAAATGCCCTTTCCTTGCCTGCAGGAAGATCCCCTTCTTTCGCCAGAATCTCTCCAAGAGCTCGAAGGTTACATTTGGCAAGAATATGTAAATCGGGGAACGGAAATCGATATCTGCGATAAGATTGGAGTTTGAGACATCCGAATTCCAATCGGAGGCGATTAATTGCTCGCCCAGAGGTTTGCGAAAATAATAAGGAATTCATCGAGAGGTTAGAGACAGGAAGCCTTAATGACGTCTTCGTTGTTGGAACGTAGACGGTGGTGGATCTTGATTTGGAGCTCCTGCAGTAGAACATTGCGGTGCAAAAGGTGAATAGATGGATTACTACATTCTATCACAAGTTGTTTCGAGCAAAGATGAAACTCACATAATACTCACAAAAGCTATCTCTTTCTATTAAATATTCAATGACAAAGGGTTAGATGTATTAAGGGACAAAGAAGCCTAAATCCCTTCAATAAAGACATTTTGATATTATCATAACCTTTATCTCACTTTTCGTGGTATTAGTTCTGGAACTCTGACGGATCTTAACCAAGTCACATGTCCCTATACATTTATCTTTAATGAGTGGTAATTATTATTCCTATCAATTAATAACTTGGAAAATCTCTTGAGGTGGAGCAGGAATTTAGAATTGAAGGTTTTTGGAGGGAATAGTATGACACTTATGCTGCTGTGTAATGCTTTTGGTACAACAGCTGTTGACGATAGAATAATAGGAGCTATTGTAATCGATTCTCGATGCTACATTTGCTTTATTTCCTCTTTGAAAGTGTGGTAGTATATCTGTAATTTCTCTGCATCCTTCTTTTGGAAGTCTGTGGAACTTGGTAATGATATTTCTATGAGGTTGGTTTGTGTATGAATGATATCTGGTTGGTTGTGCGATATACTTTCATTATTATTATTATTTTCTTAGAATAGAGCAACCAACCGGCAATTGGGAGACCCGGGTTCGAGTCCCGGTTCTGTCAGGGTTTTTTCATGTCCGTTTCTCCTTGGTAATTTTCCTAGGTGCACGCCTTATCGTGCCAAGTACCTAAAACCCTTTTCCTTGTGTATTATTATTTTATTTTACGGCGAGGTTGGGCCAAAACGTCCTCTCTTCCACCTAATTATATTATTAAATTGCATTGTTATATAACATCATTAAATTATCATCACATATTATTACAACAATCATGCGATGATTGGGCTACTGTCCGGTAGCAACGTCACATACACAAAAATTACATCTGCAGATATCCACTCTATTAACAGGGATCCGTAACTACCATCATATCTAACAAAGTCGCACAAAACACTAAACCCCTATACCAACATTAATCATTATACCCCAATCAATACAAGTTGTTATTAAGATACACAGTTGCCGGGAACACATTCTTGTATGCTATCTTATATTGTAAAGTAGAGTGTGTGTATGTATGTTAGTCCGCCTGAAACTCGAGAACCAGAACTCGCACGACTTTCAAACGTTCCAGGTTTGTAAATGTCTTCCCAGATTAGAAAAAAGGGTATTTTTTATTCACCTAACTTTCCCCGGTTCGAATCCAGACGTTTAANTGCTAACTGAATTCAGCATTACTTTCTACTAAAATAAGAATACCACACTCATCATAGAAATTGAAATCCACGACTGATTGTTATTTCTAAGTTGTTTCCGCTGTCATTAATTGAGGCAATATTTCCAAAGGCAATACTGGTACTGTTTTTAAAAATGTCTTTGATCTCATACCCTTCATACATGTTGTAGATTAATACTGAAAAATTCACAGCTTGCAGGCTTCATTTCTTTAAAAAATATAAATTAGATAGAATAGCCGTACAAAATCGAGACAATCGAGACATTAAATGGACATTCTTATATTGGTCGTCGAATATTGTTTCCTGTTCAAAATTGCGAGAATTTAGATAAAATAAACGAAACTTTTCTAAAATTTTGAGGTTGTAACCAAACCTTCTCCCTCTAATGACCAATTCCATTATTGAATCCGAGCTCATGTATTTTCCAATCACAACACATTGGTAATGGAGGACTACATAAAATACACGTGAAGAATTAACGATAGACTATGTTAAGAGAATGAAATTTCACGAGAATGTAGCATTTGCAGTTTTGAATTGATGAATCACAGTCACACACATAACATAATTTAGGAGAGTTTTATTAATCAGTTCAATTTTGCCAACGGGATTTAAAATGATTGAGCTTCAAAATATTCTTTTCTTTGGGTAAATCTATATCTACGCATCTGCCTATACTATGTTTATGCCTGTATCAATTTTCCCCGTTGAGAATCAAAGGGCAATTCAGCTAGTAATATGATAACATTATAATGGCTTCCGATTATCCTTACGGGTAACCCGTTCGACCGAAAATGGGCCCGGGTTCGATCTCCGGTGGGAGCCCACATGTACGAAATGACCTAAGATATCGAAGCACTATAAAGAATAAGGAGTATTATACTAAAACTTTAACACCACGAGCAAGATTCAGGACAAATTAAAATGAAAGACACATTTTCCTTATCCAAAATCGAAGTAATAGAGAATAATTCGCGTATCACGATATGGTAGCAGAAACAATATGCATGGCTTCCTTTTCAAAACGGTTCCAAATGATTCAGGAATTTCGGGGTTTCCATTGATGCCTGCCATTCCGAGAGGCTGAGCACCATTCGTGCATCAAATCCACTCGTGGGAGATGTAAGCGACTGAGCAAATGAATGACCTTCGCACGGCGAAATAAAAACTTTGATTATGGCGATCAATAACATCTTGATCAGAGCGATGAATATCCATGACAGTGATGCGGTCCTCATTGCTGCAACGGAAAGCTTTTAATGCGGGGCGGCACTGCATCAAACAGCTGGGCGAACATGGGTAAGGCTTCGAGAACGTCCCGACCATCTACACCGGAAAGGGATATGTATTGCGGAGGATTTGGCACATATCCCACCCTTTCGCAAGCAAAACTTCCGTATAAATTCCATAATAAACTTCTTTGAAGTTACTAATTATCGATCGCTATCTTAGTAGATACTAGCTGAAGTGCCCATTGATTCTCAACGGGGAAAATAGAGATTTTATACAGCTGTCTTAGCTTTACGAAAGATAAACTAACATCTCTCATCGGACCACAACTCCCAATGTATTTGTATATGCGAAAGATTTATACGCTTGAAGGGTGATAAGACTTATTTGTATATGATAAGGCAGGAGATCGGAATTAGCCGTCCTGGGAACGGGTTGTTTACAACCTCAAAATTTTAGAAAAGTTTGGTTATTTTTATCAAAATCACGCAATTTTGAACAAAAAACAATATTCAACACCAAAATAAGAATTTAAATTCAAAATCCCTTCTTTCGGTGCTTGTCTCGACTTCGTGCAGCTATTCTCTCTAATTTAATTTCGCGAATGAAATAAACCCTGCATGCGATAAATTTGAGCTTTATATGCTTTTCTTATGGAAACAGTTATAAACGTCTGGAGTCGAACCGGGGACAGTTAGGTGAATAAAATATACCATTTTTTTCTATTCTGGGAAGACATTTATAAACCTGAAAAGTTTGAAAGTCGTGCGAGTTCTGGTTCTCCAGTTTCTGGCGGACAATCATATATATATATATACGCGTAGACACACACACATTTCACTTAAGACTATGAGAATAGGAAGCAAATTCACGCTAAATCAAGTTCCGTCATGTATTACGGAACTCTATCATGAAATCATGACTTTTGAGGCTATCATATTTCGGGGCATTTTTCGCTATTCATTTAAATTCTACACAATAAGATACTGGTTAAATATCGATCAAAATTGCTGACACATAACATAAATGAAAGACCAAATATATAATCAATGGTAATTATCGTTCTGAAAAATGCATTTTGAATTTCCGTTAATAAGGGAGTGAAATAACCTCCCCTAGCAATTCTAGTTCCTAATTCTCAATCCTAACCGCAGTATTCCTATGGGAAATTGCATGAGCTCTGATTCAAAATTAGCCTTGGTCGTCGTTAAGGGAACGGATCGTACAACACACAACGGTTTACATTACATTTTTCTTACCCTCATGAAATCTAGTATCTTAAATGAACTTTCCTTAAACTTAATTAAGCAGGTAACTTAAAAACACAAAATACTTTCACTCTGTCTAAGATAATCAGGGTCTAAAAACGTTTTATCGCCTAATTTTCGAAAACTTTAAACACTTTAAGCTTATGAAAAGCAGATACCTAATAATAAAATGTATAACTCAGTGGGACCCCATTAAAATCGCAAAATGATAATTATTATGCACAAATTAAAATGATGTGTCAGTAAGCACTTGAGAAATAGGCTCACAGACAGCTGGCTCATATTGGCCTGATGAAAATCAGAAAACAGCAATATTCCCGAATGCCAACTCTACCAATAGATCTCTTCAGAAAACCTACGTTAGTTCATAACTTTAAAATGTAGTTAAGATTCCTGATTTTGTCAGGAAAACTTGATATCGAGACAAACTGTTATTTCGCCAAAACAGCCATTCCGTAAAAACGGCAGTTTCCCCAAATAATGAATGTCACAAAAACCGTTATTTCAACTGACAAACAATTTCGCAAAGAAAACGTAATTCACAAGAAACCGCAATCTCGTATGTAACAGCAAATCGCAAGAAACCGCAATTAGATAGAAAACCGTAATTTACAAGAAACCGCAACTTCGTATGTAACCGCACTTCACAAGAAACCTCAGTCAGAGAAAACCGTGATTCACAAGAAACCGGAATAAGGTAGAAAACGGCAATTCACAATAAAGTGCATTTTGTCGAAAACAGTAATTAAGAAGGTACAGTAATTTCGTGGAAAACCGTAATTAACAAGAAACCGCAATTTCGTAAAATAAACTTGACATTGCCAAAACCCATAGATACGTAAAACATCGTCGTAAAAATTCACAATTTCTTTAACAAGGCGGTATGCTTCAATAAGGCTCCCGTGTTAACAGCGATGGCGTTAATCGACTACTCTTCCACTTTCAGCTCTCGTTTCTATAAGGCAACTGAAAGAAAAAACGTGGTGACCTGTATGATATAGGCGCTCAGAACCGTGTTAGGTCGAGCGTTTTATCATCAGACTGATTTAATAGTCGGATTTTTCGCAGAAGTCGATATATTTTTCGGCGCGCGGGAACAAAGCCTGGCAAAAAGATCACGGGAATTTAGGTGCGAACAAAAGCGAAGCGTTCGCGCACCCTCTGGTGGCAGATGCAGCGGAAGCGCAAAATTCTACCTTTGTTGGAATAAATAATGGATGAGTATCAATATAACTAGCGCTCTGAAATAATATTTCTTTTGTGCAAGAGAAATTTAAAAGGAAAAATACAGAATACTGAAACGTTGCCTTTTGTCTCCATTGGACTGAAGACAAAAAAGGGTAACTTTTGGTGAAATGCGAACATTTTACACAATGTATCTAAGAGAAATAGGCTTCAACCTATTGGAATAGAATGATTCAACACTATGTGATGTGAAAAACTATGAGAATAATTCAAAAAAATTACCACTTTTATGAAAAAAAAGAGTACTGGTTCAATTGTTTCATATATCGTATGCTGCTAACTGAATTCAGCATTACTTTCTACTAAAATAAGAATACCACACTCATCATAGAAATTGAAATCCACGACTGATTGTTATTTCTAAGTTGTTTCCGCTGTCATTAATTGAGGCAATATTTCCAAAGGCAATACTGGTACTGTTTTTAAAAATGTCTTTGATCTCATACCCTTCATACATGTTGTAGATTAATACTGAAAAAAATGAGATTATAAATTATATATTATGTGAAACGATAGTTTATAAGAATGATAAAATACATGAGATAAATTATGAAATATTTTAACTAAGGCAGCGATTGCTTGATAAATTTAGGAAGAGTACATTTGCAGAAGACATCGGTAACATGCGACCCCCCTTATGCTACTTCGGCCGATTCGACAGTTAGCGAAAAATAAGAGAAATAGATGCCAGGATTAGTCCTTCAAGGAACTCATTCTATCCGCGAACGATACGCGATAACAATAAGCTAAACAGGTAACTCCCAACTCTTGGCTTTAACAACCCCTGCATTTCGCCGAATATAGGCTTGCAGGGTATTTACGTAGATGTACATCATATACATAGACCACGTAGACCGTCGCCTATAGATTCATTTAGTTCGGAATAATCTAAGATGCCTAATATACATAAAAGATGTTTTTAGATAATGTATGAATCTTAACAGTTTGCTTTTGTCGCTGAAGAATATTCGAGCTGTATTAAAAGGCTGACTCTATTGCAGAAAGAAGAACAAATTTATCATTAGCAGTAGATCCCCCGCAAATAGTGGGGGATTTGATAAGACTTTCAATAATAATACAACGTTACATAAAAATATGCACAGAAAAATATTAAGAAAATAAAACAGATGAAATAGCGATTTATAGAACTGAAATAATACGCGAGGTAAAACATATCAGTAAAGAGGTTAAACTGTTACAAGGGCGAAAAAATAGTGTAAGTACTGACAAGAATAACCGAGTTGAGGGAGTATTTGCCGCGAGCGAAAATTTTGATTAGACTAACTTTAGAATACAATTATAACAGTGTACATGAAGTTAATACAAATGTAAGTGCAATTACGTCGAAACTAAGGGTAAGATTTATAAATGTTAAATTTCATTAAAGTAAAAATTTAACTAATCAGGAGTCAGGTGGATCGTTGAATGAGTATATTACCATACATTAATATCACTATACGCATGCTAACATATAAGTATTAAAAATAAATGCAACATAAACAATGAGGATAGCTCGAAATACCAAGGAGACGCAGAATATAAACAGAAGCAATCAATACTCTTCTGGTATCACAACACCAGCTTTTTCGAGCTTCGCCACCTACCATTTATCACCATCAATTAGCATAACACATCAAAACCCTCCCCTTTTCCCCACTTAGAACGCGACATGCCCATTTAAGCTCATGGGACCGAGATACAGTCTGCGAGGGACTCCAACGCCTCTACCTCGTTCCCAATGGAGACAGACACGTACATTTAAAAAATGGTCGCGCGTTATCGCAAATTTGGGCGCGTTCTATGACCAGAGAAGTCCCTAGAGAGGCGGAAGGTGGAGAGGTGGCAACGCTGCTGTCCACATCAACATCCCTCCGCATCCGACATACGATCATGTCTCACAATCGGAGGAGCGCTAACTCATTATGCATTCGTGACGAGGCTGCCGAAGTCTTCGGAGAGGACTGGGAAAGGAGAGGGGGGCGAAGAAGGTAAAAGGATTGAAAGGGGCTAAAGAGGAGACGGAAAGACATGTTAGGAATGACATTCGTACCTCCGCATCTGCATTCTCGATGCCCAGCAAATCAACTTTCAGGTGGAGTTGCGATGCTTAGGTTGCCATGGTTAATTCAGCAGTGGACAGGGGGATGTAAATGCTATATTTAATGTCAAAGAATATTATTATTTGGTTAACTGAGAATTATGTTGCTACGATAAATCAGTGAGCGTCACTCAGATGCTCCAGGACGCAAAATGGGAATCTTTGGAAGTTAGAAGAGTTCAACAAAGGATCGATTTACTGGATAAATTCAGAGAAAGCACGTTTAGAGATGATGTAGCAGATATAATGCGTTCACCATGCTACATAGGCCGTTCCGATAATGCGAGAAAGATCAGAGAAATAGATGCCAGAACGAATAGATTCAAGAACTCATTTTTTCCGCGAACGATAGGCGAAAATAATCGATTAAGGTAATAGAGTCATGGTGCATGCACCCCCTGCCACACGCCGAAAGGCGGCTTGCAGGGTACAAACATAGACATTATAAAGTATTCAGCCTGAAGACCGGACTGAAACTCGACCATACACTATTACCTATTAGAGGGCATGAGGATTTCTAAGTAAGATGAGGAGTGAGGTACTTCGTAGCCTTTGATTTCTTCCCTATGCAAAAGAGCTGTCGGTGATGTAAGTCCATGAGATTGCAGATCTTATGAATAGCAATTTTCACGGGATTCCGAATTCACAGTTGCGGAAATAAAAACTGAATGTCAGGATCACACATACCACAGTAGCACTCACATGGTCATAGGCATGATCCAGACGGAGATAATAGTGACTGAAAGACGCATTTTACCCTACCTTTTATCATAAAAAACTTATAAATACTCCATTCATCAATAATTAAGAAGTATTTTAGAACAAAATTGACTTTTTATTTACCATTTATTGAATTTCCACACTTTTTTGAAGAATTTCTGCTTCATTAGTTATATCAATGTGTTTATGGGGGTATTACGCACCCCCTTCATGCTAGAGGGAGTTTTTTTGTTAAGAATTCTTTCAAATGGCAACTCCTGACCTTGCACTTTCCTTTTTTACTTATTTCTCAGCATCACGTTCTACAACAAATAGTAGTAACAGTTAATAGACAACTTTAAAACATGATAAATTAACGATTATATTCCTTCCTGGCGTATCGATTGTATGAATAATTCTAGGATTTCCACCAAGGAAAAAACCGGGAAATTATTCATACATAATAGAGAAACGTCTATCATTATTATATAGTAAATTAATTACCACCTCATATGTGTTTATATTAAAGGGTGTGAAACGTGAGCCTTAAGAAAAGAGGATATCAAGTTTATGGATGCCTTCTACCATGTGTAGATGTGTGTTTGCGGCGTAGAATTGAAAAAGTAGGTAGGTTCGATAGAAAAATGAACACGATTGTAGTTAGATAGATATTTTAATCAGTTAGTCTAATTGTAGTTAGATTAGGTAGTCTATTAGTCAATTAGTCAAATTGTTGTTAGATTCGGTTGGGGAAGAGATGGATTCAATTGAAGTAATTAAGCGATGAAAGAGGCTATGGGTGTGTAAGGTATTGAGAGAGGAGGGATTGCTAAAGAAAGTGATCGAAGGCACAATACAAGGAAAAAGACGGGGAAAGACAAAGGCAAAAAAATGTTCGATGGCATAAGGGTGGGGTAAATAAGCAGGAAACGAAAGAAATGGCATTACGTGGGGAATGTTAAAGCATATGGACCTGCCGAACCATAGAACACTGATGTACGTATATACATGTAAACGTATCAATTTTCTTTCCTTTTGTTTACTAATTATATACTTCGATTCCTAGTTGGTTTAGATGGATTCTATACCTTATACAGAACGAGACTCGTAGACTACTATCAAAGGACTAAAATAATTACCGTCACCTATAAGTTCATAAACCTATTTATTAATAATTAAAAGTAATTTATATTGACTGCTACAATCGATTTGGTTCTAATTTAGTACACGGAATCATAAAGTATAAGGATGAGTAAGGAACCACAACTTTGACGATCGGCATAGGTCGTTTTGGGTACGGCTAGTTAAGAACGCACGATTTTCACCCTAAATCGACACAATTTACGAAAGTATTCACGATTTCAAACCGAAAACTACCTTCGATGATAAAAATCAGAATATCTGTCACATTATTTTTTATATGGTGCTGATGTCTGATTTCCTATGACCAGGAATGGTCTTCAATTAAATGTTACGAAAGAAAAAAAGGTTTGCGATGGAAAGTTTAAGCACTACGCTTATTTTCAAATGGAATACACTGACATAAGGTAAATAAATATACAAACTGTCATTATTATACGAAATGTTCAGGAAAAACTCCAAAGCTATCAAAGAAGGTGGGGAATTCACCCGATGCACATCTCTCTCACCAAGTGAGCATCTTCAGGGGCAGGGACTGTGCATCGGGTGAATTCTCCGCCTTCTTTGATAGCTTTGGAGTTTTTCCTGAATATTTAACATCGATATCAGTGGTCAACAGTATTATATTCTCTTATGGTACGAGATAAATATACCTTCAGTAGGAATTAAGGTAATTCCGTTTCAATTGACAAGGAAATGCATGAGATGCGGAAAACTCACTTGATTACATATTCCCAAGGAGAACCCTTTTGGATACTTATTCCAACTTTTGGAATAAGTATCTGACGGGACCGGAATTCGAACCCGGGTCTTCGCTTTCCGGGCGATGGCTCTGAACCTGCCTACAAAGTCTCCACGGTGTGGAGAAATGTTCATGCAAGATACTTGGTAGTCAGAGCATTCGCTCGGAAAGTCCCAGGTTCGAGTCCCGTAAGACATTTATCATGCCCGTTTCCCCTTGGGAATATTCCCACTCCTTAATATATCTCTTATAAATCTTATGTCCAAGTGGCGATTAAAACCACTTTGTATGTACTATGAATTTTCAATTACCACACGATGGAGATAGACTGCTCTGTTAACCCACTCGATCTAGAGCCAAGCTTTTCAATATATTCGATCGAACTTTCAAAAATGTCTGCAGAATGATGAATAACCATAAATTCTGCATTTAAGCCAGAGGTTGGGAACCTCTTTTTATCGGGTGGCCGGAAGCTGAGGTGTATTCAGGGGGAGCGAAAAAAGCATATGCCCTCTTAATGGCCCCAAAAAGGGGACCTCACGACTACTTTCGGGCTTATGGCGATAAGCTATCCATTTAAGTACCGCTATAATGGACACGTAAAAACTCATCTTTGGGTAATTTCCTGAATTTCATGCACAGAAAAAATAATCAATTTTTTTTGCGCTAATATAAGTTTCTCATCAAGGATATTTATCCTCCTGAACTCCTCTTGCCTCTCCTTTAAACGGTTCGCATTTATCAAAATTACAGCCTATGATCCGCATGGGAAATGATAAAGTTGCACTTAAGAGCGTATTGTCTCCATTAATACAGTTTCACGACGAAATGGAGCGAAGAAAAAATTTTTAACACCGAGTAACGGAAGATTTAATATTTTCCATTCTAATTTCTTGTCAGAACATAAAAATATTTAAATGCGTGCATTAGTTTCACTCAAGTATTATTATCAACCAGCAGAAAAATGTTTTATAACCCAAGGAAAAACAGGTATGAAATAGGGACATGAATGGGACGCGAACTCAGGTCTCCCACTTTCCGGGCAGGTATTCTTCCTTATCCTTAGGTTTTGAAGGAGCGCACCACAGTGTGCAAAGACCTTAACCTTTCTTTTAATCTTTTATGACTCGCTTCGTAGATTTTCTGCCATTTGATTACCCAGGTGACGTTTGAATGTGGGTAACAATAAAATACTGACTCTTATAGACATCGGTAATATTTACCTACGATTTAAGAAACAAAATGGCTCTTACAGGAAAACTCCTACAAGTATTAGAAGAATATTTGCAGTTCACCCAAATTTGTAACCCCCTATGATAGTATAGTAAGAGTAAACATTTAGTATACACTCTAGTAAACAAACACTGTTCTGTAGAAGTATCGACTGTGTGCATAACAAAAGTAACGGCTGTATTGCATAAATTTATCTTGACTACACACACGATACATTAATATAAAGTTCAGATTTGGGCATCCGATTTGACTATGTACGTGACCTACGTAAACCTTATGTGTTAACTCAATGTACGTCCATCAATGACTTCAATAATAATATAAAGATTATGAATGTCATTATTGTATACTTCGTATTAACATTACTATAACTTTTTCATAGATTTTTGCATCAATTTTATTTTTCTATTGATTTTTCTTCTTTTTTAACATATTGACTACGTATTGTGGAGCCCCTGAGGATGGAGGCATTGTCTCTGAAATGTACATAGGGATTTTCCCAGAAATCATTAATCCTGAGCCTCCCGATTGTCTTTAAACATGAGTTCCGCCTGCCGACATACGACTTACGGAATGTTTCTAAACCTCTAATTAATTTGCGTTTTCGCGTTTTTTTTTCACCCCTCTCTTTGTAGGTGCTTTCTCGCACAGTGAGGTTTTTGTCTTTTCAACCTCCAGTTGAGATGATATTTCCCCACAAATCCAAATTATTTTGTGTTGTAACATTTTTTTTAAACTTTAAGCATCAAATTTAACTTATATATTTACAAATGATGTTAAGTGGAAGAAAGGCCAACTTGGCCTAACCTTGCCTAAATGAAGAGTTTATCCATTCGTTCATTTATGTTCGATTTCCCAATAGTGAAATGTCTTTGTGAGTGAGATGCTTTGCCGTAAAACAATTTGTAGGAGGGCACATAAAAAGCCCGCACTGAACGTCCGAATTGGCCGCATATAACGCTCGATAGGCCGCTTAGGACTCCTGCGTAGGTCATACGGAAAGACCACAGGTTCCCGACCTCTGGTTTAACCTTTTGCGTGCTAACATCGCAAGTAAGAGCAGATGGACACAGAAGCACGGGGAGGGAGAGATGGCAGAAAGGGTAAGCTACTGTTGGGGGGGACACAGAAACAATAGAAGCCGACCAGGGTGACGCATGAGCGGCCGCCGGCGTTGCATTTGCCGACCCGACGCCCCCGCGATCCCCCTCGGCATCAAACATCCCATCCGAATGAACGATGAGGAACCATGGTACGCCGTCTGCACCACCAAGTCCTTTGGGTTCTTTGCCTACCCGCCACGATGGCCTTCGCGCCTTCGACACGCTGACTGACTGATTGGCCGCGGACGTGATCTCTGCATCGGCCAATGAGGGAGTCATTGAATTCGGAAGGGGAAGGTCTCCTTGCCGGCGATGACTCTGACCGCTTGGCGATCGGAGATTTTCTCGTTGAAATCACTTGCCGTCGCTTTACAAATGGTTGTGCGAGACTAGAACGAGAGATTGCGGCCGAGCAGGCTCGGAAGTTCCATTGGATTCGAAGGGAGACTTCAAAATGCAGACGAAACTCTCCTACATCTACATCTACGTCTACATAATACCCTGCAAGCCGCCTTACGGCAAGGGGTGAAAACACCGGGCGTTCGGACTATTTTTTAACCTATTATTATCACGTACAGTTCGCGGAAGGAATGAATTCTTAAAACGACTCGTCCTAGCATCTATTTCTCTTATTTTGCGCTCATTGTCGGATCGTCCAAGGTAGCAGGGGGGTCTCATAATATCTACTATATCTTCCGCAAATGTACTTTCCCTAAATTTATCAAGCAATCGCAATCTAGCTTCTAGTCTCCTATCTTTTAAGGATTCCCAACCTGCATCTGACAGCATTTTGGTAACGCTTGCTTTTTTATCGTAGCACTTCTTAACAAAACGTATCGCTTTCCGTTGTACTTTCTCGAGTTCACGGATGCATGTTTCGTCTGCCGGATCCCATATACTTGATGCATATTCAAGATGAGGCCTAACCAACGTAAAATAACATCGTTCTCTAACATTTTCGTCACATTTACCGACAATACGCCTGATGAAACCTAGTTTTCTAGTAGCTTTAGCACAAATGTTACGGATATGCGTGCTCCAGTTCATGTTATTATTCCTCCTCCTGTGACTTCTTCCCGGCGACAGAAAACGAAACCAGATCAAAGTGCACCTTGAGGGGATTGCTTACCCTGAAACTTTCGAAGAGTCGTAAAATATTTTAGTTTATAATAAATTTTGCCTTTTTCCAGCTATTTATTGCATTGGTCCGAAAAATACAAAATATTAACGAGGAAATTTTTTTTTGCTGACGATGCACTGAAAGGGCGGTTATGGGCCATCCGAATCAATGCCAAAGCTTCTGTTTACTTTGACTTTCAATGGACCTCTGTTAATTTCACTTTATCGATACAGCCATTTAATTTGCACCTATGCGTCGCATTCACGGTTCTAGATCTACATCTATATATCTAAACTGAAGCAACAATTCAGGGTGTGAGAGGGAATGCACGATTAATATGCCCGGTTATTAAAATTTACTACGTAGATAATAATATTTCTGTCCATTAGTTCATTTGTAATGCTAAGTATTTATTCACACTGCAGGCACCTGCCGACAAGTTCCTGTGTTAGGACTTAGCAGGTGAAGTAATAATGAAGTAATAACGCAACTAATAAGTGTTTTTTATTATTATATTCATTTTTTAGTCTATTCACTTTCGATATTCCTGGCGGATTATCACATCAAAATTCTTTATGCATCCAGAATTTTTTCGTGCGAGGGGAACTGAACTTAACCATTGCAACGATTAATCTTCCATTTATAATGTAATACGAACTAATTCATTCTAACCATAAGGAAGCATTGCCTATAAATAAATGTTTTTAAGGAAACCAAATATTCATATATTCATTTACAAGACCACTGAGAATGTTGTTCTGAATAAATACCTGTAGAAACTTTGGATGGGGGGGGGGCTTAACCCCATCAGCAACCCCTTTGGTAGCGCGCATGTTACTATGCATAGTATTCCGTGTTACCAATATAATAGAAAATATAATACATAGTATGCCTTCTGCTATAATTTTACTACAACAAAATGTATGTAAAATGTTCCGAAAGAAATAAAATTACCATGCGATATTAAGTTTAGCATGGATAGTTAAGAAATGTTCTCTTTAACTTTGTATTAATACGGATTTGTTGCATCAACTTCAGGTATGAGCACTTACTGACCCTAGATCTTTTACTGATTTACTCACTGCAATTCCACGGCGGAGGAAGCCTATTGCTATAGAAAGTACCAGCACTTACCTGAAAGAAAAGAGAGGTCAAGTTAAAACAGAACTAAGCCAAGTGATACTTAAAAACTATTCCACCAAGAGTAATGCAAAGTAACAGGACCATAAACAGTGTAACTTATAATTACATATACAGTGTAATATAATTTTTTCGAAATCCGGAATTTCACAGGATTATGGTGACAGCAAAACTGTCGCGAAATAAGGAATTCCGTCGGATGGAATCATCAAACCCGAAAGAAGTCTCTTTTGGACGCATGAGGAGCCTTTTCAAAGGACAAACCCTCCGAAGGCCGATCGTTCGTCACGCGGGAAAAAGTGGAAAAAACCGAGAGGACGTCAGCCCATTTTTTCCATCGTGTGTCGACAGGAGAAAAGACTGTCGCTTTTGTGTGCCAGCCCAAGATGGACATTGGGATTGACGTGGTGCATGTTTACGGATATTCAACGCCGACGTGCCTTTGACTCGATGAATTTTTAGAGATGTCGCAGGAGCGAGAGTTTGGAAACTCCGTCGAAATTCTTTTTCTAACCTCGTTCGGCGAAATAGTCCAATATGCGTAAATTCGATCCTTTTGGCTTTTCCATGCTTAATGTCCGTTACTGGCTTGCTGGCGGTTTATTCGGAAACTAGCAGACACCCCCGTAAAGCCTGACGGAACTTAACGTAATTTAAAAATGTCCCTTTTATTATGTGCATCTCTTAATATATAAGCAACGAAAAACGCATGGTTCACATGCTTGAATTTAGAAGCAGAAATGAAAGAGAAACAGTCTGCCGTTGCCGGGAATCGATCCCGGGTCGCCTAATTTACGGTCGGATGCTCTGACCTCTAAGCTACCACTACAGGACGATATCTTCTTCAATTTCTTGGGCTATGATTGGACACTGTGCTACGAAGGATCCTACTAAGTTGGCACCACCCCATTCATTTCTGCTTTTAAAATCTCTTAGTATCCTCAGAAACCTCGCCAGGAGGAGGTGGTGATCTATGCGGTACTATGAATATTCATCATTACGAATGTATTCATACCTTCAATTTTATATTAAAACTTCATATTTAGATTTTCATGAGTATTAGAATTCCTCAAATCCCAAAAATATATTATAACACAAAGCTAAAATTCACTAATCGAATGCCCCTTGAATTAACTCTTTCAACCCTTTTCAACCCGCCACAAATCTAATTTACCCGCTTTGATAATTTAATGCCAATTATCAATTGAATGAAGCACAGCTACGGAAATCCCATATCGAGCTTTGCAATTAACTGCAACAACCAGATTGCATGTTACAGAGAAAATTTGTATTAAAGATGATTAGAATTTCATTTGAAGTAATAGCGATTCACTCATTCCTTTAATAATTATGACTTATACAGCATACCTGTTATCAATCATTTACTTCTTGTTTTATGTAGGGTCTCATACAGCCTCGGAATATGAGGTATAAAAACACTGCCTTTATTTATTAAGAAACCTGAAACACCTAAATTGGCTTAGAATTATTCAACTAACATCAAAGTGAACGCATCTTTAACCAGTAATTTAATTAACAGGAAAGTGACCAAAGCATAAACGTTTTTTCTTAAAAAATTATGTTTAACAGAATGTTTAATAAATCGATTCAGTTGACATTATTGAATATTTATGCTGTATAGTGCTATATTAACAACGCACAAGTGTATTCCGTATGTATTAATATGACATTAAAACAGCAATATTTTAAAATTACTGTTCCTTAAAATATTTGGTTCTTTTTATTACTAAAAATATATATTAAAATTCGTTGTTTATTATCTCTTGAAAAGTCAATGAAAAGCTCGGATAGCTGGATTTCATGAACTTTCTTCCTGAATAATCTTCCTGGGCTCGATCTTTTGAATATTATCGAGCTACGGCTGCTCTATGCGAGAAGTTTTATCGAAAAAAATATTTAACGAAAAATCGATAATTCTACCAAATTTCATGCAATTGCGAGTCGGAAATAATGATAAATAATTTCGATAAAAACTGATTTGTTGAATTTTTTCTTGTGGTTTTCTTCGTTGCTATAGCAACCGTCATTCCTGAAAACAGGAAAAAAAAGGACTGCAAAGAAAACAAAACACAAACTTGACGTGCGTTTCTTACAGAACTTACTCGCATCTAAAGGATGAAAAACACATAATTGTAGGTTCGTTGACGACGAAGATTATTATGAAAGATTTTTAATGATAAATCAAGTGACAGAAACACGTCGTGTTTCAAGCACCAAGAAAAGGAAAGCGTGGGTGGGCGTCTAGGATTTCACGTATCTGATGGCAGCTAATTGGAGCAGTATGCAAGTTTAAGGCACCGGCGAACAACCTCGACTTCCAATTAGTAGAATTTGTTAGGATAATTTAATTAATTAGGATAGGCGCTACGTTCGGATGCCTACGGACTCCGTTCGTCTAGGGCGGGTGGGGACATCCACATCACACTCTCAGCAGTTTAGCAACCCTTCATTCATTAAAATTCCTAATTGATGAGACTATGTTTATTGATCACGCATTATATTACGAGCTATTTAAAATGATTGAATACTACGTAATATATATCGCAGAGCATTCTTTACCAGTTGCTGCTAGCTAATGATAGTTATTATGTATTATGTATATGGATTTGTTTAATATGTTTTGTCTATGTCTATGTTTTTACCCTGCAAGCCGCCTTTCGGCGTGTGGCAGGGGGTGCATGCACCATGACTCTATTTCCCTAATCGATTATTTTCGTGTATCGTTCGCGGAAAGAATGAGTTCTTGAATCTATTCGTTCTGGCATCTATTTCTCTGATCTTTCTCGCATTATCGGAACGGCNATAAACATTTAAGATAACAATCACTTTCGTGTATTAATTAATTAATTTATTTATTTAACCTTTAACACAATTGTCCTAGTTTGTCAACGTTTACCAAGCTAGCGTATTCGGAGGCATGGCCGGACAATTGAGCGCGCGAAAATTAAGCGCGTTACAATTGAGAGCGTGACAACCGAGCGCCTGCGACATTTGAGCGCGTGTCAACTGAGCGCTGCTACAATTGAGCGCATCTCACAACTAAAGTTATTTTAACATTCTACATGGAATGTTAACATTATTTGCATTAAACAACATGTGTATTAACAAATTTCTAGATCAATTGAGCACTGCGACAATTGAGCGCGTCTCACTGCTTAACTTAACGTAAAACTATGTTATATTAATTATTATTATTACAATCTGACGGATGGCACAATTTATCAAGCACTGTTATAGTTATTATTATTATTACAGCATTTGTTAATAATCTATTAAATTTCGTCGGCACCATTTCGTTTAAATTTCGTCGGTTGATATCGGCAGCGCTCAGCTGCCACGCGCTCAATTGTCGCGCGCTCAGTTGTCGCGGAACCATTTAGTCGACTCGGTTAAATATCTCGAAATCACTCTTACAAATAACAAACTGGAGCACACATATCCGAAGCATCTTAGTAAATGAACTAAAAAGCTCGATTTTATAAAGCGCACTGTAGGTAGATGCGTTGAAAAGGTTAGAGAGCGATGTTATTTCTGCTCCATCTGGAATACGCGGCAAGTATATGGAACCCAGGGGAGGAAACGTTAACTCGAGAAAGTGCAACACTAGGCGATGTGATTTGTTAAAGAGTGCTACGATAATAAAGCAACCGTTATGTTAATGCTCTCAGACGTAGGTTGGGAATCCTTGAATGGAAGAAGATTAGAAGCTAGGCTGCATTTGCTTGCAATTGATGTAATTGGTACTATGCTGTCGGATGGACAGTGGACCAAGGATGATTCAGAGTCAATTCGCGGATGAAACATATAGTCAACGATGATAAGTTCCGCACTGACTCTTCATCCTTCACCATCCTCTGATTTTGGGGCGTCCTTTGAACCTTTCCAATGGATTATAAGGAAGGCACAACTGGGACTCGGGGCCTTCAGCCCACCGATGCCTTGACGAGAGCACTTTATCTGCACGTCCGTCTGACTGATCTTCAATCAGTCGGCCATGGTTGCCGTCGCTATCAACTCCGATATGTAATTCCGATACGTTCATTGTAGTAACTTGTTTAATAAACGTTCTCGGAAAAACCTAATGAGTAATGTTCTTTAATGTCACTACGACAATGCGACTTTCCTGCTACTTCGGATCCGAAAATGAGCGTAAAATAAGAGAAATACTCGTAGATGCGAGGACAAGACGTTTTAAGGACTCATTCTTTCCACGAACGATACGCGATAACAATAAGCTAAAGAGGTAACTCGAACGCTTGGTGTTTACACCCCCTGCCACATACCGAAAGGCGGCTCGCGGGGTATTTATGTAGATGCAGATGCATGTCTTATAATGTAGAAATTATCAGTAAAAATAAGACACATTATTCTTCATTCTGTTCCAAAAGATGGAAAAATGGTCCATCCATCAGTTCCATGGTAGGAGTAGCAATAGACCAGCAGTTCCCTTAAACTACTGCAGCCCCACTCAACATACGCGCCCTCACGTGGAAAAGGGGGCAACTTTGACGGAGAACAGAGGCCGTCGACTGAAGGGCCGATACTCATTCGGACGTAACCAAATTTGCGCAGCTTTCCCAGGAAGGAATTCATTAGCATGTAATGCAACGCCATTTATTCATTCTGTCGGCCCGTTGAGTCAACAAAGGGTAACAAGCCCCACTCCACGGATTCCGCGCATGTTCCCGCTGTGATCTGGGATTAGTTTCGTGATTGGATTACCCTATCTGACCCTTTTTTCCCCTCGTTCCCAAAATGCTCCCGCATTTAGTTTTAAGTCAGCTTCTCGATTGCCCGTGGAGGGGAGGGGATCCGTGCCTAATTCCGGGTGATAATGCAGGGGATCGAAGCTGAGACCTGTGGGAATCGAGGCCTGATTCATTACCCGAAAAAGGGTAAGCGACTGAGGGTTCGTCGAATGTTTCAATTTATTATGCTCTCTATTACAGGGGTGGGCATCCTATTTTCCCACTGCTATTGACATTAACAGCTTGATTAGGATCGATTTAAACCGACGGGATTTTTAATTTGATAAAGGAAGGATGATGTATATCAGTATCTACTGTATTGAGTATCCGACATTGATCATCAGAATATATCACCTTTTAATAATCTAACCAAACGCTTCATTATGACCACCTTTTCTCAGGGGCGCATCCAAAATTTTCGCTTTAGGGTGCTGAACTTAGGGATTGTAACAAATGATCCACTGAACTCTTTCCAACTACGATGTTAGGCGAAATAATTTATAGCATTAGAAATTATTGCCTACAGATATATATATTTTAAGTACTATTTGCAATAAGAACATATCTATTTGTAAATATCAGTAAATAAGAACATTGACAATTTGGTTCTGAATTAAATATTTGCAGGAAATTTGTCAGTCAGTGGGCCACCTTCTGGGTGCGCGCCTACTTTTGCTTATCAAGGTAACGAGACAACAATTATACCGATTACGCAGCGGTGTTGCATTGTCAAACAACAATAATAACAATATGAGCAGAAATAACAAAACTAGCAGTACTATCTATACCAACAATACAAACAATAAAACCTATTCTAAAGATCCAAACAATTAAACCGTTACGTTAACAATATAAACAACAACAGTAAAATAAAGCAATTATAACAATAAAACCATACAATACTGATAATGCAAAGCGTAAATCTATAGTACCAAAATAGACAATACTAACAATTATAATACATTCCAAACTAAAACGATGGCTCTTAACTCTTTTTTCTTCCATTACCCCTTACATCTCTGTAGTATACTGTAGCTACTCCTTCCCCAAGACTATTAGCAGACTCTATATTCTTCGAATCAAAGCAGTAATACATGTCTAGCGATACGTTTGGTATGGATCTACGTCATACCAAAAGCTTATTTGAACGAAGAAAATAAAATTTTTCACAGGCTACGAAATCTCTTTAACGCTTAAAACTCATTGGGATTTTATGACAAGATTCATAATGAAAACCTTTTGGAATTTTACGATACGATTCATTTCGAAAAAATCCTTCGAATTATACGTTGAGATTCATTTCTAGAAGCTCTTTGGAAATTCAGAGTAATTTATACTGTTCTATTTCATTATGATTTAATAATGATTATAAATGTTAATGAATTATTTGACTAGCTGAAAGGCCCGTTAATTCTCAACCGGGAAAATATGAAAATGCATGAGTTCGGATTATACAATGAAATTAGTCGTCAGGGGAACGTTTTGTTTACAGCCTGAAAAGTTTCGTTTATTTTATCAAAATTCACGCAATTTTGAACAGAATACAATATCCGACGACCAAATTAAGAATCTTTATTTAAATTTCCTTCTTTTGGTGCTCTTCTCGGTTTCATACGAGTATTCTTTCTTATTTAATTTCGCAAAAGAAACAAACCCTCCAAGCGATAAAAGTGAACAAAAATGAATGAGCCCGGGTTCAACAATGGAATTAATCGTCAGGGAGACCGGATGTTCACAACCACAAGATATCATAAAATTTTCGGCTATTTTATCCAACTTTTCGCAAATCCGAACCGAAAGCGATATTCTACGACCATAAGGAGACTATGTATTTAGTTTCGCTTCTTTTGGCGCTTGCCTCGATTTCATACAACTTTTCTTTCTAATTTAATTTATCAAAATAAATGAAGCCGGCAAGCGGTTGAGGT
>KZ308198.1:270596-289900 GCA_000376725.2 Ladona fulva | reverse complement strand
AAATAAAGCAATTATAACAATAAAACCATACAATACTGATAATGCAAAGCGTAAATCTATAGTACCAAAATAGACAATACTGACAATTATAATACATTCCAAACTAAAACGATGGCTCTTAACTCTTTTTTCTTCCATTACCCCTTACATCTCTGTAGTATACTGTAGCTACTCCTTCCCCAAGACTATTAGCAGACTCTATATTCTTCGAATCAAAGCAGTAATACATGTCTAGCGATACGTTTGGTATGGATCTACGTCATACCAAAAGCTTATTTGAACGAAGAAAATAAAATTTTTCACAGGCTACGAAATCTCTTTAACGCTTAAAACTCATTGGGATTTTATGACAAGATTCATAATGAAAACCTTTTGGAATTTTATGATACGATTCATTTCGAAAAAATCCTTCGAATTATACGTTGAGATTCATTTCTAGAAGCTCTTTGGAAATTCAGAGTAATTTATACTGTTCTATTTCATTATGATTTAATAATGATTATAAATGTTAATGAATTATTTGACTAGCTGAAAGGCCCGTTAATTCTCAACCGGGAAAATATGAAAATGCATGAGTTCGGATTATACAATGAAATTAGTCGTCAGGGGAACGTTTTGTTTACAGCCTGAAAAGTTTAGAAAAGTTTCGTTAATTTTATCAAAATTCACGCAATTTTGAACAGAATACAATATCCGACGACCAAATTAAGAATCTTTATTTAAATGTCCTTCTTTTGGTGCTCTTCTCGGTTTCATACGAGTATTCTTTCTTATTTAATTTCGCAAAAGAAACAAACCCTCCAAGCGATAAAAGTGAACAAAAATGAATGAGCCCGGGTTCAACAATGGAATTAATCGTCAGGGAGACCGGATGTTCACAACCACAAGATATCATAAAATTTTCGGCTATTTTATCCAACTTTTCGCAAATCCGAACCGAAAGCGATATTCTACGACCATAAGGAGACTATGTATTTAGTTTCGCTTCTTTTGGCGCTTGCCTCGATTTCATACAACTTTTCTTTCTAATTTAATTTATCAAAATAAATGAAGCCGGCAAGCGGTTGAGGTTTACGTGAATTTCATTTGGAAACAGTTTTAAATCCCTAGAGTCGAACCGGGAAAAGTTTGGTAAAAAAATTAGCATATTTTCTAATCTGGGATGACATTTATAAACCTCGAAAGTCTGAAAGTCGTGCGAGTCCAGATTCTTGAGTTTTAGGTAGACAAACATACATACATACACACACACACACTACTTTATAATATAAGGTTAATACAGTAAAAATTGTAGGCAATCATAGCGCCAATGACTCTTAATGTATTTAACCAAAACCTTTTATTCGGTGTACAGAAGATCGCCTCGCTGTACGCTAACAAAGAGGATATGTTTAGTGTTTCATAGCAACAAAAACTTCATCAGGTAAGAATTGTGGGATTTTTTTAACTCAACCTATTCTATTTACAAGATACTATTACATACATCCCGGGAAGGCTTGCGACGTTGTTACGCGAATTGCAAATTTTCGACCTTCTTTTTTCTGAACTTCTTTTCTTTCGCTTCAAAACTCGCTCGGGCACATTTAACTGCCCTTTGATACAGGGAAAGAGTTTCTGGTCGCATTAATATTCAAAATGTAAATTAGGTCATTGTGGAACATCCCGTTTTCGGACGCAGATTTAAGTTATGCTGCACAGTTTACCCATGATAAGCAGGGCAGAATTAGCCCTAATGCGATGTTGACATCATGCTAATGAAGACATTCTAATGCCGACCCAAATACTAAATTAATACCTCTCTACGTAATCAACATTAGATTGCATTTAGGAACAGGACATGCTAGAAAACACTTTAGGTTTTATGTTTTATACATTTTTCCGCAACCAGGCTTTGACGAATGGAACACTTTTCTTTTTGTCTTTGGCAGTATGAACGGCAAAAACGTGCGTTCATTTACCATAGTAACAGCCTAGCCCATGACTCAGATATTATGAAAGCAACTGAAGTATGATTAATGCTAAATAAAGATATTCCTTAAGGTGCTATCCTATCGAAAAGTGAGGAGCCATCGGAGAGAAAATTAAAAGGAGATTATTACTTTCACAATCAAATACCGTTTTCGATTCAAACCGCAAAAACTGAATAAAAATGTGACAAATTTCCATTAAATTTTAATGTTTTTATTCATTGATTAATTGAAGTCATCTTCGTCCCTGAAGATAACTGCGGAGTTAGCAGCCGAAACGTCGGACTTGTTCCATTGTACCACCCGGTTGGAAACCCGAGAAGAATCTCTGCAGCACATTCACCAGGAAAGCGCCAAATCCTTTCTCAAGATAAAGATTGTAAAATTCTGTATTATATACTCCTTTTGTAGCAAAAATAATTTAATCGTTTCAATGTTTCTTCACAAATATACTATCTGAGATATGAACGAAGATTAGGGACAATATGCGGTACATTAATTTCCTCAATTCTTTTAACTTTTCGCTTATCAAGGTAACGAGACAACAATTATACCGATTACGCAGCGGTGTTGCATTGTCAAACAACAATAATAACAATATGAGCAGAAATAACAAAACTAGCAGTACTATCTATACCAACAATACAAACAATAAAACCTATTCTAAAAATCTAAACAATTAAACCGTTACGTTAACAATACAAACAAAAACAACAGTTAAATAAAGCAATTATAACAATAAAACCATACAATACTGATAATGCAAAGCGTAAATCTATAGTACCAAAATAGACAATACTAACAATTATAATACATTCCAAACTAAAACGATGGCTCTTAACTCTTTTTTCTTCCATTACCCCTTACATCTCTGTAGTATACTGTAGCTACTCCTTCCCCAAGACTATTAGCAGACTCTATATTCTTCGAATCAAAGCAGTAATACATGTCTAAAGATACATTTGGTTTGGATCTACGACATACAAAAAGCTTTACTGAACGAAGCAAATAAAAATTTTCACAGGCTACGAAATCTCTTTAACGCTTAAAACTCATTGGGATTTTATGACAAGATTCATAATGAAAACCTTTTGGAATTTTACGATACGATTCATTTCGAAAAAATCCTTCGAATTATACGTTGAGATTCATTTCTAGAAACTCTTTGGAAATTCAGAGTAATTTATACTGTTCTATTTCATTATGATTTAATAATGATTATAAATGTTAATGAATTATTTGACTAGCTGAAAGGCCCGTTAATTCTCAACCGGGAAAATATGAAAATGCATGAGTTCGGATTATACAATGAAATTAGTCGTCAGGGGAACGTTTTGTTTACAGCCTGAAAAGTTTAGAAAAGTTTCGTTAATTTTATCAAAATTCACGCAATTTTGAACAGAATACAATATCCGACGACCAAATTAAGAATCTTTATTTAAATGTCCTTCTTTTGGTGCTCTTCTCGGTTTCATACGAGTATTCTTTCTTATTTAATTTCGCAAAAGAAACAAACCCTCCAAGCGATAAAAGTGAACAAAAATGAATGAGCCCGGGTTCAACAATGGAATTAATCGTCAGGGAGACCGGATGTTCACAACCACAAGATATCATAAAATTTTCGGCTATTTTATCCAACTTTTCGCAAATCCGAACCGAAAGCGATATTCTACGACCATAAGGAGACTATGTATTTAGTTTCCCTTCTTTTGGCACTTGCCTCGATTTCATACAACTATTCTTTCTAATTTAATTTATCAAAGGAAATGAAGCCTGCAAGCGGTTCATTTGAGGTTTACGTGCATTTCATTTGGAAACGGTTCTAAATCCCTAGAGTCGAACCGGGAACAGTTTGGTAAAAAAATTAGCATATTTTCTAATCTGGGATGATATTTATAAACCTCGAAAGTCTGAAAGTCGTGCGAGTCCAGATTCTTGAGTTTTAGGTAGACAAACATACATACATACACACACACACACTACTTTATAATATAAGGTTAATACAGTAAAAATTGTAGGCAATCATAGCGCCAATGACTCTTAATGTATTTAACCAAAAGTTTTTATTCGGTGTACAGAAGATCGCCTCGCTGTACGCTAACAAAGAGGATATGTTTAGTGTTTCATAGCAACAAAAACTTCATCAGGTAAGAATTGTGGGATTTTTTTAACTCAACCTATTCTATTTACAAGATACTATTACATACATCCCGGGAAGGCTTGCGACGTTGTTACGCGAATTGCAAATTTTCGACCTTCTTTTTTCTGAACTTCTTTTCTTTCGCTTCAAAACTCGCTCGGGCACATTTAACTGCCCTTTGATACAGGGAAAGAGTTTCTGGTCGCATTAATATTCAAAATGTAAATTAGGTCATTGTGGAACATCCCGTTTTCGGACGCAGATTTAAGTTATGCTGCACAGTTTACCCATGATAAGCAGGGCAGAATTAGCCCTAATGCGATGTTGACATCATGCTAATGAAGACATTCTAATGCCGACCCAAATACTAAATTAATACCTCTTTACGTAATCAACATTAGAATGCATTTAGGAACAGGACATGCTAGAAAACACTTTAGGTTCTAACGATGTTTTATACATTTTTCCGCAACCAGGCTTTGACGAATGGAACACTTTTCTTTTTGTCTTTGGCAGTATGAACGGCAAAAACGTGCGTTCATTTACCATAGTAACAGCCTAGCCCATGACTCAGATATTATGAAAGCAACTGAAGTATGATTAATGCTAAATAAAGATATTCCCTAAGGTGCTATTTTATCGAAAAGTGAGGAGCCATCGGAGAGAAAATTAAAAGGAGATTATTACTTTCACAATCAAATACCGTTTTCGATTCAAACCGCAAAAACTGAATAAAAATGTGACAAATTTCCATTAAATTTTAATGTTTTTATTCATTGATTAATTGAAGTCATCTTCGTCCCTGAAGATAACTGCGGAGTTAGCAGCCGAAACGTCGGACTTGTTCCATTGTACCACCCGGTTGGAAACCCGAGAAGAATCTCTGCAGCACATTCACCAGGAAAGCGCCAAATCCTTTCTCAAGATAAAGATTGTAAAATTCTGTATTATATACTCCTTTTGTAGCAAAAATAATTTAATCGTTTCAAGGTTTCTTCACAATTATACTATCTGAGATATGAACGAAGATTAGGGACAATATGCGGTACATTAATTTCCTCAATTCTTTCAACTTTTCGGCAGAAAAATCTACCACCTTTCAAAACGTCACATAAGTGTTGACTTCAGTGTCTCCTCGTCAATACAGGACTTTTACAGTAGCATGGCAACCGGTGTTTATTTAATTTTGGAAGCTCCGCGAATTCATGTACCTCACAATGCAGTTGGGCACACACTCCCATTAGGTGTAAATGGGAGCTAATGGACCCATAATCGGTGACGATCGAGTCAGCGTGAGAATCAAAGCGGGAATTCGAGATTACTGCCGAGAGAAAGCGGTGAAAATTGCAACGGCGCGGACGCATAAAATCAAATCACCGCCGCAGATTTTTCCGCTCATGAGCCTCTCAATCTCCCACCCGCGTCTTGATTACTCCGCGAAAGAAAAAAAACATCATTTCCTCCGCTCCTTATCAAGGCGACTTCAAAAGAGATATTCTCGTTGGGCGTGACCAACTTCGAAGCAATGAGGAGAAGCATTACGATACAAGGTCGATATTCTGGGCAGCTCAGCGCAAAAATCATCATCGTTGCAAATAGTACGCTAATATCTCGCGAATACATCGAATGATAATTGAAATTAATACATCTACGATTAAACAAAACTCGTTTGTAAATAAAAAGTAATAGGATTAAGAGTTCCAAGCTGCTACATTTTTGCGAATGAAACATATGACATTTATTAAGGAATAACTTAATTTAAAAAATCTTTCCCCCACTTTGGCTCAGTCTTTTAATGTGATAATATAAAATCTAATGAGGTATGAGGTAGTGCTGATGAGCGTGTGATTGAAATCCAGATACATTTTCTGCATTGTACGAGATCCCACCGACAAGTGATGTATTCGAGAATTAGAAAATGCAGAAAGAAAGAAGTAAAATTTTTCAATTTTGCCAAAAATTAGTGACACCAAGATCCTTTACCCAGATGTAGTATTCAATATTCAGAAGAAATAAGCTACAAAACGATTCTTAGTTTAATCAATAAATACAGAGAAAGTACGTTCTTGGTAGATGTTGCAGATATTGTGCGTCCTCCCTTTTATATTGGTCGAACTGGTACGACGAGAAGTATCAACATCTTTATTTACGCATGTACCCTGCAAGCCGCATTTCAGCGTTGGTCAGGAGTGTCAGAGAATCAGGGAAATGGATGCTGGAACTAATCGCCCTTCAAGAATTCATTTTTCCCACGAACGATATCCGATTGCTGCCGATTATGGAAGTAGAACCATTGTGCTGAAAGAAAAGAAAGTTGGAACACGGCTGTTAACGAATTAGAGGTTTAAAAACACTCTGTAAGCCGTATTTCCGGTGTAACTCGCGTTAAGAGGCAAACAGGAAACTCCGGATTACCGATTTCCGGGAAGTCCCAATGTACATTTCAGAGAGACTTCCTCTTGAGGAGTCCCCCTGATGATGGAGGCATTGTCTGTCTTTTAACGCGAGTTCCGCCTGCCGAAATATTTATGGCTTATGGATTGTTTTTAAACCTCTAACTAATAGAACCATGGTACATTTACCCACAGGCCGAAAGAAGACTCGGATATATATGGCGGTGTAAAAGATATTTGGATGATAAACCACCGGCTGTGATGAAGTAGACGGGGGCGGTTCTAAGGACAACGTCGAAGGACGGTTACCAGAAGATCTCCCAGGAGTGGTAGACTCACTGGGCCAAAAGGACACGAATTTATGACAGCTAAAACACATCGAAAAAGATTATATCCAGCTTAACCCTGCCTTGTGTATTTCGTAAGCAATACAAATCACAATTTCTTCATTGACTAGCCTTTTTACAGCCACAATATCTAGTAACGCAATCAACTCATTTGGAAGTCAATAAAGCATCGACCGCATGCATGAGTTCCCGCATATAAAGCTTCCGGTACTTCGCACTCAAATTAGGTTTATTTCTTTCATCCACAAATGAATCAAAAATAATAAACACAAAGCACGGATGAAGTTGCCTTCAAAGTTTCCACTTTTTTCGGTCGTTATGACTCAAAAACTGTGCTGGGGAGAGCTGACTTTGCAACTCTGCGGAATCTCCAAAGTTTGAAAGAAACTGAATCAATTTTTCACATGGGTACGTACATTTCGGGTTGTAAGAAGAAACTAACTAGTCTCCATCTAGCCCTGAAACATAGTCGTTTTTATTATTACTATTATTATCATTATTATTATCATCATCATCATAATCATCATCATCGCCATTATTATTAACGTTATTGATATTATTTACTCCCACAGCGAGATTAAGCCAAATTGACCTCTCTTCATCCTAACCTCTTGAGATATTGCATAATATTAATATTACACTAATAAATAAAAAGAATTGAATACAATCAACCAATTATCGAGAAAGATAAATCAATACATCTAAAAAATTCGGCAAACAGAGGCACAAGAAAATTTTTGCAAAGAGTATAAGCAAATTAATAGGCAGACAAGTTGATAAATAAAAAATAATACAGAATACTANACGACAATAAATCGATCGTCATTTTTTTGTGTCTCGCCGCATTAGGAGAGATGAATTAGCCAATAAGCCATCCCAATTAGTATCTTTGTAAAGGTGTTTCGCCATGTTCAGCCACTTTATTTCGCATTAAAAGACCCCAACGGGATATCGAACCCGGCAACGCTTTCACCAAAGGCGAACGCGCTACCCACTTGGCTACCTAGTAGCCGGTCATCTCAATTATTGCCATTCTCTGTTTCGATTCAAGTTACAATGATGTCGTTGGAGACTATTGTTGTACTCCTCATTGTTAAGATAGCAATGAAATATCATTTCTCAACATACCTGACTGATAAAATCGATGGTAGCAGGCTTTACTGTGTGGAAATCCATAACACTAGGATTATAGGAACAAAATAACAAATACATCTGTGGAAAAAGAGTATTTGTTATTTTGTTCCTATAATCCTAGTCTAATACCTGACTGAATTATCACATTACTTATTTCGCTATCCTATTCTAGCCAGGGCCGTTCAGGGACAGGGGCGAGCCGGGCGGTCACCAGGGGCGCCGCAGTTTGGGGGCGCATGACGTTATTCCGAGGTTTTATGAGGTGCAGATGCCTCTGTGGTCTTTATTTTGACAAACCATTAATAGAATAACTAATGGGGAGTTGCATGCAGTACAGTTGACCAATAAATAGTTAAGAGGTTTCCTTAAGAATAGATCTTTCATTGTTGGCGGAAATATTCAAACAATTGATATGTAACAGTAGTTTTCTGGTAAAATTGTTGTAAAATTAATTTGAAATAAAAAGATCCTGGAATTGTTCGATCGGAACCGATAACAATCGCCGCTTATTAGAATCCATTTGCTTTTTATTCCTCAGTCTATCTTCTTTGATTTAATATTAGACGATAATTAGGGTAATAATATTGGAAAAATTTAATAAGCATTACCGTTGACACATTTTTTAATGAATTCAATCAAATAAACTGATAGTCAAATATCTACTGTTTCTTCGACAGCTGACGTATATTCGCATAAAATGGCCACCACGAGAAATCGAACCCGGTACCGCTTTTACCAAAAGCGAACGCGCTACCCACTTAGAAATCCGGTAACCCGCCATCTCAATTATTGTCATTTTCTCTTTCGATAAAAGTTACAATAATTATAGAAATTTTATAATAATATGTTTGAGACTACCGTTACTATCCTCATTGTTAAGATAGCAATTGAATATCATATTTCAAACTTTATGACTGAGCGAGCAGATTACTTATTTCGCTTTTCTATTCTAGCAATAAACACGTAACTAGCATATTAGCAGGTGTCATAGCACATATTTTAGCTATAAACTCAAAAAACACATTTTGCAAAGTCTCGAATACTGCCGCGCAATCTGGGATACACATGAAGTAGGGTTAGTCTCAGATTTATAGTAGATATGGTTCAACGTAGAGCAGCCCGTGTTGTCACTGGAGATCTCATGTTCGACAGTAGCGCTACGGCTATGATAAAATCACTCGGTTAGGAACTCGCTCCAGGTGAATAGAATCCGATTGCTGACGGAAGCTTTTCGAAAAATTCGTCGGCCCAGAATTTTTAGGTGAAGTTAAAGATATTGTCACTCCGGTAACAACGAGCGCGATCTTCGAGAGGCGACGACCAAACGTTACAAGGAAATGATCGGTAAAACAGATAGTTACTTCTGGTCGTTCTTTCCGCATAGCATCAGAGAAGCTAATGGGATAGATTAGGTGTTAATACGCCCCCTGCCATACGCCACTGGCGGTTCGCGGGGTACAAATCTAAAATCCAAATCTAAACACCACTAGGCCGCCACCTTCTACCCTTAGCCTTCTGCCTCAACAGCCTACCATCTTCCCCAGTTCTACCTGAGTATAATTCTTCAGCGCACGACAATCAGAAATATTTGAGCATCTAACTCCTACCCGCCTTTGGAAACCCATTGCCTACCCGCGTCGTGAATCGACCTTTTATAAAGCAAAGGCCGTTGACGGTGGGGGCAAACACGGCAGTGGCAAGTGGCCTTCGGAAGCCATGTATAAGAGAAGACGTACGGTGCGTGCCAGAATCTTAAACGGAGAATTTATGGGTGTTAATAGGCGTGCTGCTGTCTTATTCGGACCCGCGATATAAGGCTGAGGAGGAAGTGACGCACAATGGAAGCAAGATCCGACAATGTATTACATACAAAAATACACACATTAGGTGCAGGTATTGAATTTCTCAGAGATTTTAAAAACTAAAACTCTTTCCAAATGTCGCTAAATTTTCTCGTTTCCCATTGCGAAACCCTTATGAATGGAAGCTTTGTTCCCGAAATGCGCATATGGTATTTCCCAGGAATCGGTAATCTAGAATTTCCCGGTTGCCTCCGAAAGCTAGTTCTTCCTGCCGACACATGGCTTGCGGAGTGTTTTTAAACCTCTAATGCTATCTATTAACTAGAAAAAGCTATGGAGAGAGAAAATGAGGCTTACTAAGCAAGGTGAGGAGTGCGGTATTTTGCCCTTCCTTTCCTCACTGACCTGCTATGAATGAAGGAAGTTTACGCAAGTGCAGCACAATGAATATGAATGATTTTTCAAAACATTTTTGACGAAAGATACGTTTTTTAATCTGTAGCATAAACGAATGAAAAATATTCCGTTCGTCTATGTATTGCAGTAGAAAAGTTACGTAAATATAAATCAAATTAAGTATTTGTATAGGCATTTGGTCTATACCGTAAATTTATCAAGCGTCGTTAACCAAAGCTTGCGCTGTTACCAAGAGCTTCTTTTTTATGCCACTCGTCGTCAACGGAACTCATTATCTAAGGCAGGCGTTACCACGTTACCATTGTGTTGTTAAGCGGGAGGTTTGCAGATTCCTCCGCAGCTATATACGCGGAACTCCACTCGGAGCGTTATATTGTCACAGAGATACGAGGCGAGATATTTCAGGACCTGTCGCGGAAAGATTAACGGACGCGTTTCCATAGCGACGTGGATTCCATTAGGAACCTCCTCCGATTTCCTCTCCGAAACAGGAGGCGAGAAAGGAATATTATGTTCATTTTGACGCGAATACATAAATATTAGGGATTTAAAACGCCGTCACACCACTTCCGTCGGTGAACACTCAACGTCGAGGTAATAACACAAAATATTTATCCTAGCGAGACACCGTTGTAAGAATGATGGGCGGGCAGGTAGGAAGCCAGCCGAGGGGAATAGCTACAACCACCAATTATACGACGACAATAAATCGATCGTCATTTTTTTGTGTCTCGCCGCATTAGGAGAGATGAATTAGCCAATAAGCCATCCCAATTAGTATCTTTGTAAAGGTGTTTCGCCATGTTCAGCCACTTTATTTCGCATTAAAAGACCCCAACGGGATATCGAACCCGGCAACGCTTTCACCAAAGGCGAACGCGCTACCCACTTGGCTACCTAGTAGCCGGTCATCTCAATTATTGCCATTCTCTGTTTCGATTCAAGTTACAATAATGTCGTTGGAGACTATTGTTGTACTCCTCATTGTTAAGATAGCAATGAAATATCATTTCTCAACATACCTACCTGACTGATAAAATCGATGGTAGCAGGCTTTACTGTGTGGAAATCCATAACACTAGGATTATAGGAACAAAATAACAAATACATCTGTGGAAAAAGAGTATTTGTTATTTTGTTCCTATAATCCTAGTCTAATACCTGACTGAATTATCACATTACTTATTTCGCTATCCTATTCTAGCCAGGGCCGTTCAGGGACAGGGGCGAGCCGGGCGGTCACCAGGGGCGCCGCAGTTTGGGGGCGCATGACGTTATTCCGAGGTTTTATGAGGTGCAGATGCCTCTGCGATCTTTATTTTGACAAACCATTAATAGAATAACTAATGGGGAGTTGCATGCAGTACAGTTGACCAATAAATAGTTAAGAGGTTTCCTTAAGAATAGATCTTTCATTGTTGGCGGAAATATTCAAACAATTGATATGTAACAGTAGTTTTCTGGTAAAATTGTTGTAAAATTAATTTGAAATAAAAAGATCCTGGAATTGTTCGATCGGAACCGATAACAATGGGAGCGGCGCGAGCAAACATGGGAATTTCGAGTGGCCGTCGAATTCGCTCGGATTCGCACGTGTCACCACACTGATACCGAATCNTATTATTACTATTATTATCATTATTATTATCATCATCATCATAATCATCATCATCGCCATTATCGTCATCGTCGCTATTATCATCATCGTCATTATTATTATCATCATCATTATTATGATCATTATCATTGAAATTATTATTTATATTGTTGTAATTGTTCTAATTATTGTTATTATTCTTGTTGTTATTATTATTGCTACTATCATTATTACTATTAAACTTCATTCCTGTCACTCGAAAAATCGAAATGATCCATCTCTTCTACAGACTATTAAGTGGAACTTCCATTAGCTGCAATGTCGCAGGCCTTATCGCTCAACACTCAACCGGATCTCCAAAAACAAACACTCCAAAACCATTCTCCCAACCCAATTCTCATTTAAGATAAGATCGCAACTTATCTATGCCGTATCATTTCACTCGGGTTACACAAAAAATGTACGTTTAATTTTTATTTACTATCCAAGCCCTCAGAAACATCCATTTACTGGTCAATTAGAAGAGATACGGAAAAATAACAGTGAACGATAACGCATGACGACGCAATCGCCGAGAAAAACGTGATTAACCTGGACATCGGCGTCGGTGGGCTCTCATATTAACCATCCCGCCTCCGAGGTCAGCAATTTCAGTCATTTTTTTGCGAAAGCACGAAATTTGCGGCGAAATGGTAATTCAAAAAATCGATAAGAAGTAAATCTTGAGCTTCGTGAGTATTTCGTTTTTTGATTGTTAAGTGTGTTCATTTTGCGCAAAATAAAGGAAAAGTACCTAAATTTTGTCTTACAGTCTTAATCATACAACTGCTCATATGAAAGCTACTGAGGAATGAGCGATTTTAACAATGGTATTCGTTTTGGAAACCCCATATCAAATGACAATTATTCAGTGGGCCATTCTGCAGCATTTACCGCATTTAACAATCTGGCTCAGTACAGATAGAAAAGGAAACTACCTCACTCCTCATCTAACCTAGTAAGCCTCGTTCCCCTTTGTCTTTTGATACGGGATAAAGAAAAGTGTATCTTTCATATACTATTGTCTCAGTCTTATTCATGGCTGTGATGTTATGAAAGCTACCGAGGTACGAGTCATGCTGAATAATGTCATTAATTCAGGATTCTCCTTATGCAATGTTACGAAAAGTGTTACTCGTAGAGTCATTGGGCTTCACTAACGTGGGCTTGTTCTGCGTAGCATTCTGGCTCAGTGAGGAAAGCAAGGGCAAACTACCTAACTCCCATCTTGCCTAGTAAGCCTCATCTCCCTCTCCTAGCTCTCCGCAGTTGATGGTAGAAGGGATGAGGTCCCAACCGTCCTTCGGGCTGAATACTTTACACACAACTACTGAGTTATGAGTGATAATAGATAATGATATTCGTTTTGGAATCTCCAAATCAATCGAAAATCATTCAGAGGACCATTTGCTGCACTTACCGCATATAACAATCTGGCTCGGTACAGAGAGGAAAGGCAAACTACTTCACTCCTCATCTAACCTAGTACGGCTCATTCCCATTTTAAAGCTATCGGTAGCTGACAGTGCAGGGGTTAAGGTTTTAATCGACCTTCGAGTTGATGATCACACTACAAATATTCTAGAAAACGCTCTGTAGCGAACAGGAAGCGAAGCTTCTCTCCTTTGTCAAAAGGGCTCCGGAAAAGCAACTGACTCTACTCCTCCGCCTATTGTCATCACGTTTTCAAGCTTGCTCAGTACTCAGTACTTTTGTCTTTCTACCACTTCAGATTCCTTTGTGCTGGAATCGCGAGAGTGCAGTGGAGAAGACGGTATATTTGCGCCGCGCGCGATTATCTTCCCGTCTCCCGCTTTACAGACTGTTTTCACGCGATGAAGAGATACTGCAGTGCGCTCATACTTCCGTATGAAATGAATGGAGCAAGGTATTGTTAGCATAAACGAAGATACGAAGTTCGGCTAAGTCGTATGAAACAGGTGATAGGGGAGGGATATACTTGGCGGTTTTAGGTAATTTTCCGCTCGGGTACGATCCTCGCTTGGTTTCTGTTTCGATTGTTAACCTTTCGATTGACAACAATCGAACGTTCGATTTAAGTTTCGAGAATCTACAATCATCGTATACTGTAGGGGTTGTCTATTGTTGCAAAATCATACTTTGTCAGTTTTTGCGTAACAATCATTCACTCAATTCATATACCTCGAGAGAGACATTATGAATGATTAAGTGCATAGCCACGGGTCATTTATGCAAGAGATTCGAGGTTTGCTAAAAGTCATAAAGGTATGCAGATGATGGGTAATGAACAATGACGCCATTTTAGTTTCTAAAAAGGACGCTAGATGTAGCCTAAAAAGTAGCTATAAAGTCACCGAACACAGGAAAATATTGCTAAAACATTGGGGCTCTCGGTTAGCCTACAGGGCAACGAGTTCGACTGCGGTTCTATTCCCGGTGGGGGCCTACGTACGAAATGACATCAGATGTCGAAGCACTTTCAACAATACTACTGCTAAAGCATTGTTAAACACGCTCAGATTTGCCTCTGTTAATGGAGTATCAGTGTAGGTTTTACACAAATCGAATTTAGAACGTGAATTTTAAGCCCTAAGTGAACGCAATAGCTTATTTTATTTTAAAAAGTCAAACACGTTACGATGAGAGTTCGAAGATGAGGTTCTAAGACAGAATGTGGTTCATAGAGTGCGAGATGTCGTTAAAAAAAAGTGACGCTCGAAGAAGGAAGGGTCGCTAGATTTAGCGATAAAATCGCTAAATTGGCAGCATTGGTTACGAATTATTTGTCACCATCAGAATAATCATCGTCCTGACGCTAGACGGCTTTCTCTCGGTCTTCATTGTTAACTCATTACAACAATTACTTAATCGATTTCTGTATCCGCCATATACAATAGTTGCATAACGTATGCCATGATTCTTGTTTATCAGCGGAACACTTATTTTACAACAATCATCATTTTACATTGTTATCATTATTACTATTATTATTATTATTATCATCATCATCATTATCATTATTATTAGATGTAAGACAAAAAAGACTAGGGAAAATATTCAAAAGTATAACAGGAAAGCCTTCCATGAAAGAATTGAAAGATATGCTTAAAGATTCAGATCACCTTGGAAAAAACGACCATAACTTTATGTTTCCACACTTAAACAGAGGATGGAATTTTTTCAAATATTCATTTCTGGAACGAGGGATAACAGAAAGGAACAATTTACACGAAGAAGTTTTCGAACCTTTTCCCTCTTCCTGCAAAGCCTTTATAATTAAAATTAAAAAAGTAAACTTTTGCAATCCGACATTGTACACTGCAATTAAAAATCCGACACTGCAAATTAAGTTTAACAATTATTATGTTGTAAAGATTATTACTAAACTCCCAAGGAGAAACGGACATGAAAAAAGTCTGACGGAACCAGGACTCGAATCCGGGTCTCCCAACTGCCGGTCGGTTGCTCTATCCATTGAGCTATTCCACCAGAACATTTCTCCATACCGTTTGGGAGACTGTCCGTTTCTCCTTGGGAATTTTCCTAGGTGCACGCCTTATCGTGCCAAGTACCTAAAACCCTTTCCCTGATTATTACTAAACTATTATGTACAATTATGCATATGGATTTAAATAACCTCTAGATGGCTTATCTTACTATATAATTATTGTAAATTAAAGTTTGTTTATATCTAGTAATGAAATTGTGTGACGCACTGCTTTCTGGAGGTTTCGGGGGGTTTTCCTCCAGACGTAAGTGAATATAAGGCAAGGTTTCATTTTTTTAAATGAAACCTTGAAATGCCCCCAACAAGGACTAGCACCTAGCGAGGTCATAAAATTCATAATAAATGATTCACATTATTCTCAAAAATTATTAATTCGTTACCATGGAGACGGAGCTTATGAATAAACATCCTCACATTACAGTTTGTACAGGAGATTTCTGAAGGCTGCAGGAAGCATAAAGAAGACAAACCGCTGCCGTGCTACCAAATATTTGACATTACCTCGCGGGAGGGTAAATATCAAAACGGAAGGCTGTTGACTACGCGAGAATGATTTTAACGAAGAAAACTCCGTTCGCAAGACGATAAGATCCTTTGCAAACTAGACAACTGCTCGAAAGATCCGGATGATGGTGCAACGCTGCGAAGAAGCCCTCACAAAAAAAGAAGCATTACGTATTCAAAACAGATGAAAGCAGGGTACCGCGCCGTGCTTGGTGCGCTGCGTCTCCGCATTATCTCTACAAGTGCAGAGACTTCCACGACAAAACGGCGTTTTTGCTCAAATACACCGGCGCAAACTTGTTTTGTATTGTGTTAACGAGATTCTCCTGCATGCTCGACTTGGAGCGAATCCGTATCAAGCGCCTTCCTCAAGATATCCAGAACACTTTACGGAAGCGCTCGGGTGCCCGGAATCTGATTTTTATTCCATTGAGAACGATGGTGCTCGGAGTGCGATTTTCCGTTTCGGCTATCTGTTGGACTCCGCTATAAAAAGGCGCTGATTGCAAGCTTTGTTCTTAAACCCCTTTTTCACCCACGATGTCAGTTTCTGCTTTCTGGTTTTCATAGGAAATTATCAAAAGGTAATTTTTTTTCCCAACTACTTTACCATCGGGTTTCTTATCCTTTAGTTCACAAACGTCTACGTAATTCGGGGACAATAAGAATTAAATTGAAATTAAAATATTGCATTGACGCAATTCTTGATTATTAACTCATTCTTGTTTTACATCTACATCTACATCAATACCCTACAAGCCGCCTTTTGGCGTGTGGCAGGGGGGGGGGAAGCAGTTTTATTACCTGATCATTGCATTGTTGTATGAAAACCGAACCAAGCAAAAATTATTGCATCGCTGCGTTCCTCTTATTTGTTACCTCATTCTAGTTTTAGAGCCTAATTATTGCATTGTTGTCTGAAATCTGAACTAAGCAAGAATCGTTGCATTGTTGCGCTCTTCTTGAATGTTGCCTCATTCCTGTTTTATTGCCTAACTCCTGCATTGTTGTCTGTAATTTGCTACCTGATTATTATATTTTTACCAGATACAGTGTCACCTTGGTTAACGACGGTCTTAGTTAACGATGTACTTGGTTAACGACGAATAGCTGCGATAAAAAAATGTCTCTGGTAACGACGCAGGCTTTGGTGTTACGACGCCTTCTGGCGAAGATTGACAATTAAAAACTTCTTTTATGACTATTCATTTTAATAATGATAATTTTTTGTTGCAAATGTAGTTGTATAAATAAGATGAACCTAGTTTTAATGCAATTGATAGGAGTTTTATCTACATATTTGATATGCTATTTGGTTCTGAAAAATCGCGCCTTGGGTAACGACGGTTTTGGTCAACGACGACAAACTTGGAACGGATTACCGTCGTTAAGCAAGGTACCACTGTACTTTAACCTAAACATGTACGGCATCAAATGCACACCTCTTTGGCTGACTTTGTCTGTCTAAATTACAGATGGCAACCCAGTGGCGTATCTTAATAGCTTGATCAGAAATAGCGCTTTCAATTTTGAGAAAAGTTTTAAAACTTCCTATATATATATATATGCTCGTATACACAAACCCGTTACCATGGGTCATACATTGGGCGAAATTTGGGTGTTAAACGGTGCAATAATCGAGCGGTAGGACTAAGGATGAACTTAACAAAGATAACGTATAACCCTTTTGCAGCTCAGGAGCCAATAAAGCTGAATGAGTGCCTCTGGTTATCTGCTCAAAATGCAGATACTGGACAGCTGGTAACAACAGGGGAGAAAAGCAGGATGAAGAGAACAGAAGAATTAAACTTGGCTGGAGTACCTTTGGAAGAAACGCGTACAGTCTTAAGTAAAAACTTCCGATGGTCTTGAAGAGGAAGGTCTTCAACCAATGTATTTTACCTTGACGTATGAAATTGAAACTTGGGTGTTTAACAGAGCAATAACCCACAACAGCATGATAAAAAAAACTCGGAAAATAGTATTTTAACGGGCTAATGCAAGAAAATAATTTCATACATTTTACTTTAAAAGATATGAACTAATACACAATTCCATGTATCTTTTATTTGTCCACTATAAATGATTTATTAAACAAAAATTTAATGTTTTGCAGCATTTGGCAATATATATCATTGCTCCTTACGGGAGAATATACGGGAAATGAAGCTCTATAAGAACGCATACTGTCAACTAAATGAAGAATCGTCTTTAAGTGCTCTTCATCCAGCCTTGCTAGTACTATTACGCGATAATGGCGATATTATCGAGCCGGCCTAGCTGCTGAGCATTGTTGCGCGATCAAGGGGACGCAACAATCGACAAGATCGCGCGCGACAGACCGGCAGCGTCTCCATCCCCAACAATGGACGAAACCGCGCGCCCAATTTCCAACGGCGTCTCCCGCCACGGGACCGCTTCATTCCGAAGGAAAGAAGAAGGCACCTTCTTGCTAAGCGAACACTGAAATTCCCTCCGCCAACCCTTTTAATAACCTACGATCTATAAATGTGTTGTACGGGGGAATCCTTGAACGCCTCACGAGAGTCTCGACGCCCCCCCACTCGCACGGGCAGACAGCTCGAGAGATGCAAACGAAAAAGTCCCTTTTGTTCTCGCTCACTGGAGGAGGGAAAAAGGGGAGATTTCGAAGAGCAAAAAAAGCCCAAGGAAGAGATGAGGGAATCTGTCGCCTGAAAGGAAAACAACGGAGTCAGTGGAACTTTTGCGCGAGACACGAGTGTCTCTGAATGCGAGAAAGTTGCGGATTTTCAGGTGGAGACAGACAACGGGAAAAGTGGAGGAAGAGGTAGCC
Organism: Ladona fulva; assembly: GCA_000376725.2. NCBI lineage: Eukaryota > Metazoa > Arthropoda > Insecta > Odonata > Libellulidae > Ladona > Ladona fulva. The sequence goes on along the minus strand of KZ308198.1, from coordinate 271,255 downwards.
GGAATGGAAAAAAAGGGTGTTTTTTACTAGTGGGGAAGAAACGAAGCAGGAAGTGGATGCAGGGAGAGACATGTGTGAATTTATTCGCGAGAAAATGAAACTTGGCTGTCTCTTTCGGAATTCAGCCTTATGTCTCCGTAAAGTGAGAAACCTCAGGAGGCTCGTTGTCTAACTAACTTGGAAATTTGCGACATGGAATAGAATTCGATCACTTATTCATCAAGTTTGTTATTAAACTTTTAGCACTATAGAAGGCATGCTCTACAACGTCGACCCTCCTTTTCATACTCTTAATAGAACACGTTTGACTTAATTTAAAATTAAATTAACAATAAATTCTGTTGATAAAAGAATTCATACTACATCTACATCTAAAGAAGTACCCTGCAAGCCGCCTTCCGGCGTGTGGCAGGGGGTGTAAACACCAAGAGTAGAATTACTCTTTAATTTATTATTATCGCGTATCGTTCGCGGAAAAAAAAAGTCCCTAAAACGACTTGTCCTCGCGTCTATTTCTCTTATTTTACGCTCACTGTCGGATCGGGCAAAGTAGCAGGGGGGTCGCATAATATCAATTACGTCATCCGAAAATGTATTTCCTCTGAATTTATCTAACAATCGCAGCCTAGCTTCTAATCTCCTTTCTTTCAAGGATTCCC
>KZ308198.1:255021-266740 GCA_000376725.2 Ladona fulva | reverse complement strand
AGGTATTGAATTTCTCAGAGATTTTAAAAACTAAAACTCTTTCCAAATGTCGCTAAATTTTCTCGTTTCCCATTGCGAAACCCTTATGAATGGAAGCTTTGTTCCCGAAATGCGCATATGGTATTTCCCAGGAATCGGTAATCTAGAATTTCCCGGTTGCCTCCGAAAGCTAGTTCTTCCTGCCGACACATGGCTTGCGGAGTGTTTTTAAACCTCTAATGCTATCTATTAACTAGAAAAAGCTATGGAGAGAGAAAATGAGGCTTACTAAGCAAGGTGAGGAGTGCGGTATTTTGCCCTTCCTTTCCTCACTGACCTGCTATGAATGAAGGAAGTTTACGCAAGTGCAGCACAATGAATATGAATGATTTTTCAAAACATTTTTGACGAAAGATACGTTTTTTAATCTGTAGCATAAACGAATGAAAAATATTCCGTTCGTCTATGTATTGCAGTAGAAAAGTTACGTAAATATAAATCAAATTAAGTATTTGTATAGGCATTTGGTCTATACCGTAAATTTATCAAGCGTCGTTAACCAAAGCTTGCGCTGTTACCAAGAGCTTCTTTTTTATGCCACTCGTCGTCAACGGAACTCATTATCTAAGGCAGGCGTTACCACGTTACCATTGTGTTGTTAAGCGGGAGGTTTGCAGATTCCTCCGCAGCTATATACGCGGAACTCCACTCGGAGCGTTATATTGTCACAGAGATACGAGGCGAGATATTTCAGGACCTGTCGCGGAAAGATTAACGGACGCGTTTCCATAGCGACGTGGATTCCATTAGGAACCTCCTCCGATTTCCTCTCCGAAACAGGAGGCGAGAAAGGAATATTATGTTCATTTTGACGCGAATACATAAATATTAGGGATTTAAAACGCCGTCACACCACTTCCGTCGGTGAACACTCAACGTCGAGGTAATAACACAAAATATTTATCCTAGCGAGACACCGTTGTAAGAGTGATGGGCGGGCAGGTAGGAAGCCAGCCGAGGGGAATAGCTACAACCACCAATTATACGACGACAATAAATCGATCGTCATTTTTTTGTGTCTCGCCGCATTAGGAGAGATGAATTAGCCAATAAGCCATCCCAATTAGTATCTTTGTAAAGGTGTTTCGCCATGTTCAGCCACTTTATTTCGCATTAAAAGACCCCAACGGGATATCGAACCCGGCAACGCTTTCACCAAAGGCGAACGCGCTACCCACTTGGCTACCTAGTAGCCGGTCATCTCAATTATTGCCATTCTCTGTTTCGATTCAAGTTACAATGATGTCGTTGGAGACTATTGTTGTACTCCTCATTGTTAAGATAGCAATGAAATATCATTTCTCAACATACCTGACTGATAAAATCGATGGTAGCAGGCTTTACTGTGTGGAAATCCATAACACTAGGATTATAGGAACAAAATAACAAATACATCTGTGGAAAAAGAGTATTTGTTATTTTGTTCCTATAATCCTAGTCTAATACCTGACTGAATTATCACATTACTTATTTCGCTATCCTATTCTAGCCAGGGCCGTTCAGGGACAGGGGCGAGCCGGGCGGTCACCAGGGGCGCCGCAGTTTGGGGGCGCATGACGTTATTCCGAGGTTTTATGAGGTGCAGATGCCTCTGTGGTCTTTATTTTGACAAACCATTAATAGAATAACTAATGGGGAGTTGCATGCAGTACAGTTGACCAATAAATAGTTAAGAGGTTTCCTTAAGAATAGATCTTTCATTGTTGGCGGAAATATTCAAACAATTGATATGTAACAGTAGTTTTCTGGTAAAATTGTTGTAAAATTAATTTGAAATAAAAAGATCCTGGAATTGTTCGATCGGAACCGATAACAATCGCCGCTTATTAGAATCCATTTGCTTTTTATTCCTCAGTCTATCTTCTTTGATTTAATATTAGACGATAATTAGGGTAATAATATTGGAAAAATTTAATAAGCATTACCGTTGACACATTTTTTAATGAATTCAATCAAATAAACTGATAGTCAAATATCTACTGTTTCTTCGACAGCTGACGTATATTCGCATAAAATGGCCACCACGAGAAATCGAACCCGGTACCGCTTTTACCAAAAGCGAACGCGCTACCCACTTAGAAATCCGGTAACCCGCCATCTCAATTATTGTCATTTTCTCTTTCGATAAAAGTTACAATAATTATAGAAATTTTATAATAATATGTTTGAGACTACCGTTACTATCCTCATTGTTAAGATAGCAATTGAATATCATATTTCAAACTTTATGACTGAGCGAGCAGATTACTTATTTCGCTTTTCTATTCTAGCAATAAACACGTAACTAGCATATTAGCAGGTGTCATAGCACATATTTTAGCTATAAACTCAAAAAACACATTTTGCAAAGTCTCGAATACTGCCCCGCAATCTGGGATACACATGAAGTAGGGTTAGTCTCAGATTTATAGTAGATATGGTTCAACGTAGAGCAGCCCGTGTTGTCACTGGAGATCTCATGTTCGACAGTAGCGCTACGGCTATGATAAAATCACTCGGTTAGGAACTCCCTCCAGGTGAATAAAATCCGATTGCTGACGGAAGCTTTTCGAAAAATTCATCGGCCCAGAATTTTTAGGTGAAGATAAAGATATTGTCACTCCGGTAACAACGAGCGCGATCTTCGAGAGGCGACAACCAAACGTTACAAGGAAATAATCGGTAAAACAGATAGTTACTTCTGGTCGTTCTTTCCGCATAGCATCAGAGAAGCTAATGGGATAGATTAGGTAAGGTGTTAATACGCCCCCTGCCATACGCCACTGGCGGTTCGCGGGGTACAAATCTAAAATCCAAATCTAAACACCACTAGGCCGCCACCTTCTACCCTTAGCCTTCTGCCTCAACAGCCTACCATCTTCCCCAGTTCTACCTGAGTATAATTCTTCAGCGCACGACAATCAGAAATATTTGAGCATCTAACTCCTACCCGCCTTTGGAAACCCATTGCCTACCCGCGTCGTGAATCGACCTTTTATAAAGCAAAGGCCGTTGACGGTGGGGGCAAACACGGCAGTGGCAAGTGGCCTTCGGAAGCCATGTATAAGAGAAGACGTACGGTGCGTGCCAGAATCTTAAACGGAGAATTTATGAGTGTTAATAGGCGTGCTGCTGTCTTATTCGGACCCGCGATATAAGGCTGAGGAGGAAGTGACGCACAATGGAAGCAAGATCCGCAAATTAATAAATAAAAAAAGAGGGAGGGGTGAAAGCAAGGGTGGGGAATGGAGGGACGGGAAGAGTTGGACCCTTACCGAGCATCTCACCTGTTCCAGGAGATGCATATGCATGTTCCAAGGATGGGCAAAGAGTGGGGGCGGGAGACTCTGGGAGAGAAACGATGCAAAACAGGATGTCCCCGAGCGATTTTTCCGCATCTCCTGCCCCTTTAACCTCTGACCTATGGGTCCTATATAACCCCTGCCAAACAACGTTTCCAGATAACTCCCTGACGTACTTTTTCCACTGAAGCTAAATGGTAAAATATCACCATTACCTCAATTAATACGCTCCCACAATATCCAGCACTTCATTTGTTTTTCCAGAAAACCAATACGTTATTTCCATTCCACGCTACACCCACATGTCAGATATGTAAAAAAAATCCTTTCCTAGCCTACACGTTCCACATTTATACAGCAAAATAGCTTCTCTTCTTCTATCCTCATATGTGCACTATCTTAAGAAATAACATTGATACATCTCTTCTAGTTTTTCATCATCAATCCTGACTTAAATTAGCTTTCTTTCCTTTGATAAATCTAATAAATTAACTTTTCTGACGTCGAATTTCATTCAAAACATCCTCGTAGGGATTCCCAGATTGCCAAGTGGGCACCGCGTTCAACTTCGGCGAAAGCGGTCCCGGGTTCGATCGCCGGTGGGGACCTACGTGCGACAAGACCTAAGATGCCATCAACAGAATTTCAAAAAATACTACTATTAGAACTCACTCGCTCTACCTTAAATTTCGTTTGATAAGGTGTTAAAACACCCCCTGCCATACGCCTCTGGCGGCTCGCGGGGCATATATGTAAAACTTGGTAGAAAATGATTTTTAGCATATACATATATCCGTTCGCTTGGTGGCATATACAGAAAAGATAATATTCCTCATCTATTCATTGATTGGAGTCTAGATAAAAAATATCATACCTGTGATACCCGAGGACTCACTCCTAAGCAAAACGAAAGCCCAAGTCCGTTCAGCTTATAATCCCGACCATCAAGCCTCACTTGGCACCACACTGAAACACCCTACTGGTGTAAGATCGGGAGGAGTGGATACGGAAAACAACTGCTGCAAACCAATCTTCGGATTGCTAACTGAAGAAGAAGATACGCTTAGCGGTGACAATGTATTACAATGTATGATATACGATCTCAAAGTGAGAGACGCGTCACATATAACTTCCACTATCCCCCAAAAGAACGTTCTTCTCAGTTCCACGCCCACACGGGCCAAAAGCTTTCAACTTGTCATTGGTGAGAAGTTATCTTTCGGCAATCGAATGATTGTGATTCAGAGAATGAATAAGGAAAATAGACGTGATTTCTCGGTAGACGAGCAGTAGTTATCGCTATATTTCTTGTATGAAGGAATAACTACAGTAAATAGAATGAGTAATGTGGTATCGTGGAAGCAAAAGTTACGTTCTGTTTTATGTCATTGGTTGCATTTGTATAAAATGAAGCTATACGAGTTGTCCATGTCAAAAGGAGGTGGTTAGTGAGGTATTTAAGTCGATGCCCAGGAATGTATACTGGTTGTAGATCTTGGGAGAAACTTAGGGCAAAATGCAACGCCATTAAGAAGGAAACGGAGAAGGACATGGCAATAGACTGATTGTGAGAGATTTTACAGAAAAAAGGTACCGGTGCTTTGCATTTCAGTCTAAATTTATTGCATGATAAATGCATAGGCTAAATTGAGCTATGTAGCGAAGAATTACAATGCTACGTAGATCGTGGTAATAAAACTATGCTTGTTGTTCGCCATTTTATTGCTAAAAGAATGTCCTTAAAATAGTTACAACATAAAAATTCTCACACTCTCTATTAGGAATTTCGTCTAGGGTCAAGTGATAGGGCATCCGAAACGCTAGCTTTACCTAGTTCGATGTTATTTCTGATATAAATACTTACTTTGGCTGTTTCTAACGTAACAATTTTTTAACTAAATTACTTCCCTTGCCTTCCTAAATAAATTCAACGTGAATTCTTCACCTCCATCCTTAAACACTACTTGCATGTATTTCGTTATTACATTCGGTAATAATTACTTAAATATGACAGCATTTTACGGTTGCCGATCCTCTGCATAAACTTATCTTTTACTTGTTAAAGAATTATAACTCTTTCTTCAGCTGTGGTTTAATCAATACATGTCTAAGCCTAGTTTGCTAAAATAGTGTCTTTCTTGTAGCCTCTTTTTAAAATCTTCGCTGTATTTCGATTTAACATTTCGCCCATTAAAAACTCAGGGTAAGTGCTTAAGATGGAAGGTAACAGGTTAATGACGATACTCGTAATTTCCAGTTTCCTTTTCACTGAAAGGTGTTTATAGGAATTCAACTTCACGTCAAACCGTCTCGAAAAGTAAACTCGACTAGGCAGTATCAATAAGCTAATAATTAAAAGAAATAGTAAATTCAGTTAAATTTGATACTAGGTATTATGTTTACATTAATGCAGAAATTTACACATTCCATTCCAAAACATGATTGTATATGTTGACGAAATCACTAAGAAACGCTTAAATAAATCAGAAATTTCGTACTTAAATTACTTTGATAAACACATGCTAGCATTCAAAATCGAATAACAAAAATGCATTTAGTTTACTGCCAATCTTAAAATTTTTCATCCCCGTAGTAGTATTTGATATCTAGGGAAATATTAACACCAAACACACATATGAGGATATTTAGATATTAAAAAGCCCACATCGTTAGAATTATCTTTATCAAGAATACCTATTATTTCAGCAAGAATATTTTAAGTATTCTTTTCATCAAATTCCGCAGGATAAACGTAATTTGATTGAATAAACTAGCTGAGACGAGAGCTTATTCACTGATACTTATCCGCCATGTTGTTTACAGTTAACCACGACAAGGATTTGATCCTGACTGAAATCGGTAGTCTAAATAACCAGCAGTTAAACTACCACTTAAGGCTTAACCATGGATTATAATATGGATTTTCGGGTTAAGTTAGAGGTTAAAGTTCAACTCCAGGCTAACTATCTTCTTGTTTCTTTCAGCATATGTATGAAAAAGCTTTTCCTGAAGGTAAATTACGGCATTCCCTCGGCTTTTTCTTACCTAAATCTAACATAAAATAGGAATATTGCATTCCATTAAGCTCATCATATATACCTTCCTGTAAAAGATCGAAAGCCGTTAGGCATAAAATCTCACTCTTAACTCCGTCCAACTTCCGTATTTCAGATGCTAACTGTTTCCAATGTCTTAATATGTACACTCCTGGACGAAAGGAACGCAACACTTGCGCAGCGCCATACCTGTCAGAATTCCAAAGCTCCAAAGCTGTACTCCAGTAAATTACAGGACGAAAGCTTTAGGTACGACCAACGTTTAAACGCTCACGGGAGCGTTTCGGAGTAAATTAGGCTGCTAAACGTTGCGAACTGAGATTTGTTTACGTTAGTTGCCATGGCACGAATTCGAAATAAACATGCTAAAGCGGAATCTGTAGAAATAGAGCGGCGACAAGACTACGAAGATGTTGGGGCAATATATTCCTACAGAGAACTGTTTTCATTAAAGGCAAAGCAAATATTGGATGCATGCTAATAACTTCCATTAGCATTCAAAGCGAGCTGTTTTGCGAACTGCTTTATGAAGACTCTAAAGCAATCTCAAATACATGAGACTCTACCTCTCGGTAGGTCCATGTGCCCTAAAACGCCCCCTATTCTGATAACTAACACCCTTATATAATTCAAGAATTTGTTTCCACTATAGAATAACAATGCCTTTAATTGAAACAGGAAGGTGAACCCAATTGCATCCATTTTAATAATTGTTGTTATTGAGGAACGCACACAACCATTCCCTAAACAGAAAAAACCTACTACCCTGGACTCGAACCCGGTCCCTTGGGGATGGAAGGAACCATTAAATACTAACCACTCCGTCACGGCGACCAACAAAAAGGAAACCATCTATAAAAAGACGACATTTCTTAATTAATCGCCAATCTTCAAATGTAAATGTATTTACCTAGGTTAGAATCACCTACCACCTACTCTAAAATTCATCGCGAATCAGAATGACATGTGGTCAGTCTGTCAAGCATTCATCCAGAACATCAGTTTTAACCCCAGTCCTTCAAATATTAGTGGAAAAGCCCTGGAAAGTGAATGAGGCTTACTAGGCAAGATGAGGAGTGAGGTAGTTTTCCTCTGCTTACCTCACTGGAAGAATCTTGTAGTGGAACAAGTCATGGAAGGAGCTGCACAATTATCCTATGATTACCACTTCTCACAACGTCAGGAATATCAAAAATCACTTCTTTATTGGGCGAAAATTAGTATATTGAAACCCATCAAACAATAAACTGTATGTCATCGCACACAAAATACATTCCCTAACCTGTATGCAAACCGGGGACCTCAGCGTTGCTAGGTCTGCATGTAAACCTCTATACCAGCAAGATCGGCTATAAGGGTTGATCTGCATGAACTGCATTCATGAACAGAATGTTTTATTCCTTAATTGCATGAATGAAACATTCTGTTTAATCACCTTTAATCTATCAATCAAGTCAAAATCGGAAAGTCTAGTGGGATCATCATCACATTCGCAATCAGCTAAAAAAACATTACAGGGGGTATGAGGACTAGAGAAGATAAGGAGTGAGGTATCTCCCTATCTAAGTTAAAGTGGAACACGTCCACGAAAGAAAATATAAATGGAAAACGGCTGCTAATGAATTAGAGGTTTAAGAATACTCCCATTGTGGAACCCTTGAAAATGGAAACTTTGCGAAATGCACATAGGGTGATTCCCAAAAGTTCGGCTTACGGAGTGTTTTTAAACCTCTTACGTTCACAAAGGTTTCCGCACAATACTCTTGTGAATGAAACATTTCAAGGGGTTTAGGGAGAGGAGAGAAAAATGAATGCCACCAAAAAGCCTCGCTCATGACCCCGTTGCTTTCACACCACAACCACGAACAATACTGATAGAAAAGGAAAATGTGGAAGCATCTTCCTCCATCCTGCACCAATAGGCAATAAATATGCCATTCATGGAGCTACGGCAGAGGGGACAATTTGAGCTTCCAGGAGTTCCTTTCGAATAATCGAATCTCCAATTAATTTCCAGAGGAGAGGAAAAAAATTTCCGGAACCCGCCGCGGAAAGTCAAGACCGAAGAACGGAGTCCAAAGGGAAGAAAAAGAATAACACTACATCGATCTCGCGCGGATGAATGGAGAGATTGATTGATCCGTAACTCCTTGAGTGCGTCTCGAGGGAGTGTAAGAGAAGGGCTGGAGAGGGATGATAAAAGAATCAGAGGCCATCAAGAATATGGAAGAGACTATCATTTGGCTCACAACTTCCCAGTCTTTTGTCTTCCGCGACACACACACAGGTTAACCGAAAATTCGCGGCACACTAAACAAGAAATTTGTAGTTTATTATAATTCTAATTGAAAAATACGCCTGGCGACATACCCTTTTGGTATTTTGACTTGAGTCAGCAGTAGCCAGATATCAATGCCATACAAAAATGAAGAACCGTCCTGGTTGCAAACACACGTTTAAATATTTCCCCCTGGACTAAGCGGATGGAAACATTATTGTCTGCCGGATAACAATTGACAATTGTAGGCCGTGGTAACCGTATAAAAATACTCGGTAGGAATACCATTATTGTCACTCAGGATTGTTATACGGTTAACATTCTTACTCTCGCGGTACTTTCATGGCAAAATAAATCCTTTTTTACTGTACATCTATCCATGAGATAGATTACATTCCACCATTACATAAACCGGTATTTGGTCATACAATAATGACTCCGCCTTCCCGAATAATGGCTGTGAATAATTTAACCACTAAGCCCCCACTCAAGGATGACGAAACTTGAAGCGATTTGTGAGCCGAAAGCCATTGAATGCATGACCGATACATGGCACGAATAAGAATCTTAGATATCTTATTCAAGTTGGTTTGAATGATGATGTATGAACTTAATAAATTCGATAACACATGAAATATATTCAACTATCCGATCAATAAAAATAACGAAACCGACACTTGCTAAAATTTTATTTTTTTACAAAAAAAGAATATCAACAAAAAAATTAAGAAGACGGCTTTCGTCTTATTGTCAATAACTTTATTTAATAATTGTTAATAAAGTAATTAATTAGGTAATTAATAATAGTAATAAAATTATTAATAATAATCATATAAGAATTCTATTGTATTATTACGATATACTCGTAAATTTGATCAAAATTCTCTTAATTTACAATCGAAAACAATAATCTCAACTTACACAAAATCTTCATTTAATTTCCTTTCTGTTAGTACATTTCTCGATTTCTCTGGTATATTATTTTTAATTTATATTAGTAAAAGAATTAAACCCACCTGAGAGATGAAAACGAACTTTATACGCATTTCTTATGGAATTCATTTTGATCTGCCTGAAGCCGATACCGGAGTATTACTTTCGTTAAACCTTGACAACTTCTGCTATCCGTGTGTCTAAGGCCACGCATGTGAAATATAATTGAAATCTATGGAATGTTTTCTAGAGGTAAAATTCTGTATATAAAAAGGTGCGCAAATGTGTACACATACATACATACATAAATGCGAAATATATAGGAGGAGAAAGACAAAGAAACTCCGGAAACTGAATTTACGACGCGTAAAAATGTATGCGCATTACATACAGGACTCAAAACATGAAAGATAAGAACGGAAAAATTCTAATAGAGGAGATAAGCCAAGAGAGGGAATAATAATGAGAAGGAAGAAAAATAATGAAGAAAAATACGCGAGACTGCGCAGGACAAAAGAAAAAGAGAGGCAGAGAAATAGAGGAACGGAAATAAGAGAAGAAAAACAAAAGACGAGAGAAAAATGGGAAAGCATGTGAGAAGAAGATAAAAGCTGGGAACGAGGGAACTGATATTAGAAGACCAAAAACAAACAGGAAAGAAAACAAAGGGAAATGGAGAGAAATTTTGAAGGAAAGGGGACATCAATGCAAGAAAAGGGGAGAAAATATAGGAAGTTTTCAGGGAGTAAAAGAAGCGATAGAAGATAAAGCCGAAGGGAAAGAGTAACGAAAATAACTTGGTTCAGGATTGGAAAGAAAGAAAAAAAAATTGGTAGAGATAAAGGGGTGAGAAAATATGGTACATTTATATGCTGTAAAGTAATGGCAACTTTATTACGTAAATTAAAAGAGATATTTAAAATCGGAAATCCATATTATCTCCCTTGAGTTCAATGAAAAATCAGTCTCTCTCAACTCGACGATAACACTCCCGCTGTGGAACCGATAAAATGCTTTGTTTCCGAAATGCGCATAAGGTAATTCCACAATTAGAAATTCACATAGTGGAACCCTTGAAAATAGAAGCTTTGTTTCCGAAATGCGCATGAGATGATTCCACAAAATCGGTTATCTGGAACTTCCCGTTTGCCTCCGAACGCGAGTTCCGTCTGCCAATCAAATATGAGAAGCTTTAACACGTTCACTGCGGATCACTACACCATTGGGGTAATAAATGCATTGAAAAAAGAGGTATCCGCAGTGAACGTGTTAATCTACTCATCATTGATTCGTCTCTCTCCCCGCACCCTAAAAGAGTAATTTTTGATTCTACTCCTTAACCGTGAAGATAAACTTCTTCTAGATTCTAGAGAATAAATTCTACTTCTAGAGGGTGAATAACTAATTCAGTCCATTACAATCAACCCAGAACAAACACAAACATCTCAGGTTCCAAACTCAGAACTTTGCAGTTGACAAATGAAAATCAGTAAACAAGCAGAGTTCTCTGCGAATAATGACAAGAAACTGCAATTATAAAACATAATTAAATTCAAAATCAGAGCGGGAAAATCAAACTAATGCGAATCGTTTGAGAAATTTTTCATTAAACCATATTACGAAGAATGCCTTTCGCAACGAGTAACCATGTCAACGAATATCTCAGCTGACGAAAAATTTTCAGGGAATTTGCCCGAACAACCCTTATCGAACGATAATAAAGGGTGAGGGACTTTAAAGCAAGGCTTCTGGCAGAAGATTAGGCAGAATTCGTCCATGTGGGTGGTCCAAACTCATGGAGAAAGGTAGAACTCCTTCAAATTCTGGGAGAGGCATGTTTCAGCTCATAGCGTAAAGAGTGAAATAAACGTATGAAAATGGAACAGATAATAGAAAATAAAAATACAACATTGCAGTATATACAACACTGTCACAAATTTTACAGAGCTCTTTTTATTCAAAAAAACGAAATTGTTAATACCAAAGCGCCTGGATAGTATTCGGTAGTAAATCTGAAAGAGGTTTCATCAGATTGTAACATAATTCAATAAAACAACGATATCAAAGATTTTCGATACAATTTATGTAACATCAATTGATAAAAAACATTATTATTATTATTATTATTATTG
>KZ308198.1:213605-250988 GCA_000376725.2 Ladona fulva | reverse complement strand
AAAGAATTAAACCCACCTGAGAGATGAAAACGAACTTTATACGCATTTCTTATGGAATTCATTTTGATCTGCCTGAAGCCGATACCGGAGTATTACTTTCGTTAAACCTTGACAACTTCTGCTATCCGTGTGTCTAAGGCCACGCATGTGAAATATAATTGAAATCTATGGAATGTTTTCTAGAGGTAAAATTCTGTATATAAAAAGGTGCGCAAATGTGTACACATACATACATACATAAATGCGAAATATATAGGAGGAGAAAGACAAAGAAACTCCGGAAACTGAATTTACGACGCGTAAAAATGTATGCGCATTACATACAGGACTCAAAACATGAAAGATAAGAACGGAAAAATTCTAATAGAGGAGATAAGCCAAGAGAGGGAATAATAATGAGAAGAAAGAAAAATAATGAAGGAAAATACGCGAGACTGCGCAGGACAAAAGAAAAAGAGAGGCAGAGAAATAGAGGAACGGAAATAAGAGAAGAAAAACAAAAGACGAGAGAAAAATGGGAAAGCATGTGAGAAGAAGATAAAAGCAGGGAACGAGGGAACTGATATTAGAAGAGCAAAAACAAACAGGAAAGAAAACAAAGGGAAATGGAGAGAAATTTTGAAGGAAAGGGGACATCAATGCAAGAAAAGGGGAGAAAATATAGGAAGTTTTCAGGGAGTAAAAGAAGCGATAGAAGATAAAGCCGAAGGGAAAGAGTAACGAAAATAACTTGGTTCAGGATTGGAAAGAAAGAAAAAAAAATTGGTAGAGATAAAGGGGTGAGAAAATATGGTACATTTATATGCTGTAAAGTAATGGTAACTTTATTACGTAAATTAAAAGAGATATTTAAAATCGGAAATCCATATTATCTCCCTTGAGTTCAATGAAAAATCAGTCTCTCTCAACTCGACGATAACACTCCCGCTGTGGAACCGATAAAATGCTTTGTTTCCGAAATGCGCATAAGGTAATTCCACAATTAGAAATTCACATAGTGGAACCCTTGAAAATAGAAGCTTTGTTTCCGAAATGCGCATGAGATGATTCCACAAAATCGGTTATCTGGAACTTCCCGTTTGCCTCCGAACGCGAGTTCCGTCTGCCANCGCGAGACTGCGCAGGACAAAAGAAAAAGAGAGGCAGAGAAATAGAGGAACGGAAATAAGAGAAGAAAAACAAAAGACGAGAGAAAAATGGGAAAGCATGTGAGAAGAAGATAAAAGCTGGGAACGAGGGAACTGATATTAGAAGACCAAAAACAAACAGGAAAGAAAACAAAGGGAAATGGAGAGAAATTTTGAAGGAAAGGGGACATCAATGCAAGAAAAGGGGAGAAAATATAGGAAGTTTTCAGGGAGTAAAAGAAGCGATAGAAGATAAAGCCGAAGGGAAAGAGTAACGAAAATAACTTGGTTCAGGATTGGAAAGAAAGAAAAAAAAATTGGTAGAGATAAAGGGGTGAGAAAATATGGTACATTTATATGCTGTAAAGTAATGGCAACTTTATTACGTAAATTAAAAGAGATATTTAAAATCGGAAATCCATATTATCTCCCTTGAGTTCAATGAAAAATCAGTCTCTCTCAACTCGACGATAACACTCCCGCTGTGGAACCGATAAAATGCTTTGTTTCCGAAATGCGCATAAGGTAATTCCACAATTAGAAATTCACATAGTGGAACCCTTGAAAATGGAAGCTTTGTTTCCGAAATGCACATGAGATGATCCCACGGATGATTGAACGCACGGCAGTTTTATTTGCATTTATTTTTCGTTATTATTGCGGTAAAAACTTTTGTTTACCAAACATTAGGATGAAATAAGAATGAAGAATTTCCAACACTGACATTATATTCCCATAGTTACGAGCAGATTGTTGTACCTCTATTTACAAAGTCCCAGTACAGTTGTATCAGATACATTTAATAAAAGGTAACAATAACAATAACAATACATTACATACAGTATGTTGCACTCGGGATATTCTAATTAACCGGTTCGTTTAACTCGGTAAACCGAGAACCGGTTCGGGGAACCCGGAAAATTTAAGAACCGGTTCCACGAAATCGGGAAATTTGAAGACCTGTGCTTTACCTCTACATTTAATGCCCTACTATAATCATAGCATATGTATTTATATACAGGTTTGGCGAACTCGGGATATCATAAGAACCGGTTCGCGCGAACCGGCTGAATCCCATCGCTGGTTATATTCTATAAGCCTAAGCCCCTCCAGTTGGTACCCCTCCGAGTACGGGTACCAACAAGGTTGGACCAACTTCCTACGTAAGCGAAATAAGTAATTCAAGTACTTAAACACCAGTCATTACATCTATGAGAATGCATACCTGCTTCGTTAGGGGAAGCAATCTCTGCCGTAGGAACCGACAAAGATCCGAGCTACGGAAATGAACGAGAGAAAGCAAAGATGATTAAGAGAGAGATTGTGAAAGGCGAAAAGAAATTAGGAGAAAGAATGGGCGATTGGAATGCATTAAGGGCGGCGGAGGAATATACCACGTGGGTAGAGGGAGCCAAAGAGGAATGAGGTATATGTGAACTATGCGGGAGGGTGGTGGTCGGAGGCGGCGTCGCAGGGGGCAAGGTGAATGGAAGAGGTACATGCACCCTAAAGGGTGGAGGGAGGGGTCAAGGGAGAGGCGGGGGACGCCTGCGCAAGGGTATCGATTCGCAAGCCGCGCCTCCCTTCGTATCCCTTTTATCGAGCGTTCAGGGCTCCGTACTCCCCGACCCTTAGTTCCTGCGCTTGTGTGGCCGTGGGGGAGAGTACGCAGGGGGTCTAGGCCCCCATTCCACTCGTGCTTCCCCGGCTAGCCCGGCCACGGACGCCGGGAAGGGGAAGTACTCTCCTCAGCCTTAGGGAGAGAATTGGAATTAGTCATCAATCGGGGAGACGTGATCGTCGATAATGGTGGCGCGAAGTAGAGGATGGCCAGAGAAGACGTAAATTAAGGATAAAGAGACAAATAGACGCGTGGGCTGACAAATGACTTGGCTGGGCGTAATCCGGACAGTCTAGACCCGTCTTGAATTAAATCCGAGACGATGGAAATTAGCGAAAGATTGGGTTCGTTTGGGAAGCCGTGGAGCGTGAGGTGGGTGGGATTTTTGGTAAAGGAATCGCAGGGGCAAAATACTCCAACTTATCATTAAAATCGGTTGCGGTTTAGTTGATTGTCAACATGGATTTCACAGGAATAAAACAAATAAATCACAAAAATATACAATTAATTAATTAACAAATATCTTAGTTACAACGTTGTTAAGGTTGCTATTGTTGCGCGCTGTGTTTTCCGTTATTACAAATGACTCCCCATCGATATGGGATCACAATGAACGTGAGAATGTAACAATTGTAACAATAAAATTAATTGAAGTAGCTGTCACTATGTGGAATTGCTAGTTGCTGTTATTATTTTATTATTATTATTATCATCATCGTCATCATCATCATCATTGTTATCATCATTATTGTAACAATGATACGGACGAGGGAAAACGCTGCGTGGTAGTCAACCTGCCAGGCGGTCAACTCATACTACAGACGAAAAACTGACTGATGCCATATATTCTTCGAGAACAACTAAGCTATACTAGCAATTCAAGCTAAATATCCATTTTCTACAAGCATTTTCTGAGTGTAATATAATGCGAAATTCGAATTTTTATGTAACCGGGGTTACAGCGAACCCTATGCGCAAAGCTTGGGAGCCATGGTTGTCTATGTATTTAAATCAAGGCTTGACCGTAAGGTGGTCTACTATGGCCACTTCATCCAATAAGGACGTGACCATTGTTTTCATACATAAGAGTCGCATATCGTATCATAAAATATCACTTTAGTAGCTCACGTGTTGTTTTCTCACTCCCCACACACAACTGAGAACTGACGAGATTTTAAGTGGAACAAAAAATCATTCCCATCTTGCGAAATCTGATGGTCATTACTGTCACAGCTTAGCAATTTCTCACCAAATGGCAAAAAAGTGAACCGAAAAATTCCGAATATACTTCTTCTATTTAGATACTATAGTGAGGTTTGAGTTTTTCATATTTGAATAATCAACGAGGATGATCCTGACAAACTGGCACCTTTTCAAAATACTCTAATGATCTATCACCGAATCCATGGAGTAACCTCACTAGAAGCTATTCCTGAATGGCGCAAGAATATAAATAAACTATTTCAGGTTAAAATCTGAAAATCTAGCAAATCTACTCATCGCGAAACACGCAACAAAGCAAGAACTACTGCATTGTTGGATGAATCTTGAAGGTTACCTCATTCTTGTTTTTCTTACTGATTCTTAAATTGTTGTCTGAATTCTATACCTGGGGGTTATTATTATGTTACTAGATATTTGTATTGTTACCCCATTCTTGTTTTGCTACGTAATTCTTGCATTGTTGTCTGAAATCTATGCTATTCCGTGATTCTTGTATTATTACCAGATACTTCTATTGTTACTAGATATTTGTATTGTTACCCCATTCTTGTTTTCCTGCCTGATCCTTGCAATTTTGTCTGTAATCTACGCTATTCCGTGATTCTTGTATTGTTACCAGATACTTATATTGTTACCAGGTTCTCAGATTATTGCGTTGCAGCGAAACTCATGTCTCTACGGTCCTACTAGGTCCTACTGGTTCAGCAATAGTGATCCTGTGGACTTCTGAACCTCCCGAAACCAAACGGTTAAACGTGAACTTTTGATTCACCCGAGAAAACTACAAATAACCCTCAAAATTAACGCCTTCGATGGAGAACACATACGATTCATACCGAACAGTTGAGACGGCGGGTATTTCAATAATGCACCAACTCTCTCAGTCCTCGAAACCGAACAAGATTTGGGAGTTTGATCCTTGATCATTTCAGAGCTACGCCTATATTCATAATTCACGATCGAAGTTCAATTTACCCCCGTCGAACGGTAGGTATGCGAAAGAGAAAGGGCGATTAGAGGCTCCGAATTCCTACCTTCTCAGGAACAGAATGGTTTTGGGTGGCGGCGCGTGGGTGTGGAGGCGAGGGAACCAGAGAGTAAAATTCAGCCTAAGAAGACAGAATATGCGTGCGGAGCAGGGCAATGAACCGCATGAGAATAATACGCCAGATGTTTCTTCACAAAATATATAGCATACGCTCATGGAATAGGTACAACCTTAAATGTTCCGTAGCTTAAAAACATGTCTTTATTTGTAGCGTTCATATCGGAGTGTTACCATAATTCTAGCATCTGAATTGAACACGAAGAATTCCCAATTAGCCTCTTCGTCCAATGCATTACCATTTTTCTATCGTGGAGAATGGACCCGTAATTATTTTCGTCCCGGTTTTCTCTCACGTTCAGTGGTGCAGATAAGGGGGTCTACAGGGTACAACCCACCCCCCCCAGGATATACACTGGCTGCGCCTCCCCTCAAGTTCAAATATTTTCACTGAATCACCGAATTTGTTTCTCTGCGACAGCTACCGTAGAACCGGTTTTCTCGATAATTACTTCAATCCAACTTTTCTTTCACGTTAAATAAAAACGCAAATTCTAATTATTCCGGTTTCTATTCGACAAATACCGCCGAACCGGTTTTCTCGATAACTAAGACGGTTTTCTCGATCACTAAGACGGTCCCAGTTTTCTCTACCGTTCAAAGAAAACGACAGATTTCGGTTTTCCGGTTTCTCTCCTCCAACTACCGTCGAACCGGTTTACTCGATAACTACTTCTAATAAGAAATTATATTCAATTTATTCAACATTCGGTGAGGAAAAACAGACTTTATGTTACTCAACGTACACGGTATACACGTCGAATACGGTTTACTAAATAAATCAAGATGTCGTAGGTAACTACAGGAAGTTCTTTTCTTTTAATTAGAGCAAATCTGTATTCTCACGCTGTCAACAGAAATATGCAATCGCGTTATTGCGTTATTTACAAATATGACATCTATATCTTTGCGATGTTTACAGATATAACAAAATAAATGTAGCTGACTCTTAACACTACTGTACTATATCTACCACATATGGGCAGGGACCCTTCGCTATTATTAAAATTGTTCGAACTTTAAACTTTCTTAGGATTGTCATAACTTCCAATTTTATCAATCACTAAAATGGATGAGACCGGATTCAACAATTGGCTTGGTCGTCAGGGGGACCAATTGTTTACATCTTCGAAATTTCACAAAATTGTCGTCTATTTTACCAGAATTCTCGCAATTTCGAATCGAAAGCAATGTTTCACGGCCAGAATAAGAATTTCCATTCAAAATCCCTTCTTTCGGCGCTTGTCTCGATTTCGTGCTACTATTCTTTCTAATTTAAGTTTGCAAATGAAATAAACCTAGCAAGAGATAAAAGTGAGCTCTACATGCATTTCTTATGGAAACAGTTTTAATCCACTGAAGTGGAACCGGGGCCAGCTAGGTGAATAAAATATAGCCTAATATCTGTCTGGGAAGGACATTTAACAATCAAAGTTTTAAAGTTGTGCGACATCTGGTTCTCGAGTCGTTGGTGAACACACGCAAACTTTACGTATATAAGATATGAGGATTTGCGAATGAGGAGGCAAAGCTGTGGAATAGTCGTAGAACAGCCATCGTATCTCACCGATTTGATTGTACTGTTCAGTGGTGGGGATGGCTCTCGAATAACTCTTCGCCCTCTCTCCCTCTTGTTTGTATCTCGACTCCCACTTCCAGAGAGCAGGTTTATTTCTATTGCCGCTTCGTAATTTCGACGTCGGGATAAACGTTGGGGTGGTTAAACGCCTTAATTTAAAGTCGGAAGGTTGTTTGTAAGCGGGGATTACATGGCCTCCGTTTCACTCCGATTGAGTCTTTTGTTTATCGCCCGGTCCCTAGCAACCGCTACCTTCCTCTACTTTGTCTTTCTGAACACTCCCTTCCGTTCCGGGACATCGAACTAGTTATTTCTCCGGTTGGTAACCGAGCAAGAACCGAAAATCGAAAACACTCGAATCTTAACAGAAAAACCGCTACCTTTCCGGATTGGAAACCGAACAAGAACCGAAATCTTAAAACACTCGAATCGAAACCTAGAAACAGTTATCTTTCCGGATTGGAAACCGAACTCGAACCGGAATTTTAAAACATTTCGAACCGGAAAACGAAAAATACGTTATCCTTACGGATTGAAAGCCGAAGAAGAACCGACATTTTAAAACGCCTGAACCGCAACCGAACAACCGTTATTTGTTCCGGAAGAACTTAACTTATTTGAACCGAAGAACTGAAATTTTAAAATACTTTTAACCGAAACCGAAAAACAGTTATTCGCTCTGGTTTGGAAACCGAACAAGAACCGACATTTTAAAGCGCTTGAACCGAAACCGAAAAACCGGACCGATCCGAAAAAACTTTACGGATTGGAAACCAAACGCTAACCGAAAATTTAAAATATTTGATCCGAAACCGTAACCCGATATTCGTTACGTTCCGACTTTAGGTTCACAATCCAGTAAAGCGTAATAGTAACTACATAAGAATAAGTTTTCATTCCTCTATTTTCAGTTTGTTTTTTTCCTTTTTCTGCAACACATCTATACTTTTGAACGATGCTTACCTCAGCACTGGTTAACCTAGGAGGAAACCTAAAGCTTTCCGTTTTATGTTTTGCAAAATCTTATTGTATATATTTTTTGTTGAAAGCAATAAATATCTATCTATCTAATATACTAATGTGTAACGATGACCAGTAACTGACTAATTCATTTTTTACCGACCTCGTACATAGGTGTTTCTCTATTTATCTATATCACTAGTTTTATTCCAAAATTTAAGGAAATGTAATGCTCTTAAAAATTCACGTGATAACAACCCATAAAAAAGATTATAATGTTTACTTCTTGGTGCAAAAAAAACCGATGAGGAAAGCGCCATCCTCTACGACGGTATGCAGAAACCAGAACACGAATGACGGAAGTGCAATGACACCGGAAAGGCGTCGAAAAATTAGGTGCACCTCGGAAAGAGAAATTTTCAACAAATCTGCTGATTTTGACATCTTTTGCCTTTATCAACAGATAATTCACGGTCCAAATTACTGAGCATCTGCTTCCTCTTTTCGGACGCAATGCAATTTTGGTGCCCAAACCAAGACGCCCACGATCAGGAGCGTGCAAAGCTTCGCGGGGGGTAATAGGGGGGAGGGAGTAGAAGGGAGTTTACGGCGGGCGCTGTTGATAAGAGGACGAGTTCTGCTGAGTGCAGTCTGCTCTTTGTCGCGAAGAGGGTGGATTAATGGGGAAAAATTGCCTCGAAAAAAAGTGAGGCAAGAAAAGGACGCGAAGTTTTTCGAGTGACCGCCTTTCGTGGCACGCCTAACCCCTGACATTCGATGAGGAAGATCATTCTGAGGAGTCGGGATACTCCTAGAGCAGCGCATCCAAAAAAAAACGTATAATTAAGATATATTTTATTTTCTGATTCCATCGGACTAAGTTACCGATAAAGGGTTTAACCGAGGAAAAATTTCTTCCTGAATTCTCAGTGGGGAGTTTTCTACATCTGCTACGACTCTTGTGTTGTAACTCCTGGGCCAGTCTGCAGCATCGAAAGTAGCGAGTTGTTAACAATTTAAGGTTAAAATCTGACAATCGAACAAATCTGCTCATCGCGAAACACGCAGAATTATTGTATTGTTGCGTGATTCTTTATTGCTATCTCATTCTTGTTTCATTACTGTAGCATCAGTGGTCGATTTTATTATTTCCATCATACCTTTTAGGTTTTTCCGGAAGATATCTCGAAATAAAGTTCGTATCTAGATGTCAAATTGAAGGAAAAAAACAGTTCCTCACGTCAGATAGTCCGTATGTAGAGCGGTTCGTAAGTGGCGGCACGACTATACTACGTTCCTTTCTAGTATGACCTAATGCGTACATTTTCAATATAATAATGAGTTTGTAAAACGGAGAGTACCTCTTTAGTGCCGAAAATGCAGATTTAGATGAAAATTGGTTGTTGGATCGACTTCGAGACAACGGTAACGAATTGCCACAAAACAGGGTTTTGCGAACAGTATTTTCCCTTATAAATGGCCTTAAAGTATTACAATGACCTCATAATTGTGATTGTATATCAGTCAACAAAGACCCACACTCTATAACGAATAAAAGCTAACTACCTCATTCCTCACCTTTTCTAGTAAGCCTCATTTCCTTTAATGAGTTGCTGATTTTTTGGCATATATAGCCCGTCAAACAGACATCAGAAAACATTAAATGTATGACCCAGTTATCGTGGGTTCGGGCCCAGAAAATCCAGAAGTCCCGGTTTTACTACTCATAAGAATGCATTGTGTTTAAAAAAAAAAAACTTTTGATGAACGTCCAGGTAATCGGCATTGATTTTTACATTGATAATTCACATTCTCTAACTAAACTTTAAGTGGTAGGCCTGTATTCTTTCGAGAAAGGCATGAAAAAATTTTTTTAACTACTACGTATTTCTTATGAGAGATGTTCGTAGAGATTTGACGTCGAACCCAGGGCCCTTTTGGGAGATGTCTTGACTGTAATAACGTGTGAAAAATAGTGACTTCACTGGGAAACCCAGGTCTCCCACTTTTTGAGTAGGTCTTCTGCCAAGTATGTGGGAGACCTGGGTTCGAGTCCCAGTCATTTCCCTATTTTTTTTGTTATTCCTTGGGATTCAGCCGCACGGCTTTTCCGTGCCAAATCAATCACCTTCACATAATCCTAGATGTCTTTACTTTTAACGTTACTATGTCACGGTGCTCTAACGATAGCTTGGGTTAGGATTCTGTATTTTTCTAGGAAATCATCAAAGTTTATTTTTTTGAAAGATTAACTTCCAGTTTCCGGGGGTTAAAAGTTTGTCTCTATTCTTTATTCTCGACGTTTCTCACGGAAAATTGTAGCAGCAACAATACCCGATCTTGGTTAAGTAAGGTTTCATTGTAAGATGAACCTTGTTACCTAGCCGTAGCGAGTGGAAAAATCCCTACTTCCACCCTTCTTCCTTTTAGTGGCGCGTCGGATTGTGTACGGCGGATTTCGCGTGAGATTGTTTCATTTCGAGAACGAATTTCGGGCCTTTATGTTTCGAGGAGAGAGGGAAAAACAGGGTTTTCGCGACGGAAGAGAGATTTCTCTGGCAGATCTCGGCCGGGATTTAGTTTTTTTCCGTTCCGCGTACTCTTTCGGATGAAAGGCCTCCTCAAGCGCAGAGAAGGGCGGATGAATGAGCGAAGATTAACCGGAAACAACTCAAGAGTTTTAGAGCAAGAAGTCAGAGTTTATTACGATCATGATATGGGGTTACACATATTCTATGACATAAGGTTAGATGTAAGAAGATACTGGCTAGGCTCAATATCGCCCTGAAATAAATTCGTTTCATTGTTGTTGTTGTTATTATTATTGACAGTAAAAATGTGTTATGTAATAGTGTAATTATTAACTACAGGTAACAATGTAGAACGTCTNTTAATATTATTATAATTATATATGAAATTTAAATTTTCCAAATGTAGTTCTATCATAAATCTTTTTTTCATAGCGTATATTTTACCTACCTCTTTCAGTTGTGTTTAAGGCTGTGACATTATGAAAGCTACTGAGGTATGAGTGTCGCTGACATAATCTTGTTTACTCCTTATAGAAATCTGACGAAAAGTGTTATTCACAAAGGCATAGAGCTGGATTTACGTGGACTTGTTCCACTCATAGCATTCCACAGTGATGACGGCAAAAGCTAAATACCTCACTCCTCACCTTTTCTAGTAAGCCTTGCCTTGCCAAAAGTTCAGGTAACAAACAATAGAGTGGTGAGGGATCCAATTAGCATTCAGGCTGACGGTTTAGAATACAAATAGGTAAGGGTGCCAGACTTTGTCTTAAAAAGGAAGAAAGAAAATTACTGGGACTTGGGCATATATTTACTATATAACTTTTGTTAGAGGGAAAAAAAGAAAATTTTGCTGATAATTGATTACGAGAGAAAGTAGGGAGAAAAGAAGTAAGGACATATCGTTGGAAAAGAAATGGGAAGAAGGCGTAGTGGATAAGATTGAGAGAGGAAATTAATCGCAAAAGAAAGTAATGAATTAAAAAATCTGGAGAAAATTAAAAATATGAGGAGTGGTGCTCCCCCAATCCTTATCATCTTGTTCGACGAGGAAAATTTGTTTCCCGGAGAGCAAAATTAAATGCGCTAGAATAGAAAACTACAGACACGAAAGCCATATAGGCACGAAAGCCTACATGGAGTGTTTTTGACATGGAAAACTAAGAGTTGAGTTCCATATTTCAGCGTGACTCCTATGAATTGTTTTCCAAATCAAAAAAATGTTTGCACTGCAAATTTCAAAATGACGTTCACGAATTCCAATCTTTTTGTCGATGAAATTAGATTCCTTTTGGCTCTCTGATTCAGAAAAAAATTCCATTACACGGAATTATGCGGAAAGATCCTATTTTCCTAAAAAAATCACATTTTTGAGAAACGAATCAATTTAGCTGTTTTTGCCTCTAGTTAGTTACCTCTTATTTTTGTAGCATCAGGTGAATTCGTAAGTCAACCAAGTTAGACCGACTCTCGGCTGCCCGAATCTTCCTTGACCGATAACGGCACACCGAATCGCCGTTTATCCCAAAGTTCCATTTATATATGTTTCAGTTATAATTATGCACGGGTTTATAAATATCACAATCAATGAAGCGAAAATTAGTTGAATAGTAATGTTTAACGTATATATAAATAAAGTAACAATCAGTAAATTAGTAAAAGTCGATAAAGTAATAACAATCAGTGAAGTAGTAACAATCGCTAAAGTAGTAACAATCAATAAGCTAGTTACATCAGTGAAGTAGTAACAATCAGTAAACTAGGGACATCAATGAAGTAGTAACAATCAGCAAAGTAGTAACAATCAATAAACTAGGCCCATCAATAAAGTAGTGACAATCAGTAAAGTAGTAACAATCAATAGAGTAACAATCAATAAAGTGACAATCGATGAAGTTGTAATCCCTAAAGCAGTTTAATAAGGAGGGCCATACGGTGACTACATGAATGATTTAAAAGATTAAAGGACTAGTCTAAGATGAGATGTTTCCCATTTTCCTCTCAACATTCGGAAGTCCACGAAAAAAGACGAACCCAATTTTAAGAAGATTCCTTTTCTCAGGCACTCCACAAGGGGAAAAAATCAATTCTGAATTGTGATAACAGATTTTAATTACATGAAATGCTTAAGAACTCATTTAATTAACGTAGTACATTGTACACGATTAGCAAAACCGCAAAAGATGTATACATATATACGTACCATACAATACGTGCAATCTTATGAAAATGCAATAGAAATTAGTTAATATGTCAGGAAACTGTAGAAAAATAGACTAGATCAAATTTTAAATTAGAATTGTTAATGAGAACGCCTTCGTTAGCCGACTTCATTTACATACTAAAAATATAATGAATATCATTGAGTGATACTTGATGGGATTTCATCGTAGAAGAATGTTTAATAACAAGACTTGTACAAACCCACAAGAAAAAAATATTTTTAAACACGTTAACCGGTTTCGGCGCAAATCACGCCATCCTCAGAACTGGGGACGGCGGTTCTGAGTTGTTATTAAACATTCTTCATAATAGTTTAAGATATAAAAAATGGTACACCGAAGAAAGAAAAATATCTAGATTTTGTGCTCCAATTGCAGACGAGGATTTTGCTTGCGTTATCTAGACGAAACCCTTTTCCCTCGGAAGTCCGGAAGAGAAAAAACATGGATTCCTGCGCTTACGCCATAAGCCGGAGCATGGACTTCATTCCATAGCTATTACACATCTGGGCTTTAATAGGAGCGTTAATACCACGGATATGAGTTGTAGATGACCTCAAAACCAGTTAATTTCGCCACTTGATTGGTCGAGCCACGCATTATCTTCCGTGATGTTGTAATCGGTAGCTTATCGTTCACCGTGTCTCATAAATCAATCCGAAAGACGCTTCCCCGGTGGAATTAATAATACCTGCAACGGGTGGCGTACTGAGGTTATTTATGACACGTGAGATAGATTTACTGTGGGACTCTTGGATGGAGAAATCCGATTCTAGGGGGCGCGAGGAAAGGCATCGATATGTATTTAAAGAATCAACTTGCAGCATTCTGAATCTTCTCCGTGATTCATAGTTCCTACTTTTCGGAACTTGAAAATGAAGAGGTCCAGCACCTGAAGGAATCTCATTCGAAAATTTCCTATGATTACTTTCCACTGCTACGTTCCATTACGGAAACGTTTCATGACGAAGAAACATTAAGATTCGCCCCTGGCAGTCGGTCAGATAGGAATGGAAATGAGAACTGTGTGGGCTTCATGACGTTACCACTTGCCCGAGGGTCCTGCAACCATATCTTGCTGAATGAAATATTTTTCATTTGTCTTTTGGTACGAGATTGAGAAAAATTTATCTTTTATAGACTTTTCTCTCAGTCTTCGTCAGGGATTCGTTGATATGAAAGCTACTGAGGTATGAGTTATGGTGAATGATGACATTAATTAAGGTTTTTCCTTTTTGAATGTTACGTAAAGCAGTACTCGTAGAGTCATCATACTTCATTAACATGGGCTTGTTCTACTTATAGCATTCTGACTCAGTGAGGAAAGCAAGGGCGAACTACCTCACTCCTCATCATGCCTAGTAAGCCTCACTCTTTATGAAACGCTAGGAAAGTGTTACTCGTGCTTCACATAGGTGGGCTTGTTCCTCTTATAGCATTTTGGCTCAGTGAGAAAAGCAAATGCAAACTATCTCACTCTTCATTTTGCCTGGTAAGCCTCATTTCCTTCTCCGTTCCCTTCGTGGCCAGTGGTAGAGGGGATGAGGTACCAACTAGCCTTCGGGCTGAATATTTTATTGAACGTTGCTAAAGATGATAAAAATGACGGAATAATTCTCCAAAAGTATATTAAGTAAAACTCATAGGCTTTCCCTAAATCAAACGACTAAGTACTTAACGTAATCTCTACAATCATTTACATTTTATAATAAATTTATGATTACTCTATACTCAATACAATAATTCGTTTATTCCGTATTTAACCCAGCTATCCCTGTAAACGGTTGTATAATTTTATGAATAAGACAATAGGCTGAGCCGTTATGGGGACATTTATCAAAAATCGCAAAATTTTACGTAAAAAGCAATGTTTTGTTTAAGTTTTCGAGATACCGAACCACAATAATACGTATTATAATAAAAATATGTATATTTCGTATTTTTCCTTGCATTCTTCATCCCGATTTCGCACGATTTCTATACTTACTAAAATTTACAAAAGAAAAGGGTATGTAAAAGAATCAAAAAATCAGCTCAACCTCTATTTCTTTCGGAAATTAGGTACTGAATTGGACGAATAAATACATACCTTTCAAAAAATTTAATTCGTAAAAATAAGTGATAGATACGATGATATATTACTTAGATTTTAAATTTTATTTATCATATAATTTAATTTATAAATACACAAATTAGTACATTCATAATTTAATAAATACGTAATTAAAAAATTCCATATAATAATATGGAGTGTTTGTGTATTAAGTATGTTTGTCTGCATAAAACTCGAGAACCAGAATTCGCTCGACTTTCAGACTTTCGAGGTTTATAAATGTCATCCCAGATTAGAAAATATGCTATTTTTATTCACCAAACTGTTCCCGGTTCGACTCTAGGGATTTAGAACTGTTTCCAAATGAAATGCACGTAAACCTCAAATGAACCGCTTGCAGGCTTCATTTCCTTTGATACATTAAATTAGAAAGATTAGTTGTATGAAATCGAGGCAAGTGCCAAAAGAAGGAAAACTAAATACATAGTCTCCTTAGGGTCGTAGAATATCGCTTTCGATTCTTATTTGCGAAAGGTTTGTTAAAATAGGCGAAAATTTTGTTATATCTTGTGGTTGTAAACATCCGGTCCCCCTGACGATCATTGTTGAACCCACGCTCATTCATTTTAGTTCACTTTTATCGCTTGCAGGGTTGGTTTCTTTTGTAAAATAAAATAAGAAAGAATACTCGTATGAAACCGAGAAGAGCACGAAGAGAAGGAAATTTAAATAAAGACTCTTATTCTGGTCGAGGAACATCGTTTTAGATTGAAAATTGCGATATTTTGATCAAATAAAAGAACCTTTTCTAAAATTTCGAGCTTGTAAACAAGATTTCCCCCTGACGACTAATTCCATTGTTGAATCCGAGCTCATAAAACAAATCGGACCTCAAAATGCAATCCCATCTCTATTTTCCCCGTTGAAAATCAACTGGCAATTCAAATAGTATTTTATAAATAAAAATATGTACCTACTTTGTTCGTTGACTGTTTATTTTCCGAAACAATGGTAACAGAAAACAATGAATTTTTCTCATTGGAATCTGAAGTTTAGAGAAGTATCGAAAATTGTATCGGAATCGGTAAAAACTTTGTTCTCTTCTCTTCACTAGCTCATACCTCAGCATGTTTCATACCGTCACACCCATACAAAAGTCTGAAGTTTTTCTCTATCCTTTACCAGAAGAAAATATTCCATCTAGCAAATTACCTTCGGTTATTAGAGCAATAATTTCACTTTAATAAATCCCGTAAGGTCAAAACGAAAATTAATTGTCACGCAAGGCCAACCAAGAGGTTAGACGCCAGAGGCAAAACGGGTCGAACCCTCTCTGCGTCAATATTAAAATGGTCGTATCCTTCGGGTCCCAACTCATCAAAAACTATGGTTTAACATTCTCGTAGATTGCTCCCTAAATATGCTCTTCTCCAGAAACATTTATGAGTTTGCTTGTGAAACATTACTTCTTCAAGGGTTTTAATTGCTGCGGAATCACCTTTCTATGCACGTTTCTTCGTAACGTGGATATTCCGGTGCATCACGAATCACTAAAAATCACGTTTGATATATCCTTACGAAGAGGGAAATGATTTCAATTAATGCAGATAGTCACCAAAGTCGTCGGCCTAAATGCTACCCCCCCATGAGGGAATGAGGCTTACCAGTCAAGATGAGGAGTGAGGTAGTAAGGTATCCCTTTTATTCTTCAATGAGTCAGATGAGCTAATAACAAAGCAATTCCACGCAAAAGCAGCACAATGACCCTACGAATAAGGAGCTTCGTGTAGTACAAAACAGAGTACTGGAGTACTTAATGAAAAATTATAAAATAAAAACAATATGTTAAGAATACGAGTACATACTGTCCGTATTTATTACGTTAGCTATGGCGATTCACCAAATATCTCTTACATTAGTATTATCATAGTCGTTTCGATACTTATCCACTGAGGATCACCAGACGAGTCAGGGGGCGTGGCATTCCTTCAAGCTTCCCACCTTAAAAGTCTGATGCCGACCCTGGAACTAATCTCTTGGAAACGTATAATAATGACATTTTTTATGAAATAATAAAAAATAATTTAATGCCTCAATAACTTCAAGTATACAACAAAAGTTAATTAATTCAATGCAACAACTTGCAAAAGTTAAAACAGAATTTCTTTTCACATAGAAAAGCACCATAACCCAATAGGGTCCTGCTAAACCATACTAGGTGTGTCGGCAGATGACCGGGACATATTTATTTAATGCTGTTTCACAGTGAACTATATTAATAATATTCAAAACAAACTTAACCGATGTGTACTTGATACATAGAGGTATTATAATTAACACATTTTATTTCAAATAGCTAAAGAGCACACAAATATCAGTAAATATTTAAACAATGATAACAACAACAACGACAACAAAAATAATGATGATGATGGTGATTATGATGATAACAATGATGATGATGGTTACGATGACTATGATGATGATGATGTTAATAAATAATAATAATAATCACGGTGTTTTCGGCGAATTTTAGTCTTATGAGAGAACGAATACAATACAAATTTCAGTTACGATGCCAATTGCCCATGTTCTACCCAGGATTCGAACCCGGGTCTGGCACACTAACCCCTACGCCATCGAGGCCGCCCCGCTCCCGTCTCAGATAGCAAAAATTAACAAAACAGAACTGGATTAAAAAAGTCAATCTATTAAACCATGAGGGAGAAATGAGCAGGCGGCGAGACGATTGGGAAAATGGCTTCCAAGTATTCCATAATTACTGAGAGACGATTAAAATCTCTATCAGCTTAATACCCTCAGTGGACTGATCGATAAAAACCTCTGTCTGCCCCGCAGAGTGGGGTCACAGTGAGAATCGCTTTGACGTTCGGGAATTGGAAAAACGTAACCTACAAAGCGATCAAAGGTAAAGAATAAGTAGCCCCAATGGGTGGATCAATAATGGAAGAGGTTTGTTTTCCTTTAAATGCGAAAGAGAAACTCCGTAAAAACGTTGCGAGGAATATATCCAGCGGCCAAAGGAGATTAGTTCAATTGAGGATTCAGTCATGGGAAAAGGAGCCAGACGCCGAGTAATAAAGCCCCTCTTTCAATAATTAATTAGGGAAGATCGTGTTTCACCATCAAACGGTTTAGCTCGCATTCAAAGGTGGTACAAAAAATTAACAACTAGACCATTATGTGTGTAAATGCTCCGCAGCTAATGTCTCCGAAATAAAACGAATGCGTCAGAATTACCCGTACGAAATTAGTGGAATTAATACAAATGTAGTCGACTCAGTTGATTATCTTGGAATATCTTTTTAACTACGGCCCTGCATACATATACGCACAATAACAACAATAATAATAATTACAATAACAATAATAATAATAACGACTGGAACCTCCTGATGAGCCTCTAACTGGCTCAGGATGACAAAAATGACGAATATTGCTGTTGCTGCAAAAACATTAAACCTTATGTATTGATTCTGTTTCAAATTTAGTATTAAATCGTTAAAAAATTGTAGTTGAAAACATTAGTAACAATGATAATGATAATAACAACAATGACAATGATGATGATAATAATAACAATGACAATGATAATAATAATAATAACAACGACAATAATAATACTGACTACTTTATAAGGCGAATTTCAGTCATAAGAAACCACTTACAAATGACCTTTTCTAAGTCACAAACACAACGATGCACTAACCCGGATTCGAACCCGGAACCCCGGAGTCGGTAGACCAGTACTACAGCCACCACACCACCGAGCACGGCGAGGATTCTTAATATGGCTCAACGAGTACACGGAAAACTAGCGATTAATTTCACGTTAAATATCAAACAGACTTCAACACAAGTTAGCGGAAGCTTGATTGAACGCGAAAATTGGAAATCCTCGATGCTACGAAAGAAACTGACACGAAACGGCACCGTGAAGAGGCGCGCGACAACACCGCGCATATCACCGAATCCGTTATCCAATCTGGTGCACCTTTAGCGAGGAGGACTAATGGAGGAAACTGAGTTAATTTTACTGTTTGCCCATGGAGACGATCGATTTACAGTTTCATTCCATATACAGCGTAAGCTAGTAGAATCAATATCGGTACCGATAGATATTCTGTGGACAACACTAATCGATTCGAAGAAATGCTCCGCAAACATCAATTTAATGCGTGGATTGGGTAATTCGAAATGCGTGCAGGTTCGACGACCAACACGTCCGCCGTCCTTAGCTTCGATTTCCTAATCGTCACCTTTATCGACTAATATCCACAGCATCGCTGTCAATTTTTGTTACGAAATGCTATATTAGTGTCAACAGTCGCTGGTTACTCGTCCTTCTAATTATCCCAAAAGCATTTTCGTCACTAGACCACAAATATTTGGCTGATTACCACATAATCGTGGGATTTACAGTGACTAACAGCTTTAAAAGCTCCTTGGCGTTTAATTTCGTTCGTCTCTCAAAATTCTTCCCTTTTCTCGTCATAATATTTTATCGCAATAATATTTTTAAATATCGATAGTGACAAACCAACGTATAAATGTTTCTTAGCAAATCGGGTTGATTAAGAAATCCTCCTGCATGTATTTTAACTCCTGCGACTTGCCTCTGTACTTTGCGTATGCTGGAATCACAGAAAGTTGCCTGCTATTTTTAAAATGTCATTAGTTCCTACCGTTGACTCCATGCGAACATATAAACCCCGTGTATTTATATGGGATAATGCTTGAGCTCGAATTCACCAATCGCCGTGGTTGTCAAAGGGATGCGTTGTATATCACCGCAAAAAAATTTTACAAATTTTCCGCGTGTTCTATCGAAATTCTCACAATGTCGAACCTGTATCAATATTTCTCGACCAAAAATAAAAATACATAATCATTTTCCTTTCTTTTGAAACCTGTCTCTATTTCGTATGACAATTACTTCTAATTTAATGTTACGAAAGAAACCAAGTCTGCAAAACATAAAACCACATTCACGTGCATTTCTTATGGAAACATATTATAGGCTACCGGGTTCAAGCCCGAGCCTTCTCGGTAAAAAGAATACATTTCGCATTAACTTTTAACCTCCTAAAAATACAAGTTCGTTTCATATATCTACATTAAACCGTTTCCGAAATAGAGAGGGGGACGGACAGACGGATTTTGCTTTTATTATTTATAGAATGCTATTAAATTTTGCAGCGGAACCAATAATACCCTCCTCTTCCACGTTAAACACAGCAAAATTTACAGATTCAAATGTGACGTTTAAATTTTTGCGAGAATGCCCTAAGCTAGGAAATCATCCGGCGTTACGCTTTCGAGGAACCAGAACTTCCATTTTGGATCCACAAGTGTACCCTTACTGAATTCGTGCCACCAATATGCTGTATAAGGAAATTAACGCGGCAAACAGAACACTTATCACATTCGTATTGATTTGCATCTTTTCAACTAGTCAGCCATGAGGATTAAGGAGTTATTTCGTTGGAAAAATTGATAGCGGAATGAGAGGTTGACCGCAGAGTTGAAGAGCTAAAAACAGCTAACCAAGGTTCCGAGAATTTGCTTGACGGATGGAACTCCGGACATGAAGCAAAAAGTAAACAGAGTGGCCGGAGGATATATTCAGCGGATGAGAAACATGTCCATTCCATAGTAAAAAAGCATCACAAAGCAGCGTTTACCAACGGCTTGACAGTTGACATAACGACATCTTTTTACTGACGCCGCGGGCGTATTAAAAGGACTTTATGGGCGGTTGAGATAATAAGTTCCTGTAAATAATTGCGAAAGAGATGATAAATCAGAGTCGGCATGTAGCTGAAAAGGTTACGTAAATCTATGGTAATCCGATTTAATCTTATGTTGTAGAGGGTGTTTGTGTAAGTATGTTTGTCGGCCTAAAACTCGAGAACCAGAACTCGCACGACTTCCAAACTTTCGAGATTTATAAATGTCTTCCCAGATTAGAAAAAAGTCTATTTTTTATTCACCTAACTGTCCCTTGTTTGACTCCAGACGCTTAAAACTGTTTCCATAAGAAATGCACGTAAAGCTCGAATTCACCGCTTGCAGGCTTCATTTCTTTTGACAAATTAAATTAGAAAGAAAAGTCGTACGAAATCGAGATAAGCACCAAAAGAAGGCAAATTGAATGAAAATAAATTCTAACTGATTATAATTATCATTATATTTTTGAAAATTCGATTTTATTTAGCTGAGTCTTCGTTAAGAACGTGGAATACCGATAATATTCATCGAATATCCACCCAGTACGGATAGCACCAACCTGCACCGAGCGGACACAGTATAAAAGCTTAACAACTGTTCCCAACCTCACGCTCACACCCGCGAAAATTAAAGACAACAATGTTAATTTGGTTACGGAGCCAAGAATCGGATTAACAAAGGCACCTTCCCGAAACTCAAAGAAGCAAGAGATGCAGTTTAAAAAAGACGTTATGAGCAACTCCGCCGAAGGAGAGTTTTCATGGAACTGGTGGAAATCTAACCAATTTAGTAATGTGGCGAGTGATCAGAGATTTTTCTCCTGTCACAATGTGTTGATAAGCAATGTCCTTTTGTTTTGTCTTTTGATACGTGAGAGAGAGAGGTGATTTAAATTCTACCGAAATATGAAAGATCCTGAGTAATGGCTTTCATTTTGGCCCGTCTTATTCAATGCTGTGGAAATTCTTATTCACAGGGTTCTGCACTGGAGTGTAGTTTTTCTGCTCGTGTAATTCTTTCTGAGAGAAGAAAGTGATGGAAAACTACCTCGTTGTTCGGGACATTACAGGACAAGACAATACATTACTTCATTCCCCTTTTTGTTTTGCTTTCTTTATTCCTTTCCTGTACATAGTTATGTATTTTATGATACTTTGATGTTCAAACAAAATGACCTTTTCCTTTGTAATTTTATTTTTTTATTTACTTGTTGTACTAATATCACGAACGCATGCGACTGTGACTCCAATGTTCAAAATATGCACTAAACTTAAATTACTTTTATGTTCAACTTTCATTGACAAAGAATAATTATGTTCTGATGTCTTTGCATAAGGTTATAACTTTTGTCTTTTCACTATCCTTTTTTTCTCTCTCCTTCTTTCACTCCCTCCTTCAACCTTCGCGGGTGTTTTCCTGCAGTGGAAACTCCTCTTCTTAAAAAAATAACAGTTTTCTCTCCACAAAGCCATTCTTTCTTTCCTTCTTTTTTTTCTCTTTCCACTGAGATAGTTAAAAAAATTATATAACGTCCAAAAATCCCATGTTTGCTCGAAGCTCATTCACGACGAAGTAACGCCAAAAGACAGATAAAGCTGTTTTCATTAAAAATAAACAATGAACGTGGTTGTATTACTTTGTAAAGTCAATGCATAACTCATTTTAAATTCGCAGACGTTCAAAAGCTCATATTCAAATATTTGATTTAAAACTGGGGACAAGTATTCACTTATCGCAAGATAAAGAAAACAATTTATTAGAACCTAAATAAGCTAGATGAAATGGGGACCTACATGCGAAATTAGCTCTGTTTTCGAAGCATTTGAACAATATTAGGATATTCATTTTGAAAACAAAGGAAGAACTGTAGAGCACCGGTCCTTACAGTGAAAATGGCTACCAATTGAACGACTGCAACAATGGGCATTTATTCGTTGCTACAACAGTTATTTACCCGTTGCTACAACAGCTCACCGCTGTCTTTTTCACGTGAAATACGAGAGCGCACCAATATCATTGAAAGAAGAAAAAATAAGAGGCTGAAGAAGAGAAAAGTGGGCGTTTCCCCTTCGCAAACCTTATCTACCGCGACTCTAAGTACGCGTTTCAAGGAATTCCAATCCTTTCGCTTTCGAAATTCCGATAGTTCCATAGGTCGACTCGTGTTACTGGGTCGTAAAAAATCAAAAGAATGAATTGGAGTCAATACCGAAGCTAAGTGTAGGAGGTTGCTTCAACTGAAATAGCAAGAGATTCCAAAGGCTACACGAAACGAAGAGTTAGCGCTAGATGACTATAATAAACACCTGTGTTTCGAGATATCCGCCCAATGTTCTGCCCCAAGACCGATTTGAACATCAATCGATCACCACAACAACAAAAAGCCCTTGAGAGAGTATGGGACTTACTAAGCAAGGCGAGGAGTGAGGTAGTTTGCCTCACTACGCCAGAATATTATGAATGGAAAGAAGTAACACAGCGAATAATTCGTTTATATTATTCGAGTACGTTTTCCGATATTCTGTAGAAAGAGAAAAAGAGCATAAAAATAACAAAATGTATTATTATTATGTATTTTAACGTACATTCAATTTCAATATTCATTTCAATGTATGTACTGGACATAGAAAAACGGGTAAGGGTGATCTAGCGCAAGATGGTGCGCACCCAGGAAAAATCCCAAGGAAGAATGGACTTGAAAGAAGTCTGACGGGACCGGGAATCGAACCCGGGTCTCGCAATTGCCGGTCAGGTGCTCAGTCCGTTGAGCTACCCCGCAGAACATTTCTCCAAGCCATTCGGGAGACTTTGTGGGCAAAATGTCCTGCCGGGATAGCTCAACGGACCGAGCACCCGACCGGCAATTGGGAGACCCGGGTTGGATTCCCGGTCCCGTCTAACATTTTTCAAGTACATTCTTCCTTAGAATTTTCGTATGAACTTGATTCCATTTCCGTAAATGAATAATATGAAATATTTTTGTATTATCTAATCTAACATTTTTTTTAAGTTCGTTCTTCCTTAGAATTTTCGTATGTAGGGGAGACCAGGGCATAACGATCCCCCGGGGCAAAACAATCACCCTCAATTTTTACGTGATTAATTATGCCATCTTGTGGAATACGGTCGAACTACGTCCTCGATTGAGGCTAAAACTGTGGCTGTAACTTGGTTCATACTGTGGCTTCCGTTAAAAATTTAGAGACGAAAAGGTTATTTCTGGCTCTCTTCATCTAAGGTGAGTGGTAGTTTGCAAATTCTTTGTTCTTAACTATATCCCTGTTATTTTTCATAAACATGCGTACGCGTTTTAAGTGATAATCTGTGATTCTTATGTACCCTTTATTTTCATCATTCTATATGGCGTTCTATTTTTATGTTCAGATTTCTTAAGTCACTTCATTTGGGGCAAAATGATCCCTCGAAGGGATCGTAATGCCCCAGCGAAATAATTTCAGCTATTTATAACATTTTTATTAATTTGGCTACTATTTGTTTGTTTTGTTTTCAGATTGGAGAATGGTACGAACATATAAACGAAAAACAGACCGACAAAGCTGGTCCACAGAAAATATGAGTAACGCTATTGAAGCTGTTGAAAACGGAATGCCTGTGAAGACCGCCAGCAGAAACTTTGGAGTTCCTAGAATGTCTCTTAAAAGAAGNAAGTCCATTCTTCCTTAGAATTTTCGTATGTACTGGATTCCATTTCCGTAAATGAATAATATGAAATATTTTTGTATTGCAATCTGTAACGCTACGGAGTTCTAACGTACAGACAGCATTATAATCTCAATCTCATGCGTTGCACACTATTGTACTTTTTATTGTATTTTGTATTAGATCGTATGTTTATTTTGCACTCTTATTTTGTATTATTCCTTTTGTGCCTTAAAATATAACAATCTTTAAAATTTTATTATTACTGTTATTGTTAAAAGTTATTTATAATAACTTTTAACAATAATAGTAATAATAAAATACTTATTACTTATACTTATTGTTATTATATGCCATTTTTTGCTTTGTGTGGCTCAGTGTTTTGCAAGTGGAATCCATTAGGGCGAGATACACTTTAACTGGTCTCTTCTCACATCTACCTCACCATCTTTGAGAATCTGACAAGAGAAAGCAATGATAAAAAGCACATAAAAGTACTACTTTGGGGAAACTATACACTTATATCTGAAAAGAATACACCTTATCAAGTAAAGCCCACAAGGAGAAGGTGCGCATAACATGACAAATCTGCTGGTAGTTCGACTACATTTTAAAGAAAGATAGTGCTCTATAAATACATCGATGCTTAAAACAATGTACCAAAATTTTTGGCCTATTATAAAGAACTCTCATGGTACTTATGCACTCACAGAAAATATCAATAATGCCCTCATTCTTTTATAAAGGTAAAACAGTTGAAGCATAAAAAACCACGGAGGGGAGGATATGTATAATAATTGAAACCAATCCATTCTGCGCTAAGTATTCTCTTCCTTTTCTCGATCGAGGAGAATAATCCATAGAAATCAAAAGGGTCTCTCAATATTTTGTCGATTTGAAAATAATGCATGAGAAATAAAAGAAGACCATTTTGGAATCGATTCTACCAGTCATACAGTGCTGCCAATTTGCCTTTTTCTCCGATATATTTGGCGGAACTCTCTGTTGCTAAAATGAGAAAATTGCCACTTAGCTAATAGCAGAGATGTCTGTTAAATATTCAGCCCGAAGACCGGTTGGCACCTCATCACCTCTACCATCAGCTACGAAGAGTTAGGAGAGGGAAATGAGGCTTACTAGGCAAGTAAGGAGTGAGGTAGTTTTCCCTAGCTTTCCTCACTGAGCCAAAATGCTATAAGCATATTAAGCCCACGTTAGTGAAGCACAGTGACTCTACCAGTAACATTTTTCGTAACATTGCATCAGGAGAAACCTTAATTAATGCCATTATTCACTTATCCATTGTCCATTAACTCACACCTTAGTAACTTTTATGACATCACATCCATGAACAAGACTGAGACAAAAGTAAATAAAAGATACATTTTTCTCTATCCCGTGCCAAAAGACAAATGATAAATATTTTATTCATAAGATATGGTAATAGGACCAAATAGTAGACATTCAAAAGAAAGTAGAAAAATTATGCACGAAAATTGGTAAGTAGAAATAAATACTTCATCTATGAAATTCTATGAGACTCTCTCTACAAGCATTATTACTAATCCACAACTAAAGCATACTCTAACATGAGTGGTTCCCCATGATGCCTCATTCATACCAGCAATTGATGCAGATTGTGGCGAGAGACTCGAATTAAAACATGATAAGTGAAGTGATTCTACGTTCACCACATATTTATTTCATTTTTCATGGCGAAATAGCTTTACAAAAGTTATTTGACGATGGGGAGCTTTTCTTAAATCCTTGGCAAGTTTCCAGGACCGTCGCTGTACTCTAATGAGTGAATGGAAGGATTTTGAGACGAGCTAATGTAAGCATAAATTTTGCTATCCCTATATCGAATTTAAGTCGTAATAACTTGAATGCAGCGAATGGGAATAGTCCACAAAAGTGTCCGCATGAATAACACTTTTCGTAACATCCAATTAGGAAAAACCTTAATGAATGCCATTATTCAGCTTCACCCACATCACCGCACCCATTTACGTAAGTAAATAAAAGAATGATTACTCTCTATCGTACACTATACAAAATAGTCCAGATCCAACGTTAAGATCACGCTAAATAATATAATGGGAAAAAGTACGGAGCTTTAGTTTTATTTCTTTATACCTTTCTACCTTTGAAATCTTGCAAACCGTAGATGTCTGGATATGAGAACCAAGTAAGAGTCGTCATTCAAATAAAAGACAATCGAAAAACTTAAAAATTTAACTTTAGCGCCGACCTTGCCGATTACTTTGGCAGAATAAAATCTACGGAGGTGTCCGTATTGTAGTGGAAATTCATGATATTACACAGATATTTACTTTTCCTCAGCAATTTATTCTGGAACTAGAACAGTAATATATTGGCAGAACTTGTTCTGCCTTATTCCGCGAAAAGTTCATCCAATTTCTGACTTACTTTCGATAAACCACAACGGAATGTCAAACTACGGCCCTCTTGCAATCGCGTGAGGAAACGGCAAAATGGAAATATTTAAAAACAAAAGGCTTGCGACAAATTGCGGAAAACGCTGCGATTAGCCGCCTCTCCTTTCCGAACGCTCATCGCATTCCCTTTCCTCTTCCTTTCTCTCCCTTTCAAATATCTTCTCCTCCCTTTTGCCCAGCACGACCCTCTTTCAACGATTCATCCGCTCGCGGCATCTCGAGAGGCGATATCCGAGGCCGTCGCATCATGAAAGGAGAACCTCGGACCAGGGTTTCGAGAGCAAAGGACGCAGAAAGAGAACGAGTGCTAAGCCTGTGCCTTGAGGGACCCCATACCTAACCCTTACTTCTCTTAGGAGGCAGAGAAAGGAGACGGAGACGGGGGCCCAGACTCGTTATAGCTTATACAGGGTTAAAGAGATGAGGGGGTGGAGAGATAGGAGTTAGCGGGGGATGAAAATGTGAA
The DNA here is from genome assembly GCA_000376725.2 of Ladona fulva. Classification (NCBI taxonomy): domain Eukaryota; kingdom Metazoa; phylum Arthropoda; class Insecta; order Odonata; family Libellulidae; genus Ladona; species Ladona fulva. Next base: position 224,230 of record KZ308198.1, on the reverse strand, counting down.
AGGATAAAGAGGTAGTAAGGGAGGAGTGAAAATAAGCAAAAAGAGAGCAACTGCGAAACCTTGGAGAAAAGGATTTTCCGAGCATCGCGCTCATTTTTCCCTTTTTTGTTCTAAATTAAGGAAGTGCATTTTCTTTCGGGAACATACTATATAATTATCAAACCTGTAAAGTGACAAAAGAAAATACTTGAGGTACCGGATATACAAGGCTTCACACAGCATGCAAAGATTCCATAGAAAGAAAGAAATCGGTTATGTTTAACGTGAAGAAGCGATATTGAAGGTGTTTTCCAATCACATTGGACTGTGTGTATGTATGTAGTGCCCCGAATAACCTGTAACAGACGCTTTTATCGATACGCAGAGGTACTCACGTTTTAAACGCAGAGGATAGACAAGCCAATAGACTCCGGCGGCAGTCGATGTTTACTCGTTGCTTCAACTACTCCGTTCATTCTCCTTGATTTCTTTTGATCTCCAGAAAATTCCAATTAACTTCCCTTTTATGAAACGGCTTCCGGTTGACTTCAAACTACATCTAGATTCTGAGTAGAGCGTCAATCCAGCCAAAGCTTCCTATACCTCGAGCACCAGAGGGTTATTCCGTAATATATACATACATAAACGTATATACACACAAAGATGTACGTGTCTGTTCTGGGCCATTTTAGCAAAGACGAGCTGTAATATGGCTCCCTTTATTTTAACCCCTTTCAATTTTGCTCAGGGTTAATTGAAATCATTCGAAAAGAAAACACGGTTTTATAGGAGAAAAATACAAACTATGCAGGTTATTATCAATTCCATAATTTCAAACCTTGATCAAAGCAACCTTTGATGACTTAATCACTTATTAGCTACAAGGAAAGGCTGTACTCTAATTAAAGATATTGAAAGCATTCACTTCCTATCAACAGAGGGAGCATCAAATAACCATTGGGTATTGCGAATTTTTTTGCAAGGATGGGAGTTTATAGACACACTGTGTGTCATTATTATTGGTTATTGAGAGTTGATAACAGTATATCATTATTGTTGATCATTGAGCCAACAATAATAACACTGTGTGTCATTATTGTTGGTTACTGACACAGTGAGTCATTGCTGTTAACACACTATGTTATTATTGTTGGTTTGCTTTCATTCTTGCCTTGCTGTTAGAATGTTTTATTGTCACCAAGTTGTTGTAGGTTGTGTGTTACCGCACTGTTCTTGTAATTCATTTAATGCCTACAATAACAATCATGCGTTACTCCTATGAGAAGCATTTTGTCGATAGAGTATCTTATTTGATAAAATAAGGTTTGGCGTACACATTTGGTGCTCAAAATTTGTGTAATATGCTGAAATAAGTGGGTAACGCGTCAGCTTTGGGTGAAAGCGATTCTGGGTTCGATTCCCGGTGGGGGCTTATATATGCGCAATGACCTCAGCTGTCCTTGCACTTTGAAAAAATGGTACCATATGCTATGTTGTTGCGTTAATGATTCGCTTTAGATGTCGTGACTGTCAAAATTAAACTAATTAACTTTAGAGCCTGATTTTAAAGGACGAATACGTACTTTTGAGGCGATTGAGGCGTCAGAGTTCGACATCCCAAGATTAATTAGGGCGCGCATGCCATAGGTTAACCACCCCCATTATAGATTATATTATTATGCAAATGGGATTCCAAAAAAATGACGTCGTCAAAATACAAAAGTAGAAATAGAAAGGCCTTATATGATGCATAAGTAGTATATAAGGTAACTTTGCACATTATGTTGTGACCCTAGGAATATTCTGATATTTCCAAGTTCTGGAACGATAGCTAAATTGGCTAAAGAAGTCACCCGAAAAGTGGAGGATCCGGGTTTGATTCCCGGTCCTGTCTATGTGAGTACCCTGCAAGCCGCCTTTCGGCGTGTGGCAGGAGGTGCATGCAGCAACTCTATTTCCTTAATCGATTATTTTTGCGTATCGTTCGCGGAAAAAATGAGTTCTTGAATCGATTCGTTCTAGCATCTATTTCTCCGATCTTTCTCGCATTATCGGAACGGCTTATGTAGCATGGTGAACGCATTATATCGGCCACATCATCTCTGAATGTGCTTTCTCTGAATTTATCCAGTAAATTGGTCCTTTGTTGAAACCTTCTAACTTACAAAGATTCCCATCTTGCGTCCTGAAGCATCTGAGTGACGCTCACTGATTTATCGTAGCAATTCTTCACAAAACGTATCGCCTTTCGCTGCATCATTTCTAATTCTTGAATACAACACTTATCGGCAGGGTCCCATACATCCTGTAAGACTTTTTTCATGTCCGTTTCTCCTTCAATTATCATGCACGACGAGAAACTAATTGACACGAAAAGGGAGAGGAAGACCGAGAAAAAGCTAGTTTTTATGTGGTGAGTGATAAGGGAAGGGACTAAGGTAGCTTAAAGAATAAAAGTAGATGCATGAAAAGATGCACGGATGCGACTGAAGCGAAAGATTTCATTTCCACCCAAAAACATTCATCAACCGGGGGGTTGATCTTCCCCATCGCCACCCTCTGGACCCGCCATTGACTACGAGGGAATCCATGGCCACGAAAAACAAAAGACGGGACCGAGGAGAGATACAGAAGCATTCAAAACAGCGGGAGACGAGGAAGATGAAAAAAATCGTGAACTGATTCGGGGCGAAGAAAAGGCCGAGAGTGAAGAGCGTCGCCCAATTACATATCCAGGAGAGAAAGGAAAAGAGGAATACGGGAAAGAAAACCCCAGACAAATGCCTAACGAGGAAAGCATACCTCAGCGCTCTCTCGCGGCGCGGACTTCATTCACGCCGTCTCTCCCGAAAACAATCGATCCTCGACGTCGAATGGGATCCGGGATGTAACTAACGGGAAGAATGCTATACCGCGAAAAAGAAGGGAAGAGGGAAATCCATTCGTTTAATTAATTCGACCCTCGTTATTCGAGAATTTCTCTCGGAGGAAAATAAAGGAGAGTCTGGGAAGAGGGCGCTTTATTTGCCGGGATTTGAGCGGCAAGTGGTAATTTGAATGGGTCACATTGCGAGTGCTCCGTGGCCACCTAATGAAAAGCTACGTACTTAGCGCAGGGGGCTGTCAGATCGAAATGCTGCCACTGGCTTCATCAGGAGGACGCGAAAATTGTACGGAGAAGGGCGGCCCGATAGCGAGGTGCGCGGTAGACATGCCTCAGGGGCGTCAATACTTGAGCATCGGAATTGGCAAGCATAACAGAATTTTCGTAGAAGTAAAATGGGGCGCTTTTCACCAACAATCACTATGAAAACCTAATGCATTAATGAAATCACACCTCACATGAATGTAATGGGGAAGATAGTCCGATAAGGAAGAAATATATATGGCATTCTGTTAGATTAAGGACAGATTAACCCTGTCGAATGACTTATATAAAATTATGGAATGGTGCGATGATTGGCAATCAAAGCTCAATATAGACAAATGTTCGGTGGTTTACTTCTTCGAAAGAAAATCTATTATTACAGATTATTCGTACAGTCTCCGTGGGAACTTATTAACAGAAGAGTCGGTGAAATGTCTAGGAGTAACTCTCACGGGTAACTTAAAATGGAATACCCACATCCATAATATATCGGAAAAACAATTAAGAAACTCGGCTTCGTTAAGAGAATAGTCGGTTGGAGCGAAGAAAAAGTTCGCGAGCGATGTTAATTCGCATTTGCTAGTCCTCATCTTGAGTATGTGTGTAGTGCATGGGACCCTGCCGATAAGTGTTGTATTCAAGAATTAGAAAAAGTGCAGCGAGAGGCGATACGTTTATGAAAAATTGCTACGATAAATCAGTGGGCCTTACGCAGATGCTTCAGGACGCAGGATGGGAGTCTTTAGAAGATAGAAGATTTCATCAAAGTATTAATTTACTGAATATATTTAGAGAAAGCACAGTCAGAGATGATGTAGCCGATATAATGCGCCCAACGTGTTACATAGGCCGTTCTGATACTACGAGGAAGATCGGGGAAATCAGATGCTAGAACGAATCGATTCAATAACTCATTCTTTCTGTGGACGATACGCGAAAAAAATCGATTACGGAAATAGTCATGGTGCATACACCCCCTGCCGAAAGGCGGCTTGCGGGGTACTTACATAGACATTAAAAGCAATACGTCCCCCAAAGCAGGGGCGGTTTTTAGGACCTCAGAGGTCCGAGGTGGCAAGGTCAGATCGAGGTCCCAATTGAGATTCATCAGAGTAGAAAATGCCCAATTTTTTATAAACTAAACTGAAGATCGTACCAAAAAAGACTCTCTAAACTCCGGAAGGAAGATGCAAAGCATTGATTCCAAAGTAATATGCCTATCGATTATTACAAGTAATAAACATTATGTAGAAACAATTTACCTTATTAACACTGTAATAATTTAATGTAGAACTACTCTAAATGTAAGTGCAATATACTTTGTTCAAGTAAAATAGTATCCGTGAATGTGCCGTGCCTAAGTGAAAACATCAAAAAGTAGGTTAGTTAGGTAGGGGATTGCTGAGTCGTTTTTGAGAGCCCCTTTTTAATTAAGGCCCTCAAATAGCGCCTATTGGACCTAATTATAATTCTGCCCCTGCTCCAAAGAATATTTATAGGTTCTTTTGGCGACTTTTGTTCGATATTATTCCTCTCCGTCATTAGCATTCGGAAATTAAATAATAAATATACCTTTTAATTTTCCACGAATATCGGATATCGGATGTATGTGGAAAAGCAAAAGGTGTATTTATTATTTTACAATGGAATTCCACCAAATCTCGCTACAGAAGATTAATTTGCATTTCATCTTCGTTTCCAATCTACATCCACATAAATACCCCGCAAGCCGGCTTTCAGCGTGTGGCAGGGGGTGTAAACATCAAGCGTTTCTTTTTAACCAACAGTTACCTCTGTAGCTTATTGTTGTAGCGTATCCTTCGCGGAAAGAATGAGTCCCTGAAACGACTTGTCCTCGCATCTATTTCTCTTATTTATCTGAAACAGAAATCAAAAATGACGATCGTAGATGTACAAGTCGGAAGAGAAAAATCAACGATGAATATCGTGATGATTGTCGCGAATTGGCTGCCCCAGGTAACCGAATCCGGCCTCAATTAACCAAGGAATTGCTAAAACCGCTGCTTTACGTCCCATTCATTTTTCATGCAGCGCCCGAAAGGATTGGCGACGGTGATATAGATAGCCAATGCGCCCACAGCGTCTATCCTTCATTCATGAAAGCAACTTTGACGAAGTTGGCCAGGAAAACAATCGACGGTACAAAAATTTCCTCGTAAATAATTTCGCTGCTCCTATATTCAGAGTATGAAAGCCAAAATGAGAATCAGATCAGCTAAACATGAAGAACCTTCTGAAATAACGATGAAGAAATATGCTGAAGACAATACACTATTTTAAATCTCGTATCTAAAACCTTTTTCACGAAGGCCCTCTACTGTCGTTGATTACGTCCATCATAACCCTCTATTCTCGCTCCGCCTCCAAGCCCTCCGCGGTGTTTTTTCTATCAACCTTAATTAATTTTTCCATCCCTCTACCCCCATCTCGAGGGCATACAATCTTGTGATGTTCGCCCTTCTGAAGGTCTACGTTTCAAATCCATCAAGGCAAGGGATGGCGAACCTTATGGTAGCTAGAGTGCCATATTTGATAAATAAAATAGACTTGCGTGCCAACGTAACGCCAAACCATCGAGTGAAATGCTTACATAATCTACTTCATCATGTCAAAAGATGGGATTTAAACTCTTTAGTAAACAATTAACAGCGAACAAATTTGACTTTTGTTTACCCTGAAGGTTAGGCAATCAAGCGAAGAAAACAAAACAAGGATAGTACGGTCATAGTCCCGCGTGCCAGAAAATATTCTCTCGCGTGCCATAGTTTTGCCACCCCCGATTTAAGCCAACACACTTCTCCAAGGACTTTGATAATCCCGATTCCCTTACCAAGGCATCAGGAAATTCACCATCCCTCCGCTTCAAAGGAAGCAAAGCTTCCGCTTCTGGGTGTTGCTATTCTTCTTCCATCTTCAGCTGCGCGCCGTGCACCGTGCGCCTCAAAAAACAGCACTTGCAAAGCAGGCGAACTGATTCATCTGTTCTATTTTTTCTCCGTCAATTCTGATTGTGAACTAAGCTTCCGATCCTTTGGTAAAACTCATAACTTCAGTTTTTGTGACGTTAATTTTCATACCAAACTCTCAAACCGAATCATGCGAGCCACATCCAAAAGGATGTACATCTACCTAAATACCCTACAAGCCGCCTTTCGGCGTACGGCAGGGGGTATATACTCAAAGCGATCGAGTTACCTCTTTAGCTTATTTATATGTCGCGCATCGTTCACGGAAAGAATGAGTCTTTAAAACTGCTTTTCCTCGCATCTATTTCTCTTATTTTACGCTCATTTTCGGATCGGCCGAAGTAGCAGGAAAGTCACACAATACCAATTACATCTTCCGCAAATGTCTCTGAATGTATCGAGAAATCGCAGCCTAATCTCCTTTCTTTCAAGGATTCCTAACCTACGTCTCAGAGCATTTTCATGACGCTTTATTCTACATCGTAGTACTTTTTAGCAAATAGTATCGCCTTACGCTACACTTTCTCGAGTTGGCAAGTATACCATCCACTAGATCCCATATACTCAACAAGGGCTACCGCTCAAAGCGGTTACNGACAGTATTGTTACGGCACAGTTAAAAACAAAAGTAACAATAGCCTAGTAAAGCAGAAACTACAACTGTATAATAATAATAATAATAATACTCCGTAAAGATAGTACCAATCTAGATCCCATATACTCAACAAGGGCTACCGCTCAAAGCGGTTACATTTGGATAAATATATAATATGATAATTAACAACGTAAATTTAACTGTTAAATTATATAATATCAATTGATTCAAGCGAGACTTTGTGGTAGGAATCCATTGAAAACGGTGAATAAAAACAACACTTCTACCCGAAGATGACGCGACGCGTCGAAACCTAGGTCGCAAATAAATATTTACTGTGGTACGGGTAGAAGTGTTGTTTTTATTCACCGTGTTAAATTATACTTAATTTACAGTTTTACTTTGCTAAACGTTAACTTCAGTCAATTTAAAAAAAATAGCCATTGTAATATATGTTTATCTGAGCTTAGAATTATTTAACGTTGTCTATTTTCGAAGAATTTGCCATTCAAAGAAACGATAGTTCGAAGAATTGTTTTTCAATGATTTTGTATGCTACCCGTCAAAGCATGGGAAATCGCTATGAGTGTTTCGTGAAAATGAATTTTTAAAATATTAATCATAAAATATAACATGAATAAATTTACAGCTGGTTCGTACAATTTCAGTAAAAACAAGCAGAGTGTATCCGCGTGAAAGATAACCCAGACCGCACGAAATTCTTTTCACGTTTGAGTAGTTATTGCGAGAGAAATGCGAAAGGTGACGGATATCACGCTCGTCACCGCAATGAAGGAAAAAATCATTGGCGTATTTTCAAATAGGAAAAGGCACAAATTGGTGCGCTTTATCGTATTTAAGCTCTCCATTACCGTAAGAATCGTGTTCTCTCTCGAGTTGGAAGAGAAAGGTTGCCCAATTTTGGTTATTTGTTTTTTTTTGTCAAGAAAAGATTTCCAAAATATTGCGAATAGAGGAAAAATCCGTGGATTTTTTTTATAAACAAGAAAGGAAGAGTGAATGTTGATAGTTTTACTTAAAAATATATTTGATGAATTGATGAAATTTTTGAGCAATACAAAAAGAAATTCTTGAGCCAAAATCGCCAAGTCTGACCCCTAGCGGAACCTGTCACACCAATAAAATCTGTGAAAGTGTACAAGAGATTTCTTTTCCATCAAAATCACCACTTTTAACTAATAGCCAACTTGGACGAAGAAAGCCGCATCCAACGAAATGAAGAGCCTATTGCGGCTCGCGAGTCACAATTTGGCCACCTGGTTTAGTGCATTTATCGAAAGAATGTCCTGCTACCATATCTTGATGAATGAAATATTTATCATTTATCTTTTGGTACGGGATAGAGATAAATGTATCTTTTTCATACTTTTGTCCCAGTCTTGGTCATGGCTGTGATGATATGAAAGATACTGAGGCATGAGTGATGCTGAATAATGGCGTTAATTAAGGATTCTCCTCATGCAATGTTACGGAAAGTGTTAATCGTAGAGTCATTGTGCTTCGCTAACGTGGGCTTGTTCTGCTAATAGCATTCTGGATCAATGAGGATAGCAAAGGAAAATTACCTCACTCCTCACTTGCCTGGTAAGTCTCATTTCCCTCCCCTAGCTATTCGCAGCTGATGGTAGAGTGGACGATGTCCCAACCGACCTTCGGGCTGAATGCTTTACAGACATCGAAAGAATTTACTTAAACGAGATTATTCGTTATGTACGAGAAATTCCGAAACGGCAACCAAAGAGGAATTCCTGTCATTGGAGAAATGATGCTAAAATCACAATATGCAGTTTCCACAAAATTGATAGCCTCAATATTGATCAATATTCAATTACATGTACGACATCTTGCGGAACACAATATCGGTGCAATCATAAACATGAGCACTACAAAGCTCGTTATTTCTATGATATTCATGTTCTATGGAACCCTAAAATTTACATCAATCGTGTTACATTCTCTTTGATGTCCTTGAAACGAATAAGTACAAGGCGTCCTACTGTATAAAAAGGTGACCAAATGTTATGATGGCTATATGTAAATTAGGGACAGGAGATTCTAATTCCGTTCCAAAAGTTTCAACGGCTGGAAATGAGTCATATACTATCGAAAGGAAAAAGTTATGTTTTTTTAATATTATACATCAACTAAATGTTTAAATAAACAGCGTTTACACTCTCATCCCATGATTGCCATATGATGCCGTTAAATCAAACGAAGCCGGCTAACCGATTACCCGGGTATAACTTACGGTAATACGACAAAACGGTTAACCGGTTTCTGTTATATTCCAACGTAATATTCCAACCTAAAAATCCCATTTCCGTTATATCCATCCCATTGTTACCTTCTCCCTTCTTATGTTTAAAACGAATTGTTAACCGGTTAATGTTATACTCTATAGTAACGTTTAACCGGTTACTGTAGTAATAGAGTATAATACCCCTACCTATAGTAGAAATCATGTTTCCGTTATATTTATTCGATTATCCGGGTTTTACTTCCGTTAATTTGACAAAAACGGTTAACCGGTTACTATTATATTCGAGTATAATATCCCGACCAATAAATCCCATTTCTGTTACATATATCCCATTATTGCCATCTCCTCCATCCGTGTCTTTAAGACAAACTGTTTACCTAACAAACTCTATCTTATAGGCCACCACACCGGCACTTCAAAGGCCTCCAATCTTTATATACCCTCCTTTCTAAAGCTCCAACTACCACACCTATGTAACTTAAACATTGAAATCTCTCGGATTAGTGGAAATAAACGCCAACGAATAAGACATATCTAGCTGGATGCCGATTAACAAAACAACGTCAAATTGCTATAATTACGTGGGGTACTACAGCTTTGAGGAATAGACCAATAGAGGATCCAGAGGCAAGGGGGTGATTGGCCCCGTGATGACTTTTGGGGTGGTAGGTTTACCTGGGCCAGGAAGAAAGGACTAAACTGCGTATGTACACACAGAGGTGTTGAGAAGAACTGCGCCACCAAGTGCGAATTAACGACGGCTTCCCGTGTTTTTAATACCATTTCGCTATTTCCGTTTGGTTTACGAGGGGTTTTAAGTTCTTATTAGATGCTAAAAGCTAAAACGTTTCGAAATCGAATGTAAAGATGCCAACGTACTTATTAAATCCTTATATGATCATGGTTTTACGCTGTGGTCTCATCCGGGACCAAAAAACCAAAAATAATTACTGTAGACCTTTCTGTCACCCCTTATCGTGTTCTATAAGCATACACCACTAGTGCATTCAGAAGGGGGCGACCGCCCCCCTTTGATGATTTTTCAAAATAAGCAATAGCTTAGTGAATGACGAAGAGATCAAACTATAATTAATATAAAAAGTTGGAGCGTTTTATATATATTTAACGGATTTCTTGCAACAATAAAGCAATTTTACAGTTAACTGGAGAGAATTAAGGCACTAATGTGTTTAAGATAGGCATTGTCCTAAGAAAGTCCTCATGACTAGTTTTTGCATCCGTCTGTGGTATACAATGATGAACAGTACGTCTAGCTTTCGTAGATATGACAGTATTGTTACGGCACAGTTAAAAACAAAAGTAACAATAGCCTAGTAAAGCAGAAACTACAACTGTATAATAATAATAATAATAATACTCCGTAAAGATAGTACCAATCTAGATCCCATATACTCAACAAGGGCTACCGCTCAAAGCGGTTACGTTTGGATAAATATATAATATGATAATTAACAACGTAAATTTAACTGTTAAATTATATAATATCAATTGATTCAAGCGAGACTTTGTGGTAGGAATCCATTGAAAACGGTGAATAAAAACAACACTTCTACCCGTACCACAGTAAATATTTATTTGCGACCTAGGTTTCGACGCGTCGCGTCATCTTCAGGC
>KZ308198.1:177262-212931 GCA_000376725.2 Ladona fulva | reverse complement strand
ATTTCAGGATTACCTAGGGAAATTACTTTCGGGCATGACCTGGGTTCGAGTCCCAGTCGTGTTGCTATTTTTCACACTTGTTATTCCTTTGGGATTTTCTTAGGTTTTACAACCTACTAAGTTACCTTCCTTTCCTTTATCCACTTAATTTTGTCTTAGGAAGACATTTTTTTTCATTTGTCTCTCGGTAAAGTATTCATCTCCCGATCCGAATAGATTCTCCTCCTCTGAGCTACTTGCTTACGAATACTTAGGAGAAGGAATGAGGTATACCAGGCAAGATGAGGAGTGAGGTGATTTTTCCTTGCTTTCCTTAACGATCAAGGATACAAGTGGAAAACATCAACGTGAGTAAAAACCTTGTTAATCGCTCTCTAAAGCCATTATCAACTCACACCCCAATATCTTTCATATTAACGGAACAACCAAGAAGAATGTGACAAGAATGAATGAAAGATGAACTTCCTCTACTCCGACAGACAAGAAACGAATCTTCCCATAACGCGTTACAACTGAGAAGCCTTCAATCTCCCCTCGACGGCACTGCGGATACTCGAGGAAAATCGGCGTAAGCGAAGAATCCCATCATTCATGAGGGATTCCCACATACTTGGCCGCAAGAGCGTTCCCATGATTTTCGTACACCTTTCATCGCATTTTGCAGCTATTTCCGCTTCTTTAAACGAAGTCCTTCGGCGATTTCTATTTCTAAGTGGCACCAATCACTCACACAAGACTTTCGTAGTGATTACCGCCACTTAGGAGCGCGGTTTTCGACCTTTTTTTTACCCATGGGAAATTAACTAAAGGATTCATTTCGAATATAAAAGCGCAGTTATCCGCTCATGAAGACGCAATTATATCCTTGATTCCTGTTCTAACCTCCGATGCTGACATTTTTCAAATCCAAGTATCGCATATCATAACCGTAACGTATTTCAAATCCTCGTGAGCAAATCCACGTTATTCGTCGCTATTTCTATCGAGAGATCACAGAACTTACCAATTCGGACGATCATAATCGTAAAAATGTCCACAAAAATGGTGAAATTCGTTGGAAAATTGGCGAAAATTCGTTTGAAAAAGGGTGTCATTGTTGAAATACCCTAACCCTAAGATTTATCAACTCCCGACTTGCAATGGAATACCGCTCCACAAACGTTGAACCGCGGTCAAGCAATAAAATTTTTTCCTTGCATTTGACGATGGTGACTATGAAATAAAAATTTCCCCTTCTAAGATGATCCCGGATAATGTAAAATGCGGAGATAGGGTGATTACGAATTAAATCAATACATTAAACTAACACTAGCGAATTTAGAGGTACGATTAGCATGATTTTAATAAATATGTTAAATGATTCTGTTCCGTCTTTCTTAATGAAAATTTAAATAATTTACAACTTAAAAATATTACAGCTAGGGTTAGATCAAGCGATCACATGCTTTATAGTTTCCTTATTTTGAGTAAAGATTAGGTTCAGGATAAGAACCCGTTTATGTTTCCAGGGAGACATTTAATTTTATAAATGTAAACAAATCCTTCACCAATGCGTAGACAGAATCAACAATAACTTCGTGTTAAGAGAATTTATGAACGCAATGAACATGAACCTCGTCTGAAATATATCAGCATAATAAAAAAACAACATCAGCAGTACAAAATAATAAATTTATCATTTAGCAAATAGTATCATCCTTAAATAAAATCTCTCATCTTTTCTTCCCATTGAATTCTTATTGTAGACTGTTAATATATTTTTCTCTGAGAATCACACCTGCGATGCGAAAAAAACAACCGTGCGCTTCGACGTGTTATTTTTTCAGTAAACCCTAACAAATGCACGCCTTTCTCCTGCACAAATAACTGCCCACGATATTTTGGAGAAAGCAAAGGACATCGAATTTTAACACCGTGCGATAATGTTTACGATTATACTGATAGGGTGAAGTAAATAAATAAATAGATTAATTTACAAGGTATACGCTAAATGACCAGGGTTCACTTACGTTTCTAGTCCTTCCCGGTGCATCCTGCAACGTCCGTGAAGGCGCGAAGTACAATGCCGGTATCACCAATGGTCCACATGACGCTCACACGCAATAATTGTGGAATATCTCCATCGAAGATCGTGAATATTATATATAACCTTGCCCTGTCAGTACATTTTGGATTGTCCCCGTCAAATTAAGCACCTTATAGAATGGGGATATCGTTCTCACTATCGATTGACTGAACTCAAACCAACCGCATCGTCTCTACATAAACAAATTTTGCATCCCCCGTAAAACACCTCTCGCCCTTGTGCTGCAACATGTATTAAGCGAGCAACCAATACTTGCGCTCTGGCCCGCTCTCTCCTCCCAGACCGATCACGTCGCTCTCTGGTAGGGGTGGATAGTTTGGGGAAAGAGGCTGTGGAGGCAGCACTGTGCAGTGCGCGTTGCTACTGTTCTCTGTGTAGGTTTATGCGGTCTTGGTCTTAAAATCGATATCGGTTCCTCGCATGTAATGGCGATTTCGAAAGTTAATATCCATCCTTAAATGTGCATGAATGGTAGGAGCATCTTTCCCGTTAAACTGTTGTAAGTATGAAAGCTTTCTCGCATCTCTTTTAACCATGCACTTTTTTGAGCCAGTGATTGCCCATCTTGCTTCACGTGGTCAAGCAAAAGTGCCAAATAAATCGACTAACTTGATCTACATTATCATAAACTCGAATTATGATATTGTTTGAACTGTTAGCCTACATTTATTAATTTTATGCAAGCCTAATATCCAGCTAATTTCCCGAAGAGTAAACTTTATTCGTGTCGATTCCAGGGTAGAGCATGTACTCGTGGCAGAATGTCGGCTTGCTGCCGTGGAATTTTCTATGGACGTCAAATTGTTTTCCTTAACCATTCGAAGTGCTATTCTGTAAGTGAAGTGTACGTTGGAGCGTGTGATTGTTCGGTACGTATGGTAATGGCATATTACGAGTAAAGTTTATCACCCGTAGTTGAAATCTGTATTTCGATAAGAATAAATCTTTGTAATAAACTTTTTCTTGATTTTTCTTTGTATATGAACGTTTTATTAACCGACGATGTGGAGGAAAAATTGGTTTCCTACCAAATGGTAGTATACCAGTTTGTATGCTAGGATTTTATGAGAAACTGGATACTCATTTCAATGTACTTCACTTTAAATTCTTCGGTCCTTAGCGTAGAGTTTACCCTTATTCAGTTCATGCTTTGAGGAGTATCATAAGGGTAGGATCTTAAGAATTAGGTAAATTTCTCACATGTAGGAAATCGAATATCATTTCTTTTGTAGAAAGGATTGAGTGCATCTGTACTTAATGTGAATGTAGAGCTCATTCTTTGATATTTTCATTGTATATGATTATGAGGTGCTTGCGTTAATTTGGTGATGTTTAGAGGCTACTTCCAAATGTATCTAAATGATTAGGCCTTGAATTATGGGATTGTACCAAAGAACCTATTTTATTAACCTCTTTATAAATATTTTAGAGCTTTAATTATTTTTACTTGGTGCTCAGTTGCTTCATGGAGAGTAATTTTCTTTGAGGGTTTGCTTTCAGTTTAAAATCAGAATCATTATTTTTTAAAACAGTTGAAATTGCAGTGAGGGAATCTCATTTAAAAATAAACCAGCTTAAAAAAAAAAACTGTAACATACCAGTGATCTGGGAAACCCCGAAGCACACTTTTGTTATTCAGGCTTTTATTTATGATGTTAAATGTCAGGAAATGGGAAGTGTACGTATAAAAATTATTGCTATGAAATTGTAGAAAAAAACTATCCCAATACCTCCCTCATGTTATGCTTGTTTCAATTCAATACTTAAAGAGGTATCGTAATACCAATGCCAAAAGGCCCAGAATCACTGTATTTACCTGAACATTAAGACTTTCATTTTGCCGCAGAAAATTGAGGTCATCTTGTATTTGCAAATTAATATCATAACCTACCTGGTATGAAGTAATGTGAATATTTGATTTCGGTGCCAAAGGAACTCTCACTCAATTTCAAAATATCACTGCATAATTTAGATAACTATGTGCCTGAAATGTCGATTTTGCATACTTTGATATTGTTTCATATATTGAATTATCATGCATGGATTCAAAACCGCTTCTAATCAAAGGGCTGAAAATATAGGATCTTCATAGGCAACTACAGTATTTTGACTTCATTATTAATTTGAATTATTGAAAGTAAACTTTTTATAATCTGGAAAGCACATCTTTTCAGAGAAAAAAATTGAGCTCTCCGTGCCCCCAGAAAGAACAAAGATGTTGGAGGGAAAATACACCATATAAAGATCTTGGTAACAGAGCTATGCTAGTGGGCATGGACAAGAATTACTGGTCAACATGGGAGTTGAAAGAGTACCATTTTATAAGCAATTGGATTTATGTTTTAGAGTGCAAAGACACATATTTAGAGTTTAAGGACAGGGTGACTTTACAATCAGGCACATTGTAGAGGAAAACCTCAGTAAGGAATATTCTTAAGAGCTGTGTGTAACATGCTACTTCCAGTGTATTTCAGTTTGTAAACTTGACTGCCAATCACACAATCGAAACCTCTCTGTAAAGTATTTGGCTCAAAGGCCGGTTGGGACCTCATCTCCTCGACCATCAGCTACAAATAGGTGGAAGAGGGAAATGAGGCTTACTAGGCAAGATGAGGAGTGAGATAGTTTGCCCTTGCTTTCATTACTGAGCCAGAATGCTGTAAGCAGAACAAGCCCGTTAGTGAAGCACAATGACTATACGAGTAACCCTTTTTGTAACATTGAATAAGTAAAAACCTTTATTGATTCAATTATTCAGTGTAACTCATACCTCAGTAGTTTTCATAACCTATGATCCTACTTATCATTAAAGGATATAATCTCAGCACCATCAATCTGATTAGATTTTGATAACCTGCTTTGTCATTATTTACTAATCATCATAATTACAAATGAAAAAGGATTGATAATAATAGGGTTTATATTTGAATTAAATATTATAAGAGTAAATTTATCATTTACATGGGACCCGGTGGATGAGACAAAGGCTCACAAACTTGAGAAAGTGCAGCGCAAGGCAATACGATTTGTTAAAAAATGCTGCGATAATGCAAGCATTACATAAATGCTTACAGACACAGATTGGAAACCCTTGAAAGAAAGGAGATTAGAAGCTAGGCTGCAATTGCTTGCTAAATTAAGAGAAAGTACACTTGTGGATCTAACCCATATTATGTTACCACCCTGCCACTTAAGCCAATCTGACAAACATAAAAACAGGAATGGAGAGGAAAATGTCTGTTGCAGCTGGGAATCAAACCACCACCAATGAGTTTAAAATAACAAACAGATGGGAGGAGAAGTGATTTGAGGGTTTCATTCTTTCTTCAAACCAAAGGTAACAGCAATGAGGTAGCTTGAACATTTGTTGATTGCCTTCCCTGCCATTACCTGGAAGGCAGTTAGTAGGGTATTTATGTATATTATAAAGGCCAGGCTGCAATTGCTTGATAAATTTATAATATGTTAGCAGAAGATTTACAGCCAAACCTGGATAAGTGAGAATACTGTAAGGCTAATCACCAGGACCCATCATTTTCATCCCCAAAAACTTCTTTAAGAGGTCTATTTTTCAGGTACAGATGTGAGACCATCTCGCCTTCCTCTTCTATAGAAGAGTATATTCTAGGATATGCTACACTGAGTGTGTGTTTCAATTGGTCCTTTACAGTTTTTTTGTCTATCTGAAAGGGGTTAGGTAGTATATAAAGATATGTTAGTAGTAGAAAGTCACTAAAGAAGGTGCTGAATGTCCTCAGAGGCTCATCCATGGACACAGATGTCAGCCTAAATAGCGATCAAGCAAATGAGAGTTGGAATACAAAAGGAAAACCCTTTCTCACTCAGGAGTTTTGAATTTTTTACAGATAATGATCAGTAAATTTTTGATTGTATGTACGAGTTAGAAAAATATTTTCAAAATCCCAAATCTGGAAAACTAATTAAACTAATGGATTTCTTTGAGTAAGTGTAACATTGTTGCATAATTTTTTTGGTGATTAATAAAATATTATACCTAGTAAGTTATTATAGCAGTAGTACGTAGTAGGGTATTATTATTTGATTCCCAGTACATTCTTCGTACTGTTTTCCTGAGATTTTATCATAGAGTAGAGTGGGATAGCTCAATGGATAGAGCAACCGACCAGCAATTGGGAGACCCGGGTTCGAGTCCTGGTTCCGTCAGACTTTTTTCATGTCCGTTTCTCCTTGGGAGTATATACCTCAAATTCACCACTTGCAGGCTTCATTTCTTTTGAGAAACTGAATTAGAAAGAATAGCCATATGAAATCTAGGCAAGCACTAAAAGAAGGCCAATTGAATACATATTCTATCACGGCTATAAAATATCGTTTTTGATTAGAAATTGCATGAATTTTTATAAAATAGAGGAACAATTTCTGAAATTTTGTGGTTCGAAACAACCAGTCCCCCTGACAACTACTTCCATTGTTGAATCAGAGTTCATGCATTTTAGTACACTTTTATCCCTTGTAGGTTTTGTTTCTTTTGCAAAATTAAATAAGAACGAATAGTCGCATGAAATCAAGAGTCCACCAAGAGAAGGAAAATGGAATGAAGATTCTTATTTTGGTCAACAAATATTGTATTCTATTCAGGATTGCTTAAATTTTGATAAAATAAACTAAACTTTTGGGGTTGTAAACAAACCGTTCCCCTGGCAACTATTTCCATTGTAAAATCTAAGCTCTCTTACGGGAAAGATGTAGTTGCTAGACTTGGATTAATGGAAACCTCTATCCAGTTGGATAAACAGCTTCTGAACCTCTATAGGAAAGAAACTGAATAAGTGAGAAATGATGGAATTCTTCCTAATCCGGGATCCTCTGTAATTGGTTTTATTAAACCTCCATGCAACTTTGGCCAATCCAGTAATGCGTTTAAATGAGAGAAAAAGACAGCAGAACTTGTTACTGTAAAAGATATAGAGCAACAAATGAATGTAAAATATAGATAGCATCAAGTGAAATAAGTAATTTGAGTTTACCCCCCCTGCCACATGCCTAATGGCAGATTGCTGGGATTTAAATGCAGATGAATTAAATATTGAGTCTGAACACTGGTTGATGACGAAGTATTTTGAGCTCGAAGTCAAATTTCTGTTCATCAAACTCTAATTTGCTGACTTACAATTTTTTTTACAGCAAAATTTGCAGGAAATGGCTTTCTCATTCCTATGCATATTTAGGTTTCCCGTTTCAAGGTCAAAGTACATTTTGTTTCACCTAACGAACAATTTCATGTATCAAAAGTTTGCTACTTTTGAATTAACATTATCAACAATTATTATTTTAAATCTAAACCATATACAGTAAAATCCTGATCTAAAGTCGTTTTTACAGGACCAAGAGAGATAACTAAGACTAACAATTGACACATTTATGTAAAGGAGGACCAGATGTATACAATTACAGTTATATTTTTAAAATAAGTTCCGTCATGCTTGATGGGGGCATTTACTATTATATAATAGAAATGAATGCTGCTGTGTTTGGAACATCAAAATTTCAACTTTGGAGCCGGGAAAATGTTAGAAACAAGAACATTAGATTGAGATTTCACTGTATGGTGTACTAACATTGTTGACTTTACTGATGTGGTTGTGTTCCATACTGACACCTTCCTATTTAATCAATACATTTCGGTTAATTTTTACTGAAAGAATTTTAACCTTGTCAATCAAGAAGAATAAACTAAGATATGTTGGAAATGATTTCTTTTGTGCTATATTTAAAGAAATACACAAATTTGGGAATTTTAGGAGAGTATTGCAGAGAAAATGCTCCAGATCTTCGAGCGAATTTCATGGAATTCAGCAAAATTTAGGTTAGAATTTGTAAATATTTTGTCTTTTTGCAATGGCTTTCGAGGCTGGGTTTACTTTAACCCTCCCACTCTTCATTGACATCTTAGTCACCCAAACCCAAAACAATCTTTTGTATAACCAGAATGCTGTTCTGTCAACAGTTTATTCAACTTTTTCATGGATTTCTGCATAAGGAGGGAAAAAAGAAAGATTACTTTCATGTGGAAAGTCTTAAGTACCACAAAGCAGAATAAATCAATGTTCTTTTCCTCATATCTATCAATCATTACTGTTGACACATAAGAAGTAAAGCCATGATGAAAAGGATAAGTTTGCACTGTTAATTGAATACATGCATCTTCATGTTCATGCTGGATCTAATGTTATCATCCAAAAAATTTAGTATATGCCGTAAGTATTAGGAATTTTATAATGCTCTCTGCACTAATCTTATGTCTGCAAAAGTATTTTAATACCTAATATAGAGAGGGAATGTTCTCATTCAGAGAAGTGCACTTGGTAGAGTAATTCTATGAGTGCATTTGCATCTTAGTGGATCAATTTTCTTATGACTAAAAATATCTGCAAATTAAAGAAGTAATACCACTTTAAGTTGTTTATGGGTATTAAAAATATCCCCAGCCATTATCCAATCACATCAAAACTTGTAATACTGAGGGTTACTTGGCATGAAATTGCATCCATACCCACATTAAATGCAATGCTTGACCCTAAGATCCTCACATAGGTGATGTATTTAATTTAACAATTATTGCAACAAAATTTGAATCAGAAGAAGAATAATGCATAATTACATTCCACAAACATCAAACTTCAGCAAAATATCCATATCGAAGTAAAAATATTTACATCTTAAAAAAAGGTTTAAAAATTTAAATGAGAAGTTTTTTCTAAGAGTGAAACATTATAAGATTCTTCCTGAAGGCCAATCCTTCTGGATTCAAGCCAAGCTCTCTCTCTTCCTGTGCAGATTTTGACAGCTTAAATTTAGACAGATTTAGGTAACTCGAGAAAAGGCTAAAATAAGACACCAGTAAAGTATACATAATATTTAGTTGCACAAAAATAGTTACATTTTTTTCAACTGGAACACTTGCAAATGTTAGAAATTAAATTAAGCCCACAAAGACATTGTAAATAACTTACAAATTTATACTAATTAATTTCAATAGATTTTTGTAAAGAATATACAAATTTAACTATAAACACTGCTGTGGTTCAACATAACATCACTCGTGTGAACCACCCAGTCATTTCTAATTGCAACTACTTGTAAAAATACACTCTTTGTAGGAAGTTTAGTACCACCCTCAAGAAGTACTCTTGAACACAATTCATTTAATTAACATATTTGTAATTGGCAAGTCAAAACATTGGTTATCGTTCTAATCTTTTATAAAATATTTTGCATTGTAAGCATATTGAAATATTAAAATTGGCAGTTTAAAACGTTGATATGCTTTTTGTGCAGGAGTACTTTTCCTTCAAGATAGAATATCATTTCTGATTACATTCTGAAAGATCACTATTCAAAAGAATTCTTTAAAATTACATCACAGAGTATACCCAAGACAGAAGCATAATCTATTGCAAGATGCATTTTTATCTGTTGCTTCAATAACATGAAATTCATGCATTGCATAGCCAGTAAACATACGGCATAAAGAAATTAACCACATAAGGAAGATACTTCAAGGCAACGTAGCACCATAACTTTCTTAATAATTACACAGTTAAGAAAGGCCCTTCTCATAACACCACCAAAGTGTTCATTTGATGAACAACAAATTCTCATAAGTTTCCATTAACTTTGATATCAGCTCGAAAACATCAGAATACAGGTTATGCTTCATTATCTAGCACTGAGCATTAGAAAAAGACAATGACTTTTATAATTTAAATAAAAGATATCAGATCCTTAAAAGTCGTCACATATAAAAGTGACAACTGTAATTTGCGCTTAAACAAAATTAGCAATTCATCTTCTTTTGTGGTATTGTAGACGAATCTGAGACATTGATTGCATAAACTATTTCTCTCGTATAAAAATATAGCATAGGCCTTGTCCCTACTGAACTTAAATGCAAGATTGTGCATTTCTATCAGAAGACATGAAATGGTGCTGTTACATCGACTTTAAATAATTGTAAGCAGAAAATCAAAAATTAGCTTATGCTGCCGGGCATAAATATTTGTAACCTCTCAACAAATAACTCTCCCAAGGAAAACGGTTCGGATGAATCCTTCAATGACTGAGTGAAAAATCATAAAAAAAAACAGGCAAATATGTCCCTTACTTATAGTAATTTGTACAAACTTAGGATTTCTGTTACTTGACTCTACCATATGGACCATTTGTGCAATGAGAACAGTCAACAAATAAATAATAACAGAAAACTGGAATCTCTCACTCCTAAATTTCCAACAAAATCACTGGCAAGACGTTGCATTCAGGCAATTTAACAAGATTTTTCTCCTCATCTAAATATAGACACACAGGATCGCTCCTTTATTTATTACAGTTAGAATTTTTGCATTATGATATTCAATTACACAGTTATTGGTGTTTCATACCCATTGATTAGATGCTCTTTCAGGAGTGCGTTTGAAATTATAAAAATAAACTAAATCATTTCTCTTGAGTATTTTTTAGTTATCTACAATCTAAGTGAATTGCTGATGGTGAGAGCCTTTTCCACAAACCATCAGACATCGAACTCTCTTTCTCTCCCTCTCTTGGAGTAACCTCCAGTTAGCAACAGTAGCAAAAGATCATCTCAAAAGCAACAATCAATAAAGATGCACATTTTCCAAAATTTTACAATATTAACTTTCCTCTCTTACCGATTTTTTAAACCGAGATCTGCCAAAAAAATAACATCGCAACTGGCTACCCAACCATCACAACAGCTTTTTTTTGTCATGACGGAGGTAATTTTTTTAGAAAATCACTCTTAATTTACTGTATATATTTATAAGGCCACTCTTACTGTGATCCTCACCCACAAATTTATGGCACCCTTAACAACATATTGGTGTTATCTTGTAATCAGAAGCTTTGTGTAAAGAGAGGGCTTCCAATTTAAGTCAACAAAGGCTATACTGCCGAGTCTCCATTTGCTCCCTTTGTGAACAGTCTCATGCTTTATCTTACAAGAGAGAGCATCTACCTTTTCCTTTCCCACCTCGTCCTTTGCTTCCCTTGCCTTGTCCAGCACCAGATGCCGGTGTTCTCTCCAGGGCCTGGAATTTCCTCACCACACGTACTAGCTCGTGGAAGGCTTGGTCGACATTTACCCTAAGTTTGGCACTACACTCCACATAAGGGACTCTTAACTGGGCACTAAGATCTCGAGCTTCCTGTGTTGAAACCTTTGAACGAAAGAAAGATAATGGTACAAACCAGGGATGTGCAGAAGATTTTCATCCAGAGGAAGGGCATAAATATATTGATTAATATATTTAATATAGATACAGTTGACCTACTACAATTTCAGCAGTGGGTTAAGTCAGTAATTATTTACGTACTACCAACTCCAGAACAACCAAACATGGAACATTACATTAGATCTTCACCTTCTTGGAGGATGTATTACATAAACTCCTCTCAATTGCGAAACCAGGTTAGTTCAGGGGACATCACTGCCACCAACATTTTGATGATGTACTCAGTCACTGTGGTGGGTATAAATACCCTGTCTCAGCCCTGAGGAAGATGACAGTGTCATCGAAACGTTGGCGAATGAAATGTCACCAGCATTAACCTGGGTGGAAATCCAAGAATCCTTTTTATACATTATTCACCAGGAAAGATAAAAATCCTTCCCTTATTGGTTGTGGTGATGTCCTAAGAGTTGGCCTGGCAATAAACTGAGGGGTGTTTCTACATTTGATTTCATAATGACATAAACATGAGCAACAATCAACATGAAACAAATGAAATGAGATGGAGTTGGCAAACTATGATGTTTTTTTATGATTTTACATTAGTAATAGCATGGATGTAAACTGATTATCATAACTGTAAGTAAGATTTGTTAAAAAATTAGCAACTATAAAGACATTTTTCATTACTTATTTTTTCAGAAAAGTTTCCATAATTATTTTGAAATCTGCCAAGTACTAACACACAATCCAAACGCAACTATATACGCAATATTCAGGTTCTGAATACAGTACACCACTAGGAGCCTGAGGAAGCGACAGATAAAAATTCATAGTAACATTCTCATCATCTTCATGGGATTAATGACTAAGAAAACTATAAAGGGTTACTCGGATAGTTATTTAACCAGATAAGGTAAATTAACATCAGAACATTTAGGCTTGCTCCTTCAAACCAAGGTTCGGTGGGTTTCGCCAACCTGCTTCTCCATATGCATTTTACCATTAAATGTAAAACCAATTCAGTGTTAGACGATAACTTAGAAATGTATGGAGATGAGAAAGGTGAACCCTATCATTTCAATCACGTTCCTAAGTTTGATTTCTTATAAAAGACAGACACCCACAGAGAATTAACTAATATTCTGAGATAGGTAGGACTGTATTTAAAGAAACTGAAGCCATTCATAATCTTTCAATAAACATCAAGTTTCAAAGCACTCATAATCAAAAGAGTAAAATGTGGTTTTGTTTTAATCATGAACCTCTAAGAATGAAATAAAATACTGATTTAAGTTTGTATTTGAAACTACAAAAGCAGGTAATCATTTTTCAATGAATATCTTTTTAAATTTTAAAATACTTTAAAAGAAATTTATAAATGAAAAGGGTTACAACAATCGCCACTAACTATATTCAGGACTTGATAAAGCATACTATTGATCTAACTGATAAACGAGTAGCAAATAAATCATCAGCAAGATCTGTATAGATGTTACAAAATTTATAGATAGATGATTGAAAAATTGAGTTACCTGTGACTAAATACACCCAAAACATTTTGAAAACAAAAACATTTTTAAGCAATCTAAAGAAGTTTCCCCTGTTATATCAGAATGACAGTGAATTGCCATGTTCATTTATGCAATCAAATTATAACATCCATATTTACTAAAACGTATGCAGACTGATTACAGCCAACACCCCTTGTCTCATTAAATTTTATACAAATGGCCCATTACATTGACGTTTTAATAAAATGAATTCCAGGATATTTTAGTATGAATAGTATATTTAGTGAAAATAATAATAGCAAAACACTTGTACACAATTGGATTCTATATATTTAGTATAAAACAGTGTCCCAATATCCGTGTAGTAATTCTTCACATATGAAGCATACTAAGGAAGGAAATGCTTAATGTCTGAAAATTACTGCTCCACGTTATGCCATAGGAAATACCGCACGTCTAACAAAAGAAATGTCCAAATTGCATGGGGTAAAATCCATTAAAATTCATACTTTTTCAATCAACGAGATTGATAATTTAAAAACATTTTTGGTTGCTAAAACCGCGCAACGTTTTATTCCAGCATTAAAACACCGTTAGTCACTAAAAAACCCTGTACCGATGATCAAGGTTCCAAAACGATATGGGTATAGACTGATTAAAATTTCACTGAATGTTAATAAACATTTTTCGATGGTTACCATCCAATGAGATAGTACCACATACGACTATATCAGATATTCAGGAACATAAGTGCAAATATTCCAATAATTAAAATTAAAGCCTGACACCGTTACCAATTATGATAGATAATCAAATTCACATTTCTTCAATAGATAAATCCGAAATGTGTATTTCAAAAGAACACTCGCTCATTTCTGATAGCCGCTTATTGGATCTCTTTTATACAAACTGTAACTTCATGACTCACTCTAGGTAAGGCGAGGTGTTCAAATTCAGACTTGCTCAATAATGAGCAACCAGATTCATGTCTACTGACTCTTGAGAATAGCGAAGCAGAATTATAGAACTATCAAAGCACATGGACGAACATGATCATTTCAAATCTAAAATCTACTTACTACTCTTTGATGCTCAAGGTCAGCCTTATTTCCAGCTAACAGCATGGGAAATTCGTCTCTATCTTTCACTCTTAAAATCTGCCGATGGAAGCGGAATGTCTCCTCGAAAGAAGCTCTGTCAGTAACAGCAAACACCAGAAGAAATCCTTCTCCAGATCTCATGTACTGCTCTCGCATGGCACTGAATTCTTCCTGGCCAGCTGTATCCAATACTAGAAAAGGCGATGAAAGATTTTGTCAGTACAGACTTAAATCTGCCAATAACATCTTAAATCTGAGCTAAGAACCACTTACTATCAAGTTTGGCTGGAATATCGTCGATGACACATTGTTTAGTATAAGAATCTTCAATGGTAGGATCATAATCGGTGACGAAGTAGCTCTGAAAACATGTTAAACAGAAAAACTATCATAATATGACACAATCCAAAAACAGTTCGGAAGACACGTTAAGTATCACGAATTGAAAAAGATGACCGAGTAATTACAACCTCGTTAACGACACATTTTACCTCTTATGGTAGGTCATTTTCTCTACAACACACAACTTTTCATGTCAATCACTTCTCTATTATTCACAAAGATCCATAAGAATGTGTGCTATCAGTCATCTGTTTACTGCAAGTAGAAGATTACAAACTTAACCTACCTGAATAAACTGTATCGTAAGAGCTGATTTACCGACACCTCCACCGCCAACCACGACTAATTTATAAGTCTGAGCGTAGCTTTGTCTGTCACTTTGTTTAGACATTTTGATTTCGGATGAAGTTCTTCCTATTCGCCACAACAGAACACTACACAAGTTTCACAAAAATAATCGCATAAAACTAAAATGGCCGCCAGAGTTTCTCATACTATCCTTGTATGGAGAAGACGCCGCCTACTGCTTGACTTGCTCCATACGGTAGGAAAGAGAAAGCTCGCGGTTTTTGCTACGCCCAACGGAAGACACTCCAGCTGTCAAATCTTGAAAGCCAATGTGCAGCTTGGAACTGTTATGAATGTGGGAGGATCAGCCTTTCCCGTTCCTTTTCGGGCAAGTGTACCCATGACGCAAGCACATCCATTTGGACTTGTTGCAGGACTA
Organism: Ladona fulva; assembly: GCA_000376725.2. Taxonomy (NCBI): domain Eukaryota; kingdom Metazoa; phylum Arthropoda; class Insecta; order Odonata; family Libellulidae; genus Ladona; species Ladona fulva. The sequence continues at coordinate 197,929 of KZ308198.1, read as the reverse complement.
ATATGATGTAATGATCGCTCTTTGAATTTCGAAGAATCTTAAACAAGGAGGCATTTTTTATTCTTATTAAATTTTTTACGAACGCATTTTCTCAGAAAGAGTCACTCTAAATTTAACTGCCGAATTTAATCCAAGATTTAATCATTTGTTGCTATATTAATAGAACTATATTTTTTTTACTGGCGACAAGGCCTTTCTCAGACCTTGACCTTGGAAGGAAGAATTATTTGCATACAGTTACTATAAATTATACATTCAGTTGAGAGGTCATTTTTATATCAAGGTGTCTTGTAATTACTCCGTTAGATAGCCGTAACTTTTCTTGTACTAAATGTAGAAATTTAACTTTCTCGCTAAAATCTAACTTTTCCCTCAACTTCACCTAATAGTAAAAATAAATATTTTTGACAATGAATTAGAGATTTAAACATGAAAGGGACCAAAAAAAAGTCCGACGAGGATGGGATTCGAACCCACGCGTGCAGAGCACATTGGATTAGCAGTCCAACGCCTTAACCACTCGGCCACCTCGTCATGCTTTCGTGAGGGTAGTTCAGTCATTACAAAAATTGTTTACCTGAAAGTTTTCTTTTAGTTCTATTCATTTAAAAGTAAATACCTCAATTCATTAATACACTCGGAAAATGCGGGTTATTAAAGAGTGTCCTATAACTTTGTTCATTATTTCGAAACTCTGATTTCAGAATTTATTTTATTTGTAGAAAAAGGACGAATTATCGCGAAACAAAACTAGTTCATCATTTACGAGGAAATCTGACAATTATAATTAGTTGCGTTACGTCACCAGAATGGGAACACCGCTTGCGTGAATTCATCTTTGCAAGGTCAATATTCTTGGAATGCATGGCCGGAAAGATTGACCGCATTAAGGTGATAAATATTTCTGCAAATAAGGCTCGTTTCACAGTTACAGAGAAATAAAAGTATAGCCTATTCGGAGGTAACTGTTCCTTCTCTCTATTTGGATTAGGGAGACAATCTCTCTTCATGAGTGCATTTTCACTTTAAAATCATCAATTTTACTCTAGGGATGTTTGTACCTCATAAGTGGTCGAGTAAGATTAGTTACTGCTTGGTATTTTCTGAGAGATCTATTTTTCTGTGTTTTTATGTCCACTTATTCGTTAAAAAAAGATTTTGGAATGAGGGCAACTCACATGATAAAAGGAAAAATGGCCTTTTCCTATCGTAGTACATAGTGCTTATGCTATTCAGTGAATAAAAAGAGCCTCTAAACAGCTTATTATAGATACGTACGCACTATATACATCCATAGTTTGTTTTCATGATGTTTTTGGAGTAACTTCGGTTTTCATCAGGTTTGCCTTAAGTTTACTTATCCAATTTTAATTCAGTCAGGACACGTAAATCATTTTATTATTACATCTTTGCAGCTCATTTTTTTATTTTCAGAGGATCTTGAGTCATAATTTCCCAGATAACCCAAAACTCTCATAATGTACATCTTAATGTAGGAATGTATTGTCTCTCGATCTACCTTTTAACAACATCAAGTATAGCATTTTAGATGATATATAGATGCAGATATTATTTCCGTATTTATACAAGGTCATCTTTTATTTGAGGGCTGGAAGATGTATCAATGAAGGTTATTGCAGGTGCTGAGCGTGGCTGCTTTATTCTCGTTGTTTGATACCCAGCTTCCACAACCCCAAATTGAGTAGGAAATCTCCTCTCTGTGTAGCCAGCAGAAGTGTTTCCCTCTGGAGAAGCTACCTGAAATTTTTGAATGTTACTATCAAGTATATAAAAATTTAAAATAAACTTCGTATGTTAAGCCTGCATTACTCAGTTGGAACTAAGACAAAAGAAGAGAAGATATTATTGGACTCTCACTTTTCTAGCCATCCAGGAACTATGGGCAACGGCTCTTTGATGAAGTTGATTAAGTAAAGGACAGCCTTTTGCTGGCAGGGAAGATGATGAAGTGGGTTGATGGAATGTCTGTATATGGCTGGTGCACTTTAAACTTGAGTGCCTTGCTGTAGTGCGCGGTGATGCTGGAAATGATGCTGAAATCATTGGCAGAGATGAACGAGAGTATACTGAAAGATGGTTCTGTTTTTGGTCCCTGTTGTTTTCCATTCCAGCCGGATGTCTCAGCAGATCTGGAGTCTCATCACTGGAGGCAAATCCCTCATGAAGACCTGAATATTGAATGTTTTTTATGAGTTTCACATTAAACTTAGGAGTTATTCTTATCTCAGTCATGCCTACTGTACCGGGAATTTAAAATCCCTGAAAGCAGACTGACTTTACACTTAGGAAAAAATTTGTTTTGGTTTTCAAATATTAAAAAGAACATATACCATCTAAGTTAAAATTATGTTACCGTTTCAAATAACATACTAATAATAGTTACAATCTACCATTTATTATGTAGAAATGAAAGAAAGCAGCTTATTTTCAATTATTCTAAACTAACTAATATAAGGAAAATCTTGGCATTTATTCAAATCTTGATTGTCCACACGCCTTGTATTTTAGAAATATCATGTGAAGGTTATCATCAATGTAAAGTAAGCAATTATTTAGGTCACAGCACCTTTGGATGATAATAATTTATTTTATATCACGAATATCATTTTGTGTATATCCCTTCCCATTTAAATCACTGTTACATTTCAGGTAATTTTCAGAAGAGGCAGTCATATTAATTAAATATTACATGCTAAAAATTTAATAAATGAAAAAGTTTATTCCAAACTAAAACTATGTAACGCGAGGATCACATTGGATCATGCAATATGATTGCTTCAAATGAAAAGAGAGAGACATATGAAATGCTTTGACATGAAATCTCTATAACTTTCTCTATTTTGTGAAAGAACCTATAGATTAAACTATCCATTGATTATTAATTTGTTCAGCAAATATTAGTATTTAGATTGTAATATGAGTGTATCATTTTTATTTCATGTCATCTGATCCTCTCACAAAAGTGACTCATATTTCAGATTATTTAAAACTTTCAGTTGATAATTACAATGATTTCATAGGTACAGAATTTCATATGGATGAAAATCTTGTGTGATTGACACCTTAAGAAAGTTATGCCATTCATTAAAGATAAATATGTGGGTAAAATCAGGAAAGATTTTGAACGTTAAACTTTAGCTCCATTGCTGTCAAAGTAAATGAATATAGAGCTCTAGTGGGGTTAAGAAGAAATTCTTTAATAGATAATTTCCATTCCAATGTTTTAAAGCTGTAGCTATCAATTTAGTAAAAATTTCTATTGCCAATTATGGTAGATGTCACATCTCCAAACATTTCATTTGAAGGAAATATTTCTGTTTCAAGTTTACCATCAGATTTTATGCTCTCATGTGGTGATTTTTCCTTGATATCCTCATAAATTGCATGGACTTTTCTGTGAGCAGGATCCTCGTCAATCAGCCAGTATGTACGCATCTCTCCCTTACCCTAGAAAGAATAGAGGAAAAGATCAGTTTGGCATATTAAAATTATTCATTACTTCAGCATGTATTAAACTAAGTACAGTAAATTGTTGTTCCATGCAACAGTGCTTCCATAAGAAGTCAAGAAGAGGCAGGAAGACTGCAAAAAAAAGAAGAGGCAGGAAGACTGCAAAAAAATGAATAATTCACTTTTCTGTGAATGAAATTCAGGAATTTGTTCAAAGAAGAATTATTACATTTTTATTATAACAGAATTAACATAGTTTATTGCTTAAAGATGAAAAGGACTAGCAAGCTGTTTCTTTGATGCTTTGATAGGAGAGTAAATATCCATTATGCTCCCCTCTGGATACACCTTTGGTTCCATACAAACCTTAATTGGAATCAGGCCTCTCTCTTCACAGTAGTATCCACCTAATCGATCTAGAAGTTGGAATGTAGCCTCAGAAACATGGATCTTAAGAGCTTCGCCTGAGGACTCCATCCTTGATGCTGTGTTGACAGTGTCCCCAAAGAGGCAATATCTAGGCATCTTGAGTCCCACGACTCCAGCAACACATTGTCCTACAAAATTTCAATTAATAATAAGTATCTAGGGTTACCATGTAGGAGGATGTGGGCTGAGCCAAGGGTAACTCATCATGGGGGTTGCCCTGTTATCATTGGTTGAACCAGATAGGGTAATTAACCCATTTTGGTTGACCTTACTTAACAAGTAATTTGCTTGAAGTATGACAAGGAGCCCAAATTAAAAACCAACAGAGAAGTTTTTCTACAATTGCATTGCACCTTTTGAATGTTTCACAACAAAGCAGCATTTTGATTGCTTAATTATGTTGACCATTGAGTCCATAATATTATTGTTACTTTAAGATAGGTTTATTTAACCATTATTGTTGTTACTTTAAGATAGGTAGATTGGACATAGTCTAAATCAGTGCTTCCCAAAGTGGGCGTTACGGCCCCTGGTGGGCGCTGCAGCAATCCAGGGGGGTGGTGATGTCCACAGGTGCATTTGGGGGGGCGATGAATAACTGTAAGGGGGCAGTGAAAGCATAAAAGAAAGAAGAGAAGATTTAGAAAAATTGATTTATGTATTCCGCTCATAACGCTTAATTTTTCTTTGAACAACGTACTGGATGTTGGCTCAGTTCCCACTTCCCACATACTCCCTCACTTGCATTGAGGTATGTGCAATCGCGCACTGCTACTGTTCATGTGGTGCCACTTTGGGGGTGGCAAGTGGTGCGACAGCACCGGGACCCACGGATTTCCCGAGGGCCCCACAGAAAAAGTCATGGAATGACTTGTGAAAACATAACTCAATTAACTTAATTCACCATTAAGAGGCCAACCGCAGAAAGGTTCTTTTACCATTTAAATTAAGCTTAAGAATTTAAAACGTAAATGTAAAACCTAATTTCACCGTAAAATTGATTTAAAACTGCAGCGTGGAAGTGTTTTTACGCGCGTAAACACGCGTGCATTCATAATTTCAAACTTCAATGTTTCTAATTTACACTTTCTTTACTATAATTTACGAAAAAGGTAGAAAAAAAATCAATTTCCAGGGGGGCGCTGAGTAATATTTTTTCTGGAAAGGGGGCGGTAGGCCAATAAGTTTGGGAACCACTGGTCTAAATCATCTACCACCCCTATAAAGATATCTTGATCCACCCCAGCATTTTACATGGTATCCACTGCATGGTAATCTGCTGAAATTCTTATTTCTACAATCTAAAGTACAAAATAGGGAAAAATAATTCATAAATGCCTATGTTTAGGCTTATTAGAAATGTGAAACCCTAATATGCCGTGAAACAAAAAAAGCCCATCCTAGATTGTTACCATTCAAATGAGCAGGGCAGCTTTTTTTGGGATCAAGTAGTTAATCATTTTGAACTTTTAATAAAAGAAATCTTGTATGATGATGAAATTTTATTCATCTCTTGTCAAATTGGTCAAGGGGGTAGGGAGCTCACATATTATTTCTTCCAACTTCTTCATACCTTTAACTTCTATAAAAATACTTTTTCCAGATTTACTTAGTTACTGCAACCCAACTTTTATTTTTCATCTCTCAGGGTTTCCAAATCTACGTTTTTCCTCAATTCTCTTGAAATAATTGTTTCTTACATCTCCTTAGAGGAATAGAATATCAAATTGAGACATTGGAACATTAAGAGGCTTCTGAAAACCTCAAGTACCCTACAATTATCATTAAGTGTGGCAGTAACCAATAGTAGATGCAGGTTATGAATTTATAACCAGAAAGGAATCGATTAAAGCATTTTAAATTTTCAAATCAAGCTTCTCTTAGCTGGATTCTTCTATTACTTCAGCTTGTTTTAATCCTAATTGAGAAATATTGCCCTCCCTGATTTTTATAATGGAAGTAAAAAGTAGTTTTATGTATTGTTATATGGAGGTGTCACTTTTAATACTTAAAGTTAGAATGCTAGAAATAATTAGCAAATCCTCTCGCATCACCTGAATGTATTCCAATCCTCAGACGAAGCTGCTGTGATGTAGGTCTGTGACGAATAGGGACATTCTGCAAATGTGAGAGAAGATGTAGGGCCAGGGAGGCAACCTCTCCAGCATGGCGATCTCCATTTCTGACAGGCAGACCACTAGCTACCATATATGCATCACCAATGGTCTCAACTTTGTATACATCATAGCATGGTAAGATTGAGTCAAAGCAGGTGTACAAATCATTCAACATTTCTACAACCTAGGAATGGAATGAATTACAATATGAACAACTTCATCAATGAATTATATCTCTTGTAAAACAATTAAAAAGTAAATCCATGATGCAACAGCCCAGATAAGACCAAAGCCTGGTCATGAAATTATAGCAGTTGCATCATTTGATGGACTTATTTTATTCAACAAAACTCAAGGCATCAAATGTTGCATTCATTTGAATCCCAAGTATATTTGAGGATGATATTGCTATTCTCAAGGCTCATTTCATTTCTTCTAAATACTATAGCCGGAGATTCTGATTTTTATGAGAATTCAGTTGAAAATTACTTTTTAATTGGTTTCATCAATTACAGCAAGTGATTAATTGCCTCATTAGATCTTAAAAACAAGAAAGGTATCCCCATATATTCTATGTTTAAGAAATTATTGCAAATATTCCCAAAATTGGGAAATTCTGATAGCCCTAAAGTGATAAGGCATTTATGTCCCACATTATTTTCTGAAAAATACCGTAAAAAAAATACCTGTAGGGGTGTGCTAATAGCTGCTAATTCAGTGAACCCTACAATGTCACTGAAATATATTGTCACACAGTCAAAACTCTCTGCTTCCACAGGGTCACCTCTTTTCAAAGCCTCTGCAACTGTTCTATTTTCATAAAAAAATGTCATTAATATATTCAAATCACTGTTTCTTATTCCATTTTAAGCCATTATGAATATTATTAGGATTGCTTCTGTTATAAAGCAAACCTAGAATTTAGTTTACTACCTCATTTGTCATTTATAAACTGTTTCATAGCACATGCTTTTCAAAAAGTGATTTCATGTAAAACATAGAATACTAACTTTGGTAACATGCGATGTAGGAGAGCTTCAGTTTTCTTCTTCTCTTCACTTAATTGCATTGTCTTCTCTTGAACACGTACTTCAAGATTGTAAGCATATTTTTCCATAATAGCCAACATGTTATCAAATATATTTGGTTTACTGCAAGTTAAAGTTGTGTTTAGATAAAGTCAAGCATTTAAATGGGAGGCTTATAAAATTTTGAATGAACTAAACTAATCCATTTAATAAGCAGTGTTGAAAAATCAGTGAGATACTGTAAACGGTTCCATATTGAATCACATTGAAGTTAAAACCAAGGTGTTTACTTTGGAACAATTTGGGTATTTTCATATATTAGAAATGTTCACAATTGTTAACAGACTAGATTTGGATTGGAGGCATTTTGAAAAGGATTTGTGAAATAATGCAATGATTATGCATGTCACATAAAGCACTGTAACTTGAAAATTCATTGATTTAATGTTTAGTCTTCATTCTATTTCTCTTATGTGATATATGAGGTCTTATTGTTGAATCTTGAATTGTTAATACTAAATGATCATCAACATTCTCAGCAACTCTTATATCTAAACTTAAGTACATGTAATTAAATTATGCATAAAGCAGTCTTTCTTTGCTTTATTCAGTATTGGAAATGTTATGTTTTTATATCTACTCATTGTGTTAACAATACTCACAGACCAGCCTGCATCTCTTTGATTTTCACTCTAACAAATCGTAAATCTGGTCGTTGCTCTGGGTCCTCATCCCAACAGCTCTGGATGCACTGAACCACATAATCTGCTGCATCCAAGCACTCTAATGGAGGTCTGAATACATGAGGCTTCTGATGGGGTACCTCTGGATGGTTGATTCCTTCCTTTCCTCCCTGAAACGACCCCATTCTTCTACTTCCCCCTGACTCGGACTCTTGGCCAAAGAATTGTTCAGGGTATGTCACATGCTCCAGAATTTCTGGAAAAGTTTTTCTGAGTTTTTAAATTTGTACATGTAAGGAAAGTTGAATAAATTTCATTGATTATTTTAATAGAATTTCAACAATTTCTGAAGGGAAAAATGTTAACTCATGGCAGTTGCATAAAATTGGTAACTGAATAGAGTGATAATGAAATATTCAACACATGGTTATTTCAGTGAGGGACATAATAATTGCTGTCATCCCATTCTTTAAGTGTGGAACTCAAGTTTTAGCTTTAAATTAAATATTTGCTATGGCTTTCCCACTTCAAACCAACCTTCGACTGTATAAGGGGTATCTCCCCAAGGCCCAGATCTTCCAACTATCTCATACAGTACAATCCCTAATGAATAGACATCTCCTTTTTGACTTCCTCTTGAAGGAGCATTTGGATCTCGCAGTAGCTCTGGTGCACGCCATAGGAGGCGGCGTCTAGCTTTTACTCTATCTGGCTCTTCTTGTCCAGCTTTCACGAGCAAAAAAATTGCCATACAGTAAGAATAACAAGAGATACTTCATTGAAATGCAATTATTGTAATCATACATGAATTTCCCCCATAACCACAAACTTTGGAATAAAGACTTTCTGCATAGAGGAAATCACTACTTTTTAAGAACACCATCAGCTCTAACTTTAAGATGACATCTCACGAATTAAAAAAACGTATACCTTTCAGTTCATGTAGTCCAAAGTCTGATATCTGCAAAACCCAACGGCTGTCAATGAGGCAATTGCTTGATCTCAAATTTCCATGGGAAATGATTTCACTATCATGAAGGTAGATCATTCCCTGCTCAGATGTTTAAAACAATAGCAACTTGAAACATTCTGGATACTGCGTTTCTTTGGTCTTAGCAAGAATTTTGGATTATGGATTCAGTAAACGTACCTTAAGCAAGTCGGCAACTAGGGAAGATACAAACATGTGGTCCAAATGCATCTCATCATTAGCAAGAACATCCTCAAGACTACCTCTAGTGCAATAGCCTGTTAGTACACATAAGCTTCCATGATCAACACATGCACCAATGAATGGAATGATGTTCTCATGACGAACCTCTCTAATCTAAAGAAGGAAGCCAGCATTCTGTGTTAGTGCATGCATAGTGACAATTAGAATCATATCAGTGCAATTTTAGATGTCATACAGTCTTAAGGGGTTTTTATGTTGGCAATTTTGCTGAAATTGTTCAGAAAGCAAAAAGAATGCAAACGGGTATTATTAAAACATTTGATGGTTAATAGTCAGCCAAGAAACATGATTGTCTGATCAGAATGATAAGATTTTTCTTTAATACAAAAGGAAAGATGAGTAGAAAAAGCATACAGATATAAGATGCAGAATTGCTCACTTGTTTTAACTCTTTTCGAATCGCTCGGGTAAGATCAATGTGTCGCTTGTGTATTGGCTTAATGGCTACAATCCCACCCTTATAAGAGCCAATGAGAGTGCAGGCCCTTTTTGTACTTGTCTCACCGCCAGTACCAGATCCTCCTAATCCTCCTGCACAACTACCTCTGGCATCACTTTCCTGCCTGTAGTTGGCAGAGGATGGATTCAGGATACTGGAATCTGGAGCTTGAAAGATGCTTTGATGAAAAAGCTGGACCTATCAAAAGAAGAAATTCTGTTTTTTTTACATCATTTTTTCGGATAATTCAATTCCGATGTATTCGGAAACTAATGCAATGCAGGTACAAGGCTGGTTGAGCCTTCAACCCATTTACCAACAGTTATACAGTGGTACCTTGGTGGTTCCAAGATTGTCGTCGTTAACCCATACCATCGTTATCCAAGGTGCGATTTTCCACAACCATTCTGCTCATCTAATATGTCGATAAAACTCATTGAAATGTCATTAAAATATAGCATATATAATTTATTCAATTATCTTTGCAACAAAAATATTATCATTATATGAATGGTCATAAAAGAAATTTTTATTTGTCAATCTATACCAGAAGGCGTCATAGACCTTAGACATTTCTTAATCATAGCCTCTCGTCGTTAACCAAGTACGTCGTTAACGAAGGCCGTCGTTAACCGAGGTATCACTGTATAGAATTTTGGAGCGGGATTGAGGTGTAGTAACAAAGATGAGGAGTGAGGTAGTACCAAGGTACCAGTGTATAAATCTTTGAAGCGGGATTGAGGTGTAATAACCAAGATGAGGAATGAGGTAGTTTAGCCTTGCTTTCCACACTCTATGGATAACGCTTTTAATGGCATTCAATGAGAAGTAAAAAAATGTAACCGTCAGTCAGTATCATTCATACCTCAATAGTTTTCATGTAATTATTCATGTATTACACGAACAATACCCTTAAAAAAGTAAAAGAAAGATACATTTTCTCTACCCTGTACCAACAGTCGGATTCAGTCCATAAGGAGTAATTTGGATGAAGGGTTAGTTGACCATTACTTACCATCCTTTTATTCTCCCCAGCTGCAGATTCAACAGTTTCTATGGGAAAGATTTTTACGTCTTTCATATCAACCTTCCAAAGCAGACATGCCAGTTTCTGCTCGTATCTATAGTGCCTTTGAAATAAAATTTACACATCTTGAATAATGTGACCACGATTCAAAGATTTTCAGTTTTGTATATCCTCATTTTCAGGCTTCGAAAATTTTCCGACCGAGACAAGAAAAAGGAAAGCATGCATTGGAAACATACTTACCGGAAAGCAAACACGGACGCCACGACTAGAAGGGAAACAAAAACTGGTAAGATTGTCGTAACTTTCCAATCGACGCGGTAAACACACTTCTCTCCTCTAAAACCACACGCAGGTTCTGCTTTGGGAATCTTTCCGCCGATCCATTGGATAGGTCGGTTTTCGTCGTAATATTTGAAAGTCTGGAGAGGGAGAAAAAAATAACAATGCTCTTGTGAACGATTTCATTACTGTGATGTATCGAAAAGGAGGCAAAATGTATGCGTCCCTCTTACAAGTTTCCAATGAAGATACAGGGTGTCTCAAAAGTCACTATTTATATTTGAATGTGATAGGAATTAAAGGAAACTGGTTTAAATATGAAAAAATATGTTCATTTCAAAGAATGTGATACAAAGAAGTATTGTTCCACTCATCGTCCATCAATGTCCCTAAAAACGAGGTCCCGCCTCCTGGAAATTTCCAGCATTTTATGTGTTATGTTTTTCAACTGTAACAAGATCAAACTCAACCGAGGAGTATACCAACTGTCATGTAATGACTGTAATTCTATATATATCAGTCAGACGGGAAGGAATTTTAAATTAAGGGCTAAAGATCACGATAAATGTTTTGAAATTGGTTCCTACCAATCCCACTTTGCAAAGCACCTTTTGATTTCGAATCATTCTTCTAATTATGTACTTAAAATATTACAAATAGCTGAGAAGGGTAATCGGTTAAATATTCTCGAGAAAATATAAATAATAAACAAAAATAATTACCCTGATTTTAATCTAACAAACGGATTTGTTTTTCTTACCTCCTCCCCTTTACTCTCTGCTTCTCTCCCATATCTTTCTCCCCTCCCAGTTTGTGAAATTCTTCTACCCGATCTTTTTTTCCGCTAATCTTTTCACCTTGTCCTGAACCTATTGTTTTCCCTCCACCCCAGCCCCGATTTCTTGCTTCCAATCCATTGGTTTCGGCTGCTTCCTCACTTGAAGATGACGCTTATGTGTGGAAACGTGTCGTGTATTTGAACCCTTGTGTTTCTGTGATGTTTTGCAAAGTTGTCTTTTTATAATAAAATAAGAGCTATGTTCATTTGTGAAAAGTGGTTTCTTTTTATTTCTTCCAAAAAGATGTTTAGGTCCCTTATACTTATCGCTAATTCTTCTGGCAGTGTCCACCTTAGACTTAATGAAACTAAATTGAGACCGTTTTCGTGTAATTGTTCGACAATAATCGCTGGACAATAATTGTTCACTCGCTAATAATAGCTCGCCGGAAATTACCCATACACGCTTTATGACAACAGAGGACTTTGGTAAAATAGAATGTCATTGAAATAAATAGTGAATTTTGAGCTATCTTGTATAATACTACATCAATTATAAGATATCATGTTTATACTAACATAGTAACTTGTAAGAGGAAGAACAATCGAGAACCATATCAAAGAGTATGTATACTTACGGGAAGACCATTCGTGAATGTGGCATCCCCAGCTTGCCTATTCTTGGTTTTTTTCGATTCATTGTCCTTAATAAGTTCGTTTTCTGAGCTTGCAGAGTACTGAAAGTATCCCACAGGCTGCATGCTCATCCGTAGGCTACCATTTATCTGATCGTCGTCCAAAAGAGCCACTACGGAATAGTTTCCTTCCGCGTCTCCATTCTCATCTATGTAAACCTAGTGAATTCAAAATAACAATTATCGCTACAGCGAATGTCAACGAGACATTTCTCAAGCGGGACGTAAAAGTATTTTCTCTCCTCTTGGAGAGCATATAAGTATTGGAAGAAATTTGAGGGAAAATGAAGCTTACTAACCATAGTTTCATTAAAATATTTTTGGCTCCCTCTAAACGCAGGGGATCGAATCTGAACCTAACCGGGAACCGAAACCGAGAAGAACCGTCGGTTTTGACAGATCGAAAATCCAACCGGAGCCGGACAATTAACAACCGTAACCGGAAACAGTTATTTACTCTATTCCGATACCCAGTTGGAATTATATCAGATAATTCATATTTATCAACCATTGGTAACGGAGACTTACTACTTGCTTGTTAGCATTTACGTTAATTGACCTCTTACTTTTATTATTTCTGTAATATTGCGAATTATTTTTCAAAACATCGCTAAAAGTTTTGTTTTATAAACATTTTATAGAAAATTACCCGTAATAAAAATCTTTTGGAAGATATTGATATTCAAGGCTAGGAGCGAAAAAACCGGTTCGCCGGTCGCTGCCGGAGCGAGACCGGGAAAACCAAAATTTGACGTTTGACGGTACGATTCCATCACCAAAACCATTATCTTCTATGCTTGCTTTATATCATTTGCCCTCTTCAAGGAATATAATTTTTTTATAGCCTTATCGTAATATATATGTTCTAGCATATATTTTTGACAATTAGCTAAATAATAGATGGGACTCCTTGTCACAGTTTCGCCAAGTTATGTCGTATATTCTATAACAATCATCAATAGATACGATAATAATTACCACACAAGCGTCAGCGCTAAACCAGAAATCGACTGTTTGGTATGATATATGCATATATGCGCGATTGTGACGCACTTTCGAAATCGAATTAGCATTCAGGTTATTGGAATAACAAGAAATAAAAGTATTTTATTACTATAATAGTTCTTCCAGGTAGGTAACCAAGTGTGGAACCTACCAAGTTCTTTCATTTATTTCAGTATGGCTTCCTACGACTGTAGTAAAACACATTGATCACATTATTGGGATGAAATTTCTTTGAGTCAGTGATAGAGGTAATACTTAGTATGCAATCCTTACATCATATCCTTGAATGGAGTGGTAGGATCGATTCTTAATGCGCTCCAATATAGCTGAGCCATTTCTCGGATCGTCCCCGTTTTGAAACACTTCCGTCAGGGCTTGAGCGTATATCATCACAGCATCATAGAGATGTGCAGCATGTATCGGAACCTGTAAGCACTCCGAAGTGAATAAGAGAGGCAGTGACACGCTCAGCATATATGTATAATTAAGTTAAATGTATACAATACTTCATAATGTACCGTATTTACTCGTGTATAGGTCGACTCCTCCGAATTTTTACTTCAAATTTCCGTTTTTTACGTATCTTGTGTGTATGTCGTCCCTAGGTATTTTCGCAAACATTAAATACTGCAAGGCGACATTTAGTGAAATAATTTTAATTATAACGTGCGGTCTTTTTAAAAAGTATATTTTTAAGCAATAGGGACTCAAATAGATAAAATTTAACATTTTTAACAACAACAATTTTAAGTTGTAAAAGTATAATTTCCTAAAAGTCAAGATATAAGACAATTATTACAATGTTTTTGCAAGCTTGAGATACTATGAAGTTGGTCAGATTCGATCTATCGATCTTTTACACTCGTATAATCGATAAATTTTATCCTGGCAATCCATTAAAAACTTTAATCACATTTTATACCGTCTATTAAATGTAAAAAGGCTATTCACCTACTCATTTTTACACCTATTCACCTACTGGTCATCTTAGACTACTAAGTTACGTATAGGATATGAAAATTATTTTCAATTAAAATACAAGAATTAATTATTAAAATAATAAAATAATTTTTCGAGTAAATGAACGTGTTACGCGTAAAAGCGTCATATAGAGATGATTTGCGGAGTTTTTATTTCGAAACGGGTAGAACTTTCTGGAAGACCTTCATACTTCTATCGAGAATAGGTCTACTTTTTAATGTTTTCGTTGAAATCTTCTATTTAAAGGTCGACTTATACACGATTATATGCGATAAGTTAACAAGTTTTAACTTTAACTTATAACGATAACATATTAAGCAAGAAATATATAACAAGAATGGGGTGTAGTGGGTAATGCTCTCAAAGAAATGTAAGCAGTGATTAGAATAAAAGTATGACGAAGTTATTACCGGTAGGCTGTCAAATATTGTGCGGTGATAAGGCACGCAGAATGGAGATTGTGCTGAGAATTCCTTTATTCTCTGGCAGAAGCGCCTGAAAGAAAAATCTCTCGTATTACGCACAGGATGTAGATTGCAATAATATATGCAACTAACGTAAAATAGACACTATGAAAATTTTCTAACAGCTCCTTCCAAATAGCTCGACCATTTGGTATCCGGGTCTTTATCCACGGTATTCATCTCGGAGCCTGGTTTGAACCTCAATTAGCAACGAAAATCTCTGAAAACGGAATGAGGCTTACCGAATTAGATGAGGAGTGAGGTATTTTCCCCTCGCTTTCCACACAGAAGTGAATCATTCAGCGTCATTCATACCTCACTAGCTTTCATTATGCCACAGCCATGAACTACACTGATCGTGATACTACATTGATATTGGGTAATAAAGTTGGTCTCAGGGGCCACAAGAAGTCGTTTCAGGCGGCCTTCAAGAGTTTACACTTCGAGAAAAGATGTCGTAGACGTTTGCAGTTTGCGACATCATCATCTGACAGGGAGTTTATGGAAAAAAATTGGTAGCTGGATGGACTTCGAGGTGAAAATAACCAAGTACCCCCGAAATAGGGATTTATGAAAAGTTGTTTTCCCGGAATATGGCCTTTAAAGTAATAGAAGCCTCATAACTGTAAATTTAGAACAGCCAATAAAGATTCACAGCCTAAAACACATGAGTTACCGATTTTTTTGGCGTATGAACTTCCTGGCAAACGGCAGTGATTTTTCTTTGCTAATTAACATTCTCGAACTATAGTTCGAGTGACAGGCCCGTATCCTTTTAGGAAAGGCACGAAGAAAATAAACCTACAATGTATTTCTTACGAGAGATGTCATAGCGGTTTGACGTCGAACCCAGGACCCTTTAGGGAGATGTCCTTACTTTTAACTACTACACGATCTCTAACAGTAGGTTTACGATTTTATATCTTTCGAGGAAGTTGATCATAAGTTTTATTTTGTAAATCTGCATAAGGCATTCTTATAAGGTAGTAAAACGGGGACTTCGGAATTTTCTGGGCTCAAACCCCTGATAGTTGGGTGAGATATTTATTTTTGTCTGTTGTCTGGTTGACAATATATATGCTGCTCTACAGTTACTACAAAAACCATAATAATAATAATAAACGTGTCTCTATTTAGGCGAATTTTAGTCCGATGAGACCACTCTTACTATTAATCTAGTAAAGACGAACACAAAAAAACCTTGCTTTAACCAGGATTCGAACCCGGGACATCGACGTTGCTAGGCTAGCATTCTAAACACTACGCCTCCGAAGCCGGCATGAGGTAGTTGTAACACTCGAATAGGAGGCCATTTTCCGGGGAAATTATTGCTCACAAAACCCCATTTGGGAGGTAATTCGTTGTCTCGAAGTCAATCCAACAACCAGTTTTCATCCAAATGTGCTTGCCTTAGTCTCCTTGTGAGTTGAAATGGACGATTCACCGAAGCTCGTCTCTGGAGACGGAAATTCTTCAAGGATCGAGACCGTTGCTAGATTTCTCTATTTCCGGAATTTTAAACAAACCGTACATTTCCTTGATACCACCTGTGGAGGGATATTTTTACGCTCGAAAGAGAAAATTTCGTCAACTGTGCCCCGGCGCGTCTATAATGGGACAGAACGACGACAGCAGAAACCCCATTTCGCGCCGAATTACCAATTTCGCACGCTAGAGGTCAGTTAATTTACTCGTATTCTCGAGTATACTATTTATCATTCTAAAGGCCTAAAGGAAAGACCACTAAGTCGGCGTTGATTTGATCTCTTTATCGTGAAATATAATCGAAAACTATGGCATACAAAGCTTGAGTTTGGTGACAGTATAAGATAACATTGTAGAAAGGAGAAAATTTCGGTAGGTTAAACCATGTTGCTATGCTACCTCACCCTATAAACAAAATTAAAAAGGATACAGGGTATCTTTAAATTTTCTGTTTAAATTTGCTGATTTTGGTTGTAATTAGTCCCAATTATGTCGCTATTTTTCACACATGTTATTCCTTGGAAAAAATATTCAAAATAATTGAAACTAAAAATAAGTTTTCCATATGTCCACTATCAGTCTCTACAAAACAAGAAGCTGTCTGCCGTGACACACTTTCCAGTATTTAGGAGTTATTTTTTTAATTTAATTATCAATGTGGTAATTTTTCATTAAATCTATATATATCCCGCTATTTTACATCTTAGAAACTTCATTATGACTGTTTATGGAAAACTACTCGAAAATTGATTACGTAAACCGGGGCTACTTGAGTCCTGGTGGGTTACTTGGACCCAAAGCAAAAATAGGCTGGAAATGGTTAAAAGAAAGACATTTTGCAGTACAAGTGGTGTCATATAGACAGGAAAATCGTTCCAACGAAACTTATTAAAATGGGTGTTTTTATCGTCTTGTAGATACTTCTCACAGTTTGTTTGCCAAACATTATACAAATTCCAAGACATCATTATTTCACATATGATTCCATATAGTGTTTTGAATTTATTCATTGAGTTTTTGCAATTAAATGATCATTTCATGGCCTCAGAATGTCTCTAAAGAGTTATATTTCCAGACCCTATGTCTTACTTAGGCCCACTACATATTTACATTGTTTAGTCAATGGAAAAAGGAGCCTGGGTCCAAGTAGCCCCAACCTGGGGGTTTCTATGACCCAATTTAAAAAACAAAAATGTTATTACAATCAGCGAAAAATGATCATCGAAAAGTATCTAAAACATAGTAAAGAATTTGTTATCAGCACAGGTTATGGAATTTAGGTATTGTTTTGTTCGGAAAGTCCAAAAAATTAGAAATTTTGGGTCCAAGTAACCCCGGTTTACGGTACAACAATTGCCCTCCAACAACAGCTTCCCAACGATTATTCTTCAACAATTGCTCCTTAACAATTGCTCGCCAGAAATAGCGATGTCATATCTTGACGAATGGAATATTTTTCGGTACAGGATAGAGAAAAAGCAGCTTCAGTCTCAGTCTTGGCTATGTATGGGGGTCATGATGAGGAAGCTGCTGAGGCATGAATAATGCTGATTGAAGGCATTTGTTTTGGTAATTCCTCGTTGAATGCTGTGCTTTTCATAGGGCATTGCTCTGCGATTTGGTGGGCGTCTTACTCTCATAACATTCTGACTCGAGAGCGAAAAGCAAGGAAAAGTTAACCTACTCCTCACCTTGTCTAGTAAGCCTCGTTCCATCTCCAAAATCTTTGGTAATTAATTATGGATGGAAGGTATTAAATATTACGAATTACGTAAGAAAAGCCCTTTTATAAAAAGAAAATTTGATTATTTATTTATTTAAGAATTACCCGTCGCGATTAGGTCGTGGGACCCGGTGGCAACGGTTTGGGACCCGGTGGCAACGGTAATTAGATTAACTAACAACCTAAAGAAACAAAAGCATTAACGAATTGTTGTAGCAACGAGTATTTACTGCTGCAGAAATCTATGAGTAGACATTTTTTATTTTGAAGACGCATGTATATACGTATGTACTTCAATGCTTCGACAAAAAGAGTCAAAGATTGGAAAATATTGATGAGAAGTTGGATAATCACGCTAAATGCATGCAGAATTATTAAATTTCCAAAAAAAATGTTTTATATCCCGTTGCACTAATTGCATTAGAATTGTTGCATTGTTTACACTATTGAATTATTTACGCCGTTTCATTGTTTATAATAGTGCATTGTTTACATTGGTGAATTCCATATTTCCGGAAATGGAAAAGTTGTAATTGATTACATCTGCACTATTGTTATTTGCAGAAACATGTGTTGCTCAGTAGATTAACCCTCCGTGAACGTGAATAAATGTCACACCCTGAACCATGTGGGGTCTCTCGGACCCCATGCAATATCTATTTATGGAATAGGTAATTGTTTATTTATTTTAATTATCTATAGTTTTTCTATCAATTTTTAGATAATAATAAAAGAAAATCGTGAAATAGAATCTACTTTTTAATGCTTTATGGCAAGGAAATAAAAAATAGTTAATTTGTTACAGAGTTGCAGAGTTGCAGAGATTTTTACTTTACTGGGGTCTATCAAACCCCACGTGGTTCAAGAAGGGTTAAACTTCGAAATGTATTTATTGATTTCTAATTTGCGTTGACATTTCTATTGATTCTATCGGTTAGAATATTAAATTATATTCTCTTTTTCGATCACATTTACATATACATTTAAACCTTGCAAACCGCCAATGGTGCGTGGCAGGGGGTGTAAAACACCTATAACACCACCAGAACACCAAAGCAGGCGGAAGACTGCATACCGTTTAATGAAAAATGACGATCAATTACTTATCTTTGGTAAGCTAAGAAGGAATCTCGAATTTCAGTCGGTATAGTTTCAGTATAACACAGACGATAAAGGTAAAACATTAAGTTATTAGATGAAACTGCACTTCGAAATTTTAAAATGGACCTCTCTTGTTACCTACCCATAATCCGGGTTGCGCGGGTGCGACGGAGTCAACTTGAGCACGGATCGGAAACCCAGGATGTCCGTAAGCTGCAACTTGTTGGCACCCAAGGAGCTAGGGGTGGAGGGCAGTTCCCCTCCTCCACTCCTCTCCTTGTCTCCTAGGAACGGGTCCAAATAGTCTTGGGAGGGAGAAAGAAGAATGGCTTTCCAAATAAGACAAACATTTGAGTTACCAAGGAAACACTCCGATTACTTTTTGGCTCATTTTCAGCCTTAGAATAGAAAGTGAAATCCTCACTTTTGCCAGTCCTTTTGCCGATGACTCGTTACCCCGAAATGCTTGTCGATCGATACATCAGTTCACGCGTGACATATGTCGCCACGGTTTGTCTTTTACATGTGAGTTGAAATGGACGATTCACCGAAGCTCGTCTCTGGAGACGGAAATTCTTCAAGGATCGAGACCGTCGCTAGATTTCTCTATTTCCGGAATTTTAAACAAACCGTACATTTCCTTGATACCACCTGTGGAGGGATATTTTTACGCTCGAAAGAGAAAATTTCGTCAACTGTGCCCCGGCGCGTCTATAATGGGACAGAACGACGACAGCAGAAACCCCATTTCGCGCCGAATTACCAATTTCGCACGCTAGAGGTCAGTTAATTTACTCGTATTCTCGAGTATACTATTTATCATTCTAAAGGCCTAAAGGAAAGACCACTAAGTCGGCGTTGATTTGATCTCTTTATCGTGAAATATAATCGAAAACTATGGCATACAAAGCTTGAGTTTGGTGACAGTATAAGATAACATTGTAGAAAGGAGAAAATTTCGGTAGGTTAAACCATGTTGCTATGCTACCTCACCCTATAAACAAAATTAAAAAGGATACAGGGTATCTTTAAATTTTCTGTTTAAATTTGCTGATTTTGGTTGTAATTAGTCCCAATTATGTCGCTATTTTTCACACATGTTATTCCTTGGAAAAAATATTCAAAATAATTGAAACTAAAAATAAGTTTTCCATATGTCCACTATCAGTCTCTACAAAACAAGAAGCTGTCTGCCGTGACACACTTTCCAGTATTTAGGAGTTATTTTTTTAATTTAATTATCAATGTGGTAATTTTTCATTAAATCTATATATATCCCGCTATTTTACATCTTAGAAACTTCATTATGACTGTTTATGGAAAACTACTCGAAAATTGATTACGTAAACCGGGGCTACTTGAGTCCTGGTGGGTTACTTGGACCCAAAGCAAAAATAGGCTGGAAATGGTTAAAAGAAAGACATTTTGCAGTACAAGTGGTGTCATATAGACAGGAAAATCGTTCCAACGAAACTTATTAAAATGGGTGTTTTTATCGTCTTGTAGATACTTCTCACAGTTTGTTTGCCAAACATTATACAAATTCCAAGACATCATTATTTCACATATGATTCCATATAGTGTTTTGAATTTATTCATTGAGTTTTTGCAATTAAATGATCATTTCATGGCCTCAGAATGTCTCTAAAGAGTTATATTTCCAGACCCTATGTCTTACTTAGGCCCACTACATATTTACATTGTTTAGTCAATGGAAAAAGGAGC
>KZ308198.1:158209-177129 GCA_000376725.2 Ladona fulva | reverse complement strand
ATGGAATTTATACTGATTTATAAATTCCATTGACTAAAGATTTACTTTGCAATATTCAATGCCGCTAAGAAAGATTTATATGTATAGGAAAGAGGAAAAGAAAGAGAAAAAAGCAGGATACAATTTTTCTCAGGAAAATAGATCCTATTTTTAATTAAATTAAAATAATTGAAAAAACACCACCACACGAACCAAAACCAAAAGGCACGACCAGTTTCGTCGCATAAACGTCACGTTCAAGAGCACAAGATGTGCGAAGCTCGCATATTTAATACCAGAAGGGCTATAGGTTTTGCGAAGAATTGCTAATTTAAATCAGTGAGCGTCACTCAGATGCTTCGGGATGCAGGATGGGAATCTTTAGAAATTAGAAGAGTTAAACAAATGATTAATTTACTGGATAAATTTAGAGAAAGCACAGTCAGAGATGGCGTAGCCGATATAATGCGTCCTCCATGTTACATAGACCGTTCTGATACTGCAAGAAAGATCAGAGAAATAGATGCTAGAACCAATTGATTCAAGAACTCATTTTTTCCGCGAACTTTATCGATTAGGGAAATAGAGTCATGATGCATGCACCCCCTGCCACACGCCAAAAGGTGGCTAGCATGGTACATACATAGACATAGAGAAGGGGTGGGAGGTAACTTTAGGATCTCAGTCTTATACATGGCTGTGATGATATTAAAGCTACTGAGGTATGAGTCATGCTGAATAATTACATTACATATATTGAATTTAATATTATAGTAGATTCATTAATTCAATCGCCATGCTATGTGTTGTCTTTTGTCGGTGCTGAATACCACTTCACCTCCTAAGGGGGTATTATGGCGTTTGTTAATTCATTAATTCAATCTATAGATTTTACTTATAAGCTGAAACTGTGGAATTATATTGTGATTAAATTTATTCCAGTACCTTTTATGATTGGAGGTATCACTTGAAAATGTACGTTAAATTTGAAAATATATATCCCTTAAGTAGCAGAAACATTGCTAAGCGTCATAGACCAACTGTTTTCCGTTTCATGAAAAGTATGTGCCGGTTTCCGTGGAGATTTGCGGAAAAATAGAGGTCCACGACATCTATCGGTTGCGATCCTAAGCTTGAGGTTTTAATTTAAAAAGGGACTGTTTTTTAATAACCGTAAATGTCTGCCCAAATTGAATTAATGCTAAGATGGTAATTAATNTACGTAAATAAATGCGACGTATTACATAAATGCGGAATTCATCTGTTGTTTACATAGCTATAACACATTTATATATTACATATGCATGAACACATGCATATGTTACTAGTTGCCGTAGTACGAAATGACAAAAAAATTTTACGAAAAGATTTCTTTTGCTTAGATTTGTGATTCATTAATTCCTAATAATGTAATTAAAACACCTTGTGTTCTCTTATGAGTATTCATTCATTCCTATCTTAAATGTGGTATCTCATTAACTAATTAAGTACTTATAAAAAACTTATCAAAAGATATTGCTATGTTACTCAAGCTTGTAAAATGATCTTCTTCACGTCTATATTTATGGACCGTTCCTTTATTATTATATAGACTATTGTATCGATAGCAGACATTTTTATTTAACCTATCGAATTTTTCCGAAAAATTTTAAATTATTGATATATCGTCACCATGGCAACAGATGCCGATTTTTTTAAATCGTGGAAATTAATGCATAGACTTATACGGCATCACGGGGAAATCAATTACCTCGTGGTCTTTCAAAGAAGGAGGGTTGTATTAGATATGGGTTTGTCTTGAGTTCTCTTTCAAGTGCGGCACATTGGAAATTGTGAGGATTTCGGATAAAGTTAAAGTTTATTATTCAGCATAAGATCGTAAAATGAAATCGCAAACCTTTCTGAGAAAACACTCACCTCTTTGCACGATTTTCAGCTTCTTTTTTGGGTCGTAAATTTCGTCGTCTACCGAGATTATGGCGTACTCTCCGGTGTCTAGAAGCCTCCTCCTTTGAAGGCAGTTGACGAAGTCCACCAGAGCTATGTGTTCTCCTATGAAGACGTACACTGAAATAAAACCAATGGGCATTAAAATGTATATACTATTGCGGCAATAACAAATTTGATGGAAGGGTATATGGGTGCAATCAAGCCATTTCATAACATTGCATGCGAATTCGAGAGACGAAAAGGTGCATTGACCCTTGACCCGTGACGTGTGGTTTGAAGGACCGCAGCCATTTTTAAATTGCTATTAATAAAAGTATTTGATTTTCGAAAAATCTGTAATTTATGTCACCTGCTTAGATATGTTGCATATAGCAATATAGGAAGGTTTATAAGTAGGAATTTTTCTGATTTTCTTCATTTAAATGACGAAATGACAATGCCTGTAAAATTCTTTATATGCTAAGTCAGTAATGCATTTCGAAAAACTGAAGGTTTTTAATAATTTTCAGTAAATAGTGGAGCTCGACAAATTTGTTAGGCAGCCCTTAAAAAGGTGGCGTCTAGCTTAGAGGGAAGAAATATGTGAGGGCGTCTTTCAGGTATGGAAGTGAAAGTGGAAATGCGAGAAATATATAAGGCAAAACGTTTTCATTGCTTATAGCATTCTCGAGATGCTTAATTGATTTTAAATTTTGAAGTATTTGAGATATTCATCGTTAATTACGATCTTTAGTTGCGTATGGCAGCGCATAACCATGGTCTATTGCAATTAATGTAGCGTTGTGTAACGATGGCAGCCACCGACATTGTTGAGGGTTTCTAAATTATTATTATTGTTGTTATTATTATTGTTATTATTTTATTATTGTTGTTGGTGTTACTGTTGTTGTTGCTGCCATATTGAAATTGCATGCAATGAAGACAGTTCGCTGACAGGTATTCCAAAACGGCACTGATACTGTAAGAAGAATCACTGATGTTTCGGTACTATATGATTCAAATTAAATTATTCATGTAAAAGTTAATGCGCAATTTATTTATACCACCTCGAATTATCGCCATCAAACGAAATGTTCGAATTAATTCCTGTTTCTGGGAAATGGGTGGTCGTGACGCCAGTCATATCCGTTTTGCCTCTCGTTTTCCTTCACTTAATCGTCTTCATTGCATAATTGTTACAAGAGCGATGATAAAACATCGTAACCCGATTACGTCGGGAAGTCCCCTGCCCCAGTGAGCTGAAATTTTTTCTATCTCGATCCTTAATATTGATTTCCTCTTACGTCATTATAATTACATCACTTGCCACTCACGACGAACGCGGTTTTCCTTCCGCGTTATTCATGAACCGCACATCGTGGCATAACGACTTCCGCATGCTTTAAGGGAAACGATGAGCTAACTCCAGTCGTACGCATAAAGGGCAGAGGTCTCTAATCAAATATGGGCTCTTTGATGGCTAAAAATAGCGACTCAGAATCGAAAAAGGGACACGTTATTCGAATTTTTCCTGTCGTAATTCTCGTGCCATGTTCGAAGTTCCTGAAAAGCACTACCATAGCAACCGGTTATTATTGACATAGTTTCCATAATTTCTCTCCGTTTGTTTGCATATTATTGTTGTTGTTGTTATTGTTATTATTACTTGTTGTTGTTGTAGCAGTTGTTGGAATCCTTGCAGATAGGATACGAGCCAGGTGGCAAGGTCTTTGCAAGTTAAAATATATTATAGCGAAGCATTCAATGTTTTATATACAAAGTATACAGAGATATAATCACAAATCTCCTTTACAACATTCAAAATTAAATTTGCAACAAATTATAAATCAATTTCGTGATATCTTCAAATCCCACGCAAATTTAAACATCCCCGTCTAGCACATTTACGGTAATGTCAAAGTTTACAATACATACTGCAACAATAACAATAAGACTTGATACAATGATAATACTGTTAAAGTATAAGAAGTTTTTCAAATTTTCCAACTATTACTGCCGGTTGTTACAAAATAAACATTCAACTTTACCTAATTTACCCGCTAATTATTACACAAATCCACATGCGTCTGAACACACAAACCCTCGAAAGTATACCTAAAAACACCGTATTTTTTACTGAAATATTTTGTCAGTCAACCAATACATAACAGTCTCTTCAGGTTTCCCAGCAACCCAGCTGGTTGTCCCGACATAAACAGAATTAATGACCGATATGGCAAATAGAATGAGGTACTACATTTTTATGCAAAAATTCTACATCGATTTATAAATTCTTTTACTGTTTTCGGATAGGGTTTAAGCGCTTCTTCACGTCTATATTTATGGACCGTTCCTTTATTATTATATAGACTATTGTATCGATTTCAACCAAAGATTCCTTACTCGGCCTTTGCAACACAAGAAATAAAGCCGTGAAGGTTTCATGCGTGCAATAGTGCCCGGTTCGACTCCAGAACGTTCGAAAAAGCGTCTATGAGAAACAGATATTAAGTTCGTTTTCAGTTTTTTTGTCTTTCAGGATTTGTTCGCTTTAGAAAAATTAAATTAAAAATAATGGTCATACAGAACTGAGAGAAGGGAATATTATTTCCAATTCTAAATCGCGATAATTAATTTAAAAAATGGAAAATTTTGTTAAGTACCTAATAGAAAAGAGATATTCTATTATCCATCTCCTTGACGACAACCACAATTGTTGACGCCGAGAAATAAAGATTCTTATTTCGACCGTGGAATTCTACTTCCGATTCGTAACTGCGAAGGTTGAAAAGAAAAAACAGGAAATTTTTAAAAATTGTTGTAAAATTCTACGATCCCTGACAATCACCGAGATTGATGAAGCTCAATTGATTTTCAGGTAAGAAAACGCGTGAAATTCAAGCCCCCATAGAAAAAATGGCAAAAAGAAAATATTCTTCTTCTTTTCTAAGTTTATCTTTGAACATTGAAGAGAGTGAAAGTTTTGAGTTTGTTGTTGTACTAATTTTTTACTGACCAAAAAATTTCATTTATCTTATTTCTTTCCAATTTTACTCGAAATATATACAGATCACTCAAAATATGTAGCGCATCACGCATTATCAAACCACATGCGGATTACTTGTGGCATGATTAAGAACTGCATTCAATTATCATGGCCTTACAATTCAATTTGAATTAAGTTCCGTCACTGGTCACTTATGCTAGAAGTTCTGTTGACAAGGTGTTAACTGCCTAATTTCCCGAATTCCTATCCCTTCGTAGACTAATTGTAGGGAGATGATTTGTTCCCCGCCCGCTTTACCACGTTAAAGAATACAAAATATTTTATATATAAAAGAGAAACTTAGGGAAACTCATTATTTTCTATTCGTATTTGATAATTCACTTGATGGTTATTATTTGGTCTGATGAACCATCGAAGGATTATGCTTTTACCTCTTGTTCGCTGGTAGGTCTCGGACACAATGTGCTCCAGCTTATGGATTTTCTCTGGTATATATCCGGAAAACTGGTATATGTCGGTTATTTGCAATCCATGCCTCTGAGATAAATCCTAGGTAAAAATTAAAACACGAGATGAATCATTGCATTGAAAACTTTAATGAACTGAATGTAAAAGCATTTTAAAGTACCAAAGAGGGTGACAGAAGCGGAGGAACAGGGGAAATTGAAATTAAGACGAGTGGAAGAAAGAATATTGCATTATGTTTGAGGATTCAATTTTTAGTCTAACATGATCAGCTAAATATCTGAGTAAAAGGATCTTGCCTAAATCTATGGCAAAGGAGAAATTGATAATGAACGTGGAGGAAAATTAAGTTTCCAAAACCAAACAACAAGCTCTCCGATTATTCAAGGAAAATGTTCGGTTCGCTAAAATTTAAAATTACACAGATTTAAGTAACTATGAATTTCAAAATTCTCTTGTTGTTTTTGGTTTTGGTTTAACGTGGCAGGTTTTAAGAATCCTAAACTACTACTACGGCAGTTAATTTGTTATTTGCATTTCACATTTATTGGCACAAACTGAAAAGGCTGACTTATTTTTATATGGAGGAGCCCTTTAGATTTTCAGGGCGAGTTTGAATTAACTTTGACTCTTTGTTAATGGAAATTAAAGCATTTCTGGACTTTTTCTGTCAACGCTGAAATATATTTCGAAATGTCATTTATTCTGCAGTCATGATGTTGCTTATCGTTAAATTTTCGACCAGTATTATTATTGATATGAAATACATTGATTTTTAAAATTTAAAACTTTAAAAAATTTAATGACACTCCGTAAAACGGTATGTTGGAAGATGGAACTTGCATTTGGAGGCAAATGAGAAGTTCCCGAATACCGATTTCCAGATATTACCCTATGCGCATTTCGGAATCAAAGCTTCCATTCTCAAGGGTTCCACGATGGTAAAATTGATTATTTTTCTATATTATTATTGTTGTTTATATTTACCCATTGTGGAACCCTTGAAGATGGAAGCTTTGTTTCCGAAGTGCGCATAGGGTAATTCTTAGAAATCGGTAAACTAGAACTTCCTCTATGACTCCAAACGTGAGTTCCATACGCCGAAATACGGCTTAAACCGTAAAATCTCTAACTAATTGTAATACTCGGATTATATGGGAACAAAATGGGCATCGAAATTATTTCAGAAAGATCGCTTTCCGCATCTTGCGGGTGCAAAAATACTAACGGAGACCGCGTCTTTGACTTGGATCCACGAAGGCCGTTTCTCGACCACCATGACGAATTTCTTCCATTCGAAGGTGCGGAGGAGCGCCACCACCGATTTGGACACCTTTGAAGATGGAGGCAATGTCCTCGCGAACGTGTAAAACACTCGCTTGTCCGAGACCCTCATGTCCGTGCATTTCTGAAATTGAAAACGAAAAATTAAATATTATAAAGGCGGAATGTAATTTATTAAAAAGGCAAAAAGAATACACCGTACAATGCAGCGTATATACTTATTATACCAATCTACAAATATGCTTCTGTTTTATTTCGCATTATGAATCAGTGTCCGACGTCATCAGCATCATAGTTACGTAAATAAATGCGACGTATTACATAAATGCGGAATTCATCTGTTGTTTACATAGCTATAACACATTTATATATTACATATGCATGAACACATGCATATGTTACTAGTTGCCGTAGTACGAAATGACAAAAAAATTTTACGAAAAGATTTCTTTTGCTTAGATTTGTGATTCATTAATTCCTAATAATGTAATTAAAACACCTTGTGTTCTCTTATGAGTATTCATTCATTCCTATCTTAAATGTGGTATCTCATTAACTAATTAAGTACTTATAAAAAACTTATCAAAAGATATTGCTATGTTACTCAAGCTTGTAAAATGATAATATTAAATAATGGGGAAACGTTTCTATTGAGAATTATAATTTTTTTCTGCTGACGCCTTATTTAGTAGAGAGACTTGTAGACTAGCGTTAAATCAAACGGCTAAAATAATTGTCGTAATCCATAATATTCATATATTTATTCATAGTTTATTTCTCCTTCTTTAGTAGCGAGACTCTTTGTGGGTAGGAATACGGAATCACGACTTCGATAATCGGCGTTGGCATTGGAATAATTTATCAAAGACCCATAAATTGACGAAAAATCGATTCATCAAAGTTTTTGAGATTTCGAACCGAAAAAAATATTCGATGAGGAGGATAAGTATTTCTTTTTTATAACATTCCTTTCGGTACCTCTCCTCATGTCTAGTTGAATTTTCTCAAAATAAAATGGCCTGCTAAACGAAAAAAGAACGTGTGTTTCTTATGAAGTGTTACGGAAATCAGACGAATATATATAAATTTATTCAATAATCTTTCGTTCAGTACTTATCTCTATTTCATAGCACCACTATCTCTAATTAAATTTAGTAAAATAAAAGAATCCGGCAACATATGGAAATGAACTTCAACTGCCTTTCTAAGTTACAGCATCCCGAACGACATCCCAGCTCTTTAGGAGAGTAAAATCTCAACGGTCTTATTTACAGTGTTGCTAAGGCCAAGCATACGAAAAGTGTTTACAATCGATGGAATGGTGCATAAAAGTAGATATGCCGACAGACAGAGAAACGACGGAAAAACTATTAATGATTTTAAGTCAATTACGAAGTGTATCAGTATTTCTGGTCGCGGAAATCGAATGCCCACTTTCATAGTGCTTCTATTTCTCAACTGAAAACCGAGATGACTATAAACAACTTGAGTTTTATATTCTATTGTATGGTTTCGCCAATGTGTCTGTTCCAATTGATTCGTGAGAAGGCTTGATGTTAAAGGAAGCCTTTTCCGCGTAGCTTTTAACTATGAAGGCAAACAAGTATTCTCGATATAAAGAAATACATCAACCCCCCCGTGTGGAAGTCGTTTGGCTTCCCCCCACCTTAACAGTTTGTCCATTCTCAAAGAAATGACGTCGGTGTGTCGTTGAGTCGTCGAAAGAGAATCATATTTGAGTCGATGAAGAAAATTGAATTCTCAAAGCGATAAATGTGGGAGTTCCTTTACAATATTCTTGCTTATTTCTCCAGTCCGTCTGCTGTAAAATATTCTTATACAGTGGTACATACATCACTTAACGACGGTAATCCGTTCCAAGATTGCCTTCGCTAACCAAAACCGTGGTTACCAAAGGCGCGATTTTTCACAACGATACTGCATGTCGAATATGCGGATAAAACTCATTTAAATGCCATTAAAATATAGTAAATACTCGTATAATTTATGCAATCATATTTGCAGAAAAAAATTATTATTTATAAAATGAATGGCCAAAGAAGTTTTTAATCGATAATCATCACCAGAGGGCGTTGTAAATCAAAGTATGCGTCGTTATCCGAGTATTTTTTTTATCACAGCTACTGGTCGCTAACCAAGTTCGTCGTTACAGGCGGCCGTCGTTAACCAAGGTACAACTGCATCTGGTAATTGTATATTTCTCTGTTAACAATGCAGATTTAAGACAACGATGAAATAAAAAGGGGTTGACAATCAAGAATTCACGCACCAATACAATATTTTTATTTCATTCGTATTTACCCATTTTCGTATTGAAAAGAAGTTTTTAATTGCCAATTTTCACCAGAAGGCGTTGTAAACCAAAGCCTGCGTAGTTACCCATGACATTCTTTTTATCATAACCATACGTCTTAACTAAGGCCTTCGTTAACCAAGGCACCACTGTATACAATGAATAGGTCTGTCCGCCCGTTTTATTTTCCTCTTTGTAAGAAACGGTCCGTTTTTAAGGTGTATAATAAACTTAGTAACCGCGGTAAACTGCGTTGAATTTTTACACGATTAAAGTGCTAGAAAACTTCTGTTATCTTCGCGTAGACCCAGGAAACGATAGTTTTTTCCCACAAGTTTACATGCGATTTTCCGTTTTCGTAAACAGCAAGGCTATTGTATTTCATTAATTTAATTCGTAAGTAGGAACGGATTCCCATCGCGAATTTGCTTCATTCAGCAGCTAAAACTGATTTACATCCTAAGCTTGCGATGCTCGCACGTATTGTTTTGCATGTAAGCCGTTAATTTGCCGTGTTTTCCGAAATTTATCGACCGTTCCTCAATCTTATCGGCAATTACTATGGCGACGGTCATTTGAGCCTCCGGTTTAACCGCTGTAAATACAGGTTTGAAGAAGCCTTCTTCTCGTTACAGCAAAAGCGATTATCGAGGTAAGAAATCATCGTTAAAAACAGCAGACATCTTATCAATCATTAACAAATAAAACACTGTCGTGAGAGAACCGGTGCATTGACCGCTATTAAATTCCGTTCCGGTCCAATTAAACCGCGACATTGATAGTCGGTTCCCGGTTTGAACCGGAAGTCACCTACGAACCGGTTTATTTCTCACTGAGAATCAAAACTTGATTCCTCTGAAAGGATTTTTATTTTCTTACGTTAGTTCCATAATAAGAGTAACATCTCGAAAGCTCACTTTGACGGATACAGTTCGGGGCGCATTGATTTACTTAAGCGAGGCATCCCTGTGCGTAACCTTACACCTTTTATCAGCTGAGAACTTTGCGTTTGATAGAACACGCATCGAGGTATAAAAGACTCTTCCCTTGTGAGATGAGTACGTCAGACCCCCCAAACAACAGTCCATGGATATACTTATGAATAGCTCCATAGTTCGGTTAACGCAGGAGGGTATGCGTAGGCTCCGATGTTACGGATACCATTCCCAAAGGAGGTATGAATGTGAGATCCCAAATTTCCTTCATTCCCCTCTCCTACACTCGTCCTCATTGCTCGCCTCGGATTACTCTGGGATGAATGTCAATCAAAAATCAACCTGGCGGTGGGGTCGTGTGAATTCTCATCAATTCCCTCTCTTTTTCCGCCGCTTTTAATCTCTCCATTTCCCATTAATCACGTAGATCCCGTTCGACTCTTTTTTCATCCCCATCACAAAATTGCGCTCTCTAAAAAAATTGAGGTCTCGCTCCCCATGAAGGGATTAACGGAAAGAAAATTGTCCCGTGCCTTATTCGGACGAATGGAAAGGTGTTCCCTTCACGTTCAGGGTAATCTTACAGTTAGGCTTTCAATTGAGATGAATTGTTTCGGTTACCAAAATGATGGCGGATTTAAAGAAACAATCATGTTATGATCTCGTAACCCTTGGTGATTACCCATACATACGTTGCCATGGTAACCATCCCATAGTTCTGAAGGGTATTACCTATACGAACATCAAGTATGAGTTTGTGTGTCTCGTCTACATCTACATAAATACCCTGTAAACCGCCTTTCGACGTATAGCAGGGGGTGTAAACACCAAGTGTTCGAGTTACCCCTTTAGCTTATTGTTGTCACGTATCGTTCGCGGAAAGAATGAGTCCTTAAAGGACTTGTCCTCTTATTTTACGCTCGGATCGGCCGAGGTAGCAGAAGGGGGTCACACAATACCATTAACGTCTTCCGCAAATGTACTTTCTCTGAATTTATCAAGCAATCGCAGCCTAGTCTCCTTTCTTTAAAGGATTCCCAACCTGCGTGTGAGAGCCTTTTCGCAACGCTTGCCTTTTTATCGTAGCAAATTTTAACAAATCGTATCGACTTGTGCTGTACGTTTTCGTATTTGCGGGTGCACGTTTAATCCGCTGAATCCCATATAACAAAAAACCGAAACCCAATCAAAAATCTAAACATAATAAAATACTGAAACCGAACCAAGCATTGAAACCGAATAATTATACGTTAATGAACCAAAAAATGAAGCTGAATCAAAATTCGAAACCGAGAAGAAGCGCTGTTTTATCTGGATTGAAAACCGAATCCAATCCGAAAGAACGTCATTCTTGAACCCGAACCGAACCGAAAACCGTTATTGATTACGTTCCGATTTCGAATTCCAAGAGTGCACATTTTATTTAAGGGTAACTGGAGTAAAGTTAATAGGCATTTGTAACTATGACTAGCTACTATCTATTTATAAGTTTCATTCCTTAATTTAGTGTAATGTAATGTAGATGAAAACAGCTAGAGATGATAAAATAAACTTTCAATTATTCATTGGTCGGAGCAAAGAATTAAAACGGTTCGAACCAATTCGGCAGACGACTGACATTGGTAGACGGAGCTTTACCGGAATTGAACCGAAAATTGTTTTTTTTACGTTAAATCGGAGCAAAACCCGGAGCTAAAGATATAACGGTCGATGCTCTGGTGAAATGGCATTTCACGCAAACGAAAAATCCTTTCCCTTCTCCCCACCCTCTTCAATTAACCCCTCCTATCTATCGAACTTTCCCTTTCCTTTCTTCAACACCCTCTTCCCCTTCTAGACTATAAATTTGTTATTTTCTCTATCCGTTAGTTTAGAGTTGCGAGTTCGGTTGGCTAACCGGTAGTTAATGGTACAGGCTACGTTTTTGTAAATATGAACTACTATGTTCCTAAAGCTTCCTTCAATACATGCAACGAAAGGGAAAATCTACCGAAAAAAATTCTCGCGACCGACTGGTGGATCGCGATCGATGACTTGGGCACTCAAGAAGTGAAGGAAGCGCAAATTTTCACCCAAGGGCCGGTTCGCCCAAAGAAAGTCCACCAAATTCAATTTACACCCAGGATTTCCCACCGAAGATTCAGCTCAATCGAGAGATAAATTTCCTGAGGAGCATTTAAAACCTACAGGTTGTTTTTCCAAATCGTATTTTTACAAAGCGTACGGGGTGGGTAGTCATTCTGAATCGCTCATGGATTAAGACAAGGTGTAAATACTTCGTGCGGTAAAGCCGTGCGGATAAATCCCAAGGAATAACAAGTGTGAAAAATAGCGAAAATAGAACCTGGGCTCGAGTTCAAATCATGTCGCTATTTTTCACACTTGTTATTCCTTTGTGTCGCTCATTTTTGCGGAATATATAATCGCTGAGAAAAAGAAAATGAACCTGACATGCGTATCTAATTTAATGCACTAACCTGGCTTCGTACCTGGGACAAATCGGAAGATGTTAATAGTGTAAACCTCATTATCTGAATAGTTTGGGAGCTCGAAAATGAAAACGCGGGAATTCCAGGGGTTTTCCCTATAGCATTTCAAAGTGGTTTATTAAAGAACGAGAAAATTTGGAAAAGTATCCATTGGATAAATAAAAAATAACTCTAGAGTGAAGTCATGGGTGTAACCTCTTAGGCAGATGAGCCCTTTGGGCTAACCATCTCATGGGCAAAACTTCTTTGGGTGAAACCTTTTATGGTGGACCTTATTCGGGTGAAACGTCTTTGGGTGAAACGTCTTTGGGTGAAACGTCTTTGGGTGAACCGTCTTTGGGTGAAACGTCTTTCGTGTGAAGGGTCTTTGGGCTAACTATATCTTGGGTGAGCTCTCTATGAGTCTATGGTCTTTCGGGTGAAACACTTTTGGTGGAACGTCATGAAACAAAAAAATGATTGCCATGGAAATAAAGAAATTTTGTCGCTTGCCTATTCACCAACATATATTGAGAGCCTGGTGAAATTTGCCAGTATGAATGGCACGGCTTCCGGGAAGGCGTAAGTTTTAAAGGGAAAGGCTTCGCGGCGAATCCATTCACAAAATGAACATTTCGGGGATGAGAATTTTGCGCGTCATCTGAAGCTTGAAGGACATCCCTAATTACCCACTTCTTGGAAACTGACCTCTGCTTTCGAGAACGGCCGTAATTATAGAAATCTTTCGGCCTCGCGTTTATCTTTTAATCAATCCGGCTCCGGTGAGTGCATCTCTCGTGATCTGTGCACGCCACTGTGTTTCTCGCAAATCTAGGTTTCGAGTACTCTTCCGAGCAAGAGAGATACTTGCAGAGCACCGCAAAACACGTTCGAGATTCCATTTTGTTTGCGAATGCTAACTGTCAGTATATCCGACAACGTTTGTAGTAAAATTATCGTTCTTCAAGGGGAAGCTATTAATTATTTCATGGATTCAAACTCTTCCGACATGCCCTTTATAAATAGGCGGACCACGCGTCCCGCAATCTTCAGGACAAGGACAGGACAGGTCCCGTAGGCGAACATTTCGCTTAATACGTAATAACTCTTCTTCTGACGATTTTCTGAATATCACATACGAAAAAATTAATGAAAAATGTTATTTTGAGTCTCCCGCTGTCTATAACCAGGAAATGTGTCTCCCAAAACGAAATCACCATTTTCCTCCAAAAGACGGCCTCTGAATACGCTATTGGATCCCGGATGCCATATTAAGACCAGAATGTTAATTTTCTCGTAGATTTCCCCCCTTCTCTTCGTTAATTTAATTACCAGATCCTCTTTTAAAAGTCTATGAAATTAAAATCTGCATTTTCGTTTTGGTATAAGAAGTAATTTAAATTTTTATATCATTCAATGCGTAACATTTTGTGATTTTTTTGAGGTTCCTTTTTTAAATTAGAATACGAAAAGCTAAATTCCATTTCGAAAGTCATACCCACTCTCTCTAATTATCCCTTTGTCCAAGTCGATGGCTGTATTTGACAGTCTTGCGACCCCCACTATGAAGCTTACATCTGTAATGGGGAAATTTTAACTTTTTATAGATATGAATGTCATCAACTGGAGCTAAAAACGCACTGGCGAGACTTAAGCATGCATGATTTTTATTTCGCCGCTCTAAGTCAGCGTTTTCTTGTTTTTCCTTTCTGACGGTTCTAGGGCGTTTTACCTAGAGAAATTCTATCTTTAGAGACGTTCTACCCGAAGACTCAGTTCTTCCAAGGGGACTTTTCACCCACAGGCCAGAGCCTTTTCACTCAGGTGACATTTCACCCAATTGGTATTTCACTAAATTCATATTTATCTACTTATTTTTTTGGATCGTGGTCAAAGGATTTTAATTTTACTAAGAAAGAATTTTCATTGCCCTTTTTAAAATGCTAATTAGAAATACCTAACATTTTGAGCATCTTGTCAGTATTAATATTTTTAAAACTGCTACGACAGCTAAGGCTATTTCATACACATGGAAACCTACACTGAGAATCGAACCCGGGACCGCTTTCACAAAAGGAGAACGATCTACCCACCTGGCTATAGTCTATTTTAGAACCTTAAAACCTTTCATTCAATTAGCTACGTATCTTCAAAACCGTTCAAGGTTCGGCGATAGTTCATATAGAGCCCTCCGTAAGAAATGAATCGTTCTCATGTATGTAGTAGCCAGGGGGGGCTCTTTTGGGTCCAAACCTCCCCCCCACTTCCTCTTTGGTCCGACCTCATGTGGATTCCATCCATGTCTGTCGGTAAAGTATTCAGCCCGAAGGCCGGTTGGGATCTCATCCCCTCCATCATAGGCTACAAAGAAGAGGGAAATGAAGCTTACTAGGCAAAATGAGGAGTGAGGTATTTTTCCCTTGTTTTCCTCACTGAGCCAAAATTCTATAATCAGAGCTAGCCCACGTTAGTGAAGCACAATGACTCTATGAGTAACACTTTTCGTAACATTGCGTAAGGAGAATCCTTTATTAATGCAATTATTCAGCATGACTCATACCTCAGTAGCTTTTATACGTGTATAACCACGGCCATGAACGAGACTGAGAAAAAGGTAAATAAAAGATACATTTTTCTCTATCCCGTACCTCCATCCTTGTATGGATGAAAAATCCATAGAGAGA
This sequence comes from Ladona fulva, assembly GCA_000376725.2. Lineage (NCBI taxonomy): Eukaryota > Metazoa > Arthropoda > Insecta > Odonata > Libellulidae > Ladona > Ladona fulva. Next base: position 162,064 of record KZ308198.1, on the reverse strand, counting down.
AATATTGAGTAAACTCTGGATGAAACCTCCTTGGGAGAACTGTCCTTGGGCGAACCGACTCCAAGGAATAGTCTTTGACTGAAACATCAGGACACCATCAAACCGTATAAATTAAAGTATTCTACGCCATATTTCTGCTCAGAAGAACCTGCTCTATAGCTCAGCATCATCTATATCCCTTTAAGATTGAATATAAATCATTCTATCATGAATAGAGGGCGTAGCAATCTGATTGATTTGAATGTGCGGGTATTATTTCTGGCGCAGATTCATAAAAATGTTTCCCGTGCGTGCTCTTTTAACTTCTAGAGGAGTTACGCGAGATATATTTATGGACGGTCGGAAAAGGACTTAATATCAAATTTCGAATAATCCTAATCAATTGGTGACATCGACGTCCTAAAGTTCCGGCTTCTGCATCTTAAATCACAGATTATTTCTTTTCTTCTCTTTGAAAATAGAGGAAATGTATCTTTCATTCTCTTCCTATTCAGTCTTTCTTTCTAGTAATTTTTTTCATTGCATAAATTACTCTTTTCGTGATAACTACGATACAACGTCTATCTTAAAAACATCGTGAAGATGTTTAACTTCGCATGTCTCCTCTGGAACTGCCACACCCTCAATGGCTGCTGTACGATTAGAAAAATCACGAGAGATCCCCCAGATCTCTAGTTTCGGTATATTCTTCGTGGTAAGGTCAGATCAGAGAGATAGATTGGATCGGTCACCTGCGTCATAAGCCATTGCTTTTAGCAAGGATATCATCTCGACGCGAATTAACCACGCCTATGTCTTTAATTATCGAAGATTATTATTCGAGGCACTAAAAAAAGACCACCTTGCTTTACCCCTGCAGTTTAGAGACCTTGACGAAAGAAATAGGACGGAGTTTGGCCCTCTCTTTTGCATTTGAATAGTATCTGGAGAGTCTTCCAAATGAAGATATAACCTCATTAGAGCTCTCGGATGGAATAATCTCACAGCAGTAAAATTCCCTTCGAGAAATCGTGGCCTTGGAGGAAATGGAGTCTTTTATAAGCTCGGGAAATATCGGCTAAGGAAAATATTACCGATGAGAAAGGTCTTCCGCCGTAATTGCTACGACCGCGTGGGAACTTATTGACGCACGCGCCGCTTCTGATGGCTTCATTTTTTCGCTTTAATTGGCTGGCGGAAGGATAAGGTTGAAAATGTCGCGGTCGCTCTCACGTGAAGATCGTCGGAACTTGGTAAGGGTATTGCGTTATAGGTTGTTTACCTTTATCAGTTCAGATTTTAATTTTCCGAATATGTGTGTGAGCGTACCTTTTCGATTTTTAATCCCGAAATATTTGACAACATTTTTCGATTTTTCGTAAAATTTTCCGTTTATGACAAATCGTCCCCACGACGACCATTGCCGATTGTCAGAGTTGAGGTTTCCTTAGCGAGCAACGAGTTGTAACAAATCGTCCCTACGACGACTATTGTTGAAGTAGCGGTTTCTTATAATCGCACGTGTAATAAACATGCATCAATATCATCATAATGAATCATAGATGAATGATAAATAAATTACAAGGAAGTAAATGGATGAACAGGAGGCAGGAAATTTTTCTGTGGTGTGATTCATACGTTAGTGGGTTAAATTTATGATCGTAGATTGTGCCAATGGCTTCAAATCTTAGAAATTTTGTTGAAATTATCAAAGGTTTGGGTTGCTAAGTAATCGAATAGCCAAATACTAAATTACTGTGGCTGTGTAACTATGATATCTATCCGGATACATTACAGGTGAAAAGATAATCGGAATCGATGAAATCAAATGTTCTTTTTTCGTCCTGGTAACTTAATTTTTAAGTTTCTTGTTTTAAATACTGTCTACAAAATTACGGCGTAAAAGGATTAATATAATCAGTTAAAAAGTTAGAGGATAATATTTACGATAAAATATAATAAAATACCTATACTAAATAATATACTTTTTATCATCATTAAGCGTTAAATAGCAAAATAATGATTTCCCACAAGAAATAAGTATTTCAATATTATTTTTAGGCAAGTGATCGCAGTTTAAACATACTTATTCATAAACTATGATTGGTATGCATAATATGATATAAAATATGAACAATAATTAATTAAAATGAACTATATATGTGTATAGTTTTGTGAAGAAACTATAATTACTTTAAAAATTGATGCTAAGGTATAGTAAACAAGGAATTACATATCGGTAAAGATTCTTAAGTATAAACAATTTATCTTTTGGGCCAAAATTTGTTAAATTGACGGACCACAATACATACGAAAGAAATTTATCATCGATATCCTCAAATCCACGTTATTAGTTAGCTAAAGGAAATGACGATATTATTTCATTCTCTTTAGTACCACAAGCGAATGAATTTTCTAATATACACCTTGCCACCAAGATCAGAACATTAAACACGACATGTAATGTACCTCACATTAATTGTTTAAGCGAAACTTATGAAGCGTAAAATAGATTTTGGAGAAGCTTTTAGAGTCCGGACTTGCTTAAAAGATAACTAAGTCAGCCATTCTGGGTTAATTTGATTAAGACTCCCGCAAAAAATGAGAAGGTTCTGTGTATTTTTGTTATCACTGACGACATCTTGCGGCCGATATTTTCTGGTATTTTATTCCTTTTTAATACACTACTTAAGTTCCAAAATTGATTCATTAGAGCACCCCATTTTACCCTTTAGGGGTCGCTCACTGTCTCAAAGGCAGGATAGCTCCGGAATTTACTATCTGAACAATTTGTGTCGCCAAACCTTTGGCCTTATAAACACCTTATATATTCTAAATAAGGTACGAACACTTAGTAACTTCCACAGATATATTTTATTTCACAGAGGCGACTAGTTTCGTCGATGAGTCGACATCTTCAGGCACATCGAAAAAGGAAGTATATGAATATATGTGGAGAGGGGAGGGGAAAGGGGTGTTGAGTGTGGGAGGAGGGGGTGGTGATGGGAAAAACCAAAGTCGTCAATGAAGAAGAATGGAAGGTAGGGAAATGAGGGGTGAAGGGTTTGGGAAAAGGTATTCATTGGTTAGATTGTGGGAGGCTTTTATTTCAACCCGTTCGGGCTGCGTTGATGGCTTGTTGGGCTACTGTTGATGCGGAGTTGGTCTTGACGTTGACGTAATTCGGGAAAACACCTAATTTCAGGCACTTATTGATGAAATAGATGTTGAGTGATGCGGCTTTGTACATCGTTGAATATTTCCGATATAAATTGGCTTGGATAGCTATACTGGCTTCCGAAATAAATCTGATATGATCAAGCTCAACTTTGTGGAAGGGAGCCATACTACATACCAATTGATCGATAAACTTCTGATCAGAAAACAAAAAATCCTTGCCTCCCGCAACATTACCCCTTCACTCTCTCCATCCCCCATACCCCTCCCTCATGGAGGAAAATTCCCTTTTTAGGAAGCCTCTCTTACAAGTTAGCAAACTTGCTTAAAAACGGACTTAGGGCTGCTTTCTTCGTCCCCAACAATCTGCGGAGAAGCATCGGACTCAAGAAGGACGAAAGACCTCCGGGCTCTCTCAGCGGGGTCTACGAACTCAGCTGCAACGATTACCCTGCGCGGTACGTGGGCCAGTCTGGGAGAGCGATTAAGACAAGAGCCGGTGAACATAAACGATGCCTCCGCACCAGGGGATCAGAATCCGCATTCGCCGTCCACCTCCAGAGCGAAGGTCACAGCAGTGATTTTTCGGCAAAACTGCTCCATAGAGAAAACAAAGGAAGGAGGTTGGACATTCTTGAACAGGTTGAAATAAAAGCCTCCCACAATCTTACCAATGAATACCTTTTCCCGAACCCTTCA
>KZ308198.1:113220-145901 GCA_000376725.2 Ladona fulva | reverse complement strand
CCCATTTTCCGGGCGGGTGCTCTGTCCTGTCGTGGTAGCTTAGAGGACAAAGCACCCGCCCGGAAAGTGGGAGACCCGGGTTCGATTCCCGGCTGCGGCAGACTTTTTCTTCATCTAAAGAAAATATTCTTCAGTATAAAAAAAAATGTTTGCTTCGTTTACGTCACGCCCATGGCTGTGTTAATATGACAGCTACTGAGGTATGAGTAATGCCGAACGATAGCATTCGTTTGGGCCACTCCTCATCGAAAGCTATGAAAAGCTAGTTAGTATGCTATTAGTAGAGTTTTTTCTCAGTTAGGAAAGAAATGGCAAACTACCTCACTCCTCATCATTCCAAGTAAGCCTCATTCCCTCCTCGATGCTAAAAGGTGGGGGGATTGATGTTTCAACCTGGTTGAATGCGGACAGATTTCATTTGTGCGAGTATATAATCTCACTCCTCGTTAAAATCGATATTGTTACATGGTAGTAGTGTTAAGGTCCTGCTACCATATCTTGCTGAATAAAATATTTATCATTCTTCTTTTGGTACGGGATAAAGAAAAATGTATCTTTTACACACTTTTGTCTCAGTCTTGTTCATGGCTGTGATCATTTAAAGCTACTGAGGTATGAGTCATGCTTAATAATGGCATTAATTAAGGATTCTCCTTTTGCAATGTTACGAAAAGTGTTACTGGTAGAGCCATTCTGCTTCACTGACGTGGGCTTGTTCTGCTTATAGCATTCCGGCTCAGTGAGGAAAGCAAGGGAAAACTACCTCACTCCTCACTTGCCTAGTAAGCCCCATTTCCATCTATGGTAAAGGGGATGAGGTTCCAACCGGTCTTCGGGCTGAATACTTAACAGACAGTAGTGTTAAAAATGCTTCGAATTCTTAGCTCATTTTGCACGTTGGCCCCACGGGAATGGAACCCGGGACCGCTTTCACTGAAGTCGAACGCTTTCCCCCATCCGGGAGTCCATACATTGTCACGCTTCATATTTGAAAGCAATAATGGGTGACTCCGTTGCTAATATCCGGATATTCAGTACTTTAGAATACATTTTTTTATCCACGACCACTCAAGTTAACAAGCGGGATGCAATAAAAACCCGCAGTATAAAACGAAACTTTTCGCGGACGGAATGTTGTAGGCGATAAAGAGCTGAATTTTTGTCTTTTATTGACGTAACAAGCCATCGTATAGAATTTTATGGTGAGAGTTTATATGATATTTTTGGGAACGATTAAAGGTTGAGCATAAAAATGCGAGGTTTACGGTCCCACTCTCCCAAAAAAATGGTAGGGATCGAGTATGATTCGTCCATCAATGACTTTTTACTAATCGTGACTATGCCTAACTTTTTTCCTATAACTTATAGGCAGCTGATGTGAATGACACCAACATCAGCTGCCTATAGGTTATAGGAAAAAAGTTAGGCTTGAAACTCAAGATGAGGAGTGAGGTAATTTGTTTTGCTTCCCTCGCTGGGCCAGAAAGCTATGAATGGAAAATATCCTCAATTACCCCCCCCCCCCCTACGTGCATAATAATTAGTGTATCATTCGTTTGAGAGAGTCGGAAATGGAAGCCTGCAATCAATATGTATTAGTCACATACAAGTGGCATAAATTCCGTAGGATATTTGTGCTTCCTCTTTGCAAATGAGAGCTGATAACTGAACTTTAAGCAGATAACATACAAATTACGTACAACCCTGATTTATAGAAATATCACTTGAATCGTAAAAAACAGCAAATTTCTTATAAAATCCAAGACAACCAATTATCATTTTTATTGAATATTTAAGATTCCTGCTCCTCATTTTTGACATTTCGTCCAAGCGATTACCTTTCAATATCTTGAAAACAAACTATAATCGCATAATAACGCATCTTTAGTCAAAGGTGTTTTATCGGTGTGCCGCGTGATATCTGAGGAATCTATTCCTATTATACATTTTTTGTACATGTATTCCTTATTGGACTATTTTGCCGTTTGACGTGGATTTGATATGAAAGTGCTAAAAAATAAATTCTGACATTTCCAATTAAAATTGACGCGCTCTGTCATGCCGATGCCAACGACAGTATTGCCAACTCCTTTATGGACATATAAACAAATAAATGTGTAGATTTATATTCAGCATGCTTTTAACATTATCCCTAACCTAGTATAAAAGCGTACGCGTTTACACATTAACTAACAATGCAACAATAACTATTTACATCTCCATAAACTAGTTGACGTCTCCATAAAAAAATTAACGTCTCTATAAACAAATTAATTCTCTATAAACAAACTAAGGTCTCTTTAAACAAGTTAAGAATGCAGCCGTTACCATAAACAAACCGGGGCGCGCAAATTTGAATCCATGATCTGCCACATCTATTTCCTTCCTATTAATTTGAATTTTGAGTGAAAATAACTACATGTGCTGTTTGGTTTTCCGTAATGCTTGAACAGTTACTTACGTTTACCGAGTAAGACAGTAGAGGGATATCCATTTTTCTACATCTCAGAGAACTTTTAGGGAAACTTAACTTGGTAATATATAGAGAAATATCAAGCGACGAAAAGAAGCATTTAACAATCAAATGATATAATTAATATTCAAATGTGGTGCGGAAAATGGTAACTAGATCTTAATGTACATAATTGCTATGCAGTAAATTTCTTCGAATGGAAACAATTCCGCCAGAACCACCAGTACAAAATCAGTGGAATAAATATTAATATAGTGGAGTCAATTGAATATCTCCGAATCACTCTTACAAAAACTTAAACCCGAGCACACATATCCGAAACATTTGCGGTAAATCAACTGAAAAGCTCGGTTTAATAAAGCGCATTGTGGGCAGAAGCGATGAAAAGGTTAGAGAGCGATGTTATTACACCTGAGTTGGGTCACTTCTGGAATATGCGGCGAGTATATGGGATCTAGCGGATGAAACGTATGCTCACAAACTGGAGAAAGTGCAGCGCAAGGCGATACGATTTCTTAAAAAGTGCTACGATAGAAAAGCAGCGTTATGCAAATGCTCTCAGGCGCAGGTTGGGAATCCTTGAAAGAAAGGAGATTAGGCTGCGATTGCTTGATAAATTCAGAGAAAGTACATAAGCTGAAGACTTAATCGGTATTATGCGACCCCCCTGCTACTTCTGCCAATTCGAGCGTAAAATAAGAGATATAGATGCGAAGACAAGTCGTTTTAGACTCATTTTTACTAATAACGACACACGACAACAATAAGCTAAGGAGGTAATTCGAACGCATGGCGTTTACACCCCCTACCACACGCCAAAATGCAGCTTGCAGGGTATTTATATAGATGTAGAAAACAGTTTCACGAGATGGGACCATTTTCAAGGGTAAAACAAAGATGTTTCCAGTACTCACGTATGATATCATAGGAAGATTCCAGGCAGCGGCCACCAAAGCCTCTGGCATGCACGTCTCGTCCGGTCCGATGAAGGCAACCATTCCAGTATCCCTCATCTCTGTCATCCTCCTAATGGCTATCGCTGCTTGAGACCTTCTCCTCCGTACATCTTGACCCTCACTCCCCCTATGCCTAGCAGCTGCAGTGACCCCTTTGGGGTTCAAGTCCCCCTCTCCAGATTTCCCCGCTGGTTCCGGCACTTCCTTCGTCAGCTCCTCGACGTCCACCACCACCTCGTCCTCCTCCGAAGTGCCTATGTCCTCAGCCAGGAACCGGAGCTCCCTTCCGGGTAGAAGTTTCTCGTCCTCGTTCACCCTGGTAACCGCAAGAGGAAGGGCTCCCAGAACGAGCCTAGCCCTTCCGTAAGAGCTGAGGAACCCTATGGTAACGCTGTCCTCGAAGTCGTGGTTGGCCACCTCCGTCAGGTAGCTATCCCCCTGAAGACTTCCACCCTTCCGGTAGGGCGACTGAGATTCGGGAGGGCAGGTCGGCGGAGACCCATCCACGTTGGAAGAGCTTCTCGGGAGGCCTTCGGATCCTCCGCAGAAGACTTCCGAAGACCCGCTGAGGATGGCCGTGGATATCACAACACTCGTGAGGATTTTCCAAATGGAGGGAAAGGCGGGAAAACTTTGGACGGGAGATGAGGGATGAGGTGTTACCGGAGACAACATCGCGGTGGAGTTTGGATGTGGGTGTGTCTTAATTCACGCGGGAAACTGTGTGGAGAGCGCACGAACGGTTGCGGCGGCGGGCGTTGCTCTTTTCCTTCAGGAGCGATGTTTTGGAAACGGTGTTCGGGTGCGGAGTAGCGACGCCTTTGCGCAGCATCCGCCGTCGGGGGCATCGTCGCGGGGGGCGGGTGTAGAAGGGGGAGCTAAGTGGTGGGCGTGAGCGCGCGGAGAAAGGGATGAATGAAACGTAGCAAAGGTCGAAAATATTCCCGTTTTCCTCGCCTCTGATCCTTTGTTACGTCCTTCCATTATGCTTCTGTCGAACTGTATTAACAGTCAAAGCCATTCACAGCTGGTGGTCCGCGTATATCTCAATTTATAATTATACGGAAAACCCGTCTGTACGTCCCAACCTCTATTGCAGGATTTAAGGATCTTAAGTTTTCCTTGTGGATGCTATGTAAAAGGGATTCTGAAAAGAATGTAAGCTCGGTTATCTTACCTGGGTGGAAACCCGAGAATCTTTTCTATTGCAGGATTGTTTCCAGCTAGAGGTATTTATAGTGAAACTTGTCCATAGCGTAATCGCATGCTTCCAGATACATTTTTTCGTTATCTACAGGCTCGTCTACACTTACTTACGTACCCTGCAAGCCGTCTTTCGGCGTGTGGCTTGGGTGCGGGCACCATGACTCTACTTTCCTAATCGATTACTTTCGCGAAAAAAATGAATTTTTAAATCGATTCGTTCTAGAGTCTATCTCTCTGATTTTCCTCTCATAATCAGAGCGGCCTATGTAACAAGGATGACGCATAATATCGGCTACATCTTCTGCAGAAATACCTCCTCGGAACTTATTTAATAAATTTACCCTTTGTTTCAATCTTCTATCTTCTAGAGATTCCCATCCAGCGTCCCGAAGCATTAGAGTAAAGGTTTCCGTAATGAACACGTTCGAAGTACTGGGTACGGAAAAATTAAGCTGATAGAAAATATACGTTAGCAGCGTTTCATTGGCATATCATCAACAGAAAGCATTATCTTAACATAATATTGCATTTTAAGTAATAATAACTAATTAATACAATATTTCTAGGCATATAATCACTGATGATGTATATTGATTTTCAGATTACGCAGTTTTCCTTCTGATGCCTTTAAATGTTTTAAATTCTGAATTTCTCAAATTTTCAACTTTTCAGCGAATATTTTTGCTTTCGCTCGAACCATAATTCCGTAATGAAAATGTAAACTCCATTTTTTGACGAAAAACCGTTCCGGTTTTTCGTCAAAAACCTTAATCCCTAAGGTCGGGACCGAGAAATTCTTCCGTAAAGGACAAGTTTCCGTTATATACAGGTTACAGGTTTCGCTGCCGACAAGTTTAACTGCATGAAATTGCGATAGATTTACACAAACCACAGTAAAATAATATTTTAATTTTTTGGAAGACCTGGGTTCGATCCTAGGGGCAGATAGGAAGTTGCTGTAAGCTGATACTTAATTTTGCATTTCCCAAGGGCCAGCCTTTATTATTCCTACATTAATATCCACATAAATACTCTGCAAGCCGCCTATCGTCGTATGGCAGGGGGAGTAAACACCATACGTTTGAGTCACCACTTTAATTTATTGTTATCGCGTATCGTTCGCGGAAAGTAGGAAACCCTTAAAGTTCTCGCATTTATTTCTCTTTCATTCAGTAAAACACGGATACGAATTTCCACTGTAGCTGGTTATTCGACTCCTGAATATGTTACATTCCTTTTCATTGTAACGTTTTCACATTTAGCGGTCGATTTATTCATCAAGTTGTCATCAAGTTGCCATTTATTTCGGAGTTAATCGTCTATTTAACAATTTTCTCATCGAAAGGAAATAAATTGGAACACGGCTTTAATGAATTACGATAGAGGTTGAAAACGCTCCAAGAGTCGTTTATGCTTCCTATCTTCCCGCTGAAATCAAGTGTGGAAACGGGGAAAAGAAACTAACTGTAAGATATGCAAACCAAGGCTTTCGTAAATCGTGAAGAATCGTATTACATGGAGGGCTTGAAAACATACGGAAATTTAAAAAGAGGTCCGAGTGGCCGGAAAGTTAGAGAAACATTACCCCAAGGAATATAAGCAGGGTTCCTCATGCAAAGAAAGATTTCACACGTACATAAATGAATAGCTTACCGAACAGCATACGAATGCAAACAACGACTGCAAGTACTTTTCAACTGAAAAGCGTACCCACCAAGAAGGTAATAATAAAACGCCCACGGTATACTGGAATTGGTCTAAAGCTTCCTGTCGAAACTGTGTTCTTATACTTGTCTATGTAAATATCTTGCAAGCCGCCTTTTGGCGTGTGGCAGGGGATTCATGTACTATGACTCTATTTCCCTAATCGATTAGTTTAGCGAATCTTTCGCGGAAAAAACAAATTCAAGAATCGCTTCCTTCTAGCATCTATTTCCTCGATCTTTCTCGCTGTATCGGAACGCCCTACGTAACATGGAATACGCAATATACATTATCTGTGAACGTGCGCTCTCTGAACTTTAGTAAATTTATCCTTTCTTTAAATCTTCTATCTTATAAAGATTCCCATAATGTGTCCTTTATCATCTAAGCAACGCGCATTTATCCATCGTAGCAATTTTTCATATAGACGCATCTCCTTGCGCTGCATCTTTTGTAATTCCTGATACTTGATATTTCCTAATATTTGAATCTGAAGTATGAATAAAATTCGAATTTTGTACCTGAGACTTTTTCATTTTGATTCATGCGACATAAAAATAAATTCGTAGTGCGCCCGCGTGAGAGATGAATTCTTCGAAGAGCATCGAAAACCCGGCGAAATTGCCGGGAAAGTTCCTATGCGATACAGATATCTCAGGCCTTTTCCAACCACAGTTTCATCACGTGTAAGATTCTCGAATTCATGATCCGATTATTAGTGGTAAGGTTTTTCAGTTGATAATTCTCAGAAATTATCGTCCAGTCTATAAATACAAAGGTGTCTTACATTATAATATCTATTTTTGGAAGAAACAATTGAGATTCCGATCAATAAAAAGGTCTGAAACGTTTCCATTTCTAGGAGCCAATAATATGCCATCATAATTTGTGAATAACTTAATAACTGGTGTTTGCAGGTTTCCATATCCCTAACTTATCGTTTCATTTCCAATCCCCGTTACACCTCATTCCTTGCCAAAACCCACCTCTCGAAATCTAACCTAGAAATAGAAATCTTCCTTCGTGATTTTTTCTTACGCAATTCCATCCAGTACTTTTTTCAGGAGACTATCCTACTAAATGTCCAACCGCAAAACCCCCTCCCCCTCCTCCCCAACGTCACACTTCAACTCCCTACACTTTCCACTTTAGGCCCGTTTCACGCACGCCGGTTTCGACCGGCCGGCGAAAAACCGGACGGCGATCTTTAGGTAGTAAACTATTGAAGTAAATGAATTTCACACTAGCGACCGGACGGTTTTTTGCCATCCGGCCGCTGGGAAACAGCTGGGAAAAACTGAAAAGGAACCTTAAACTTCGGATAGGCCGATAAATCGGGTCGTTAGCTTGCGTGATAACCGAGAATGGACAATATATCGGTTACGTTTATGTATTAAGAGAAAATTCCCATGTGATAGAAGATTTTTTTATAATCTCACTGTCATTTTTTACCGTTTTGAATGACTGGTAGCCGGCTTGTGTAAAAGGTTACATAGAATAAGTGTGCCATTACCAAGACGGAACCGACCCGGCACCGTCCTTTTCAGGTGTTGAACTGGGCGGCAAAAAACCGTCCGGTCGTTTGTGCGAAAAGACTCGTTTACTGCAATACTTTACTACCCACAATTCACCATCTGGTATTTTGCCGTCCGATTTTTGTCGGGATTGCTGCACATTGATTTGTAATGCAAATGCATTTAAGGAATGAAATTATTTAAAATGGGAAATTTTAGTCCCCTACGCTTAAAAAATAATTCCGTAAGGGAGACTACGTGTGGTCATTTTCTTCAGAATGCGATGCGATAATACGATGTACGATAAATTTACAATTTACAAAACTCTGAAAAGCAAATTCTTCAATCAGAAAATTAAAATATTTCCTGTTTTTCCGTCACGTCCCTAACCAGATTTATTAAGGAACTGGTGGGTGGAACAAAAAATACGAGTCAGTATTCAGCAAGTTGCTAAAGACAACAATGAGTTGATTTTTACGAACTCGTCTCCGCAAAAGGCATGTCCACGTCGCGAGCAGATCCAAAGTTTTCCTAAAAAAATCATCTCCGAAGTTTTTCCAAAAGCTCTTTTTCTTTTCTCAAACAGATTCTACAAAAGACGAAAAATGTGCGGGTATTCATGAATTGGCGGTGTTTAAAAACAAAAGAAAGTTTCAGAGAGATTCCCACGCCTTGGTCGGGTTATTAATTAATCATTGCCACAGGTTCGACTCACTTTCATCCTCTTTTGTATAAAAACCCTTTCGCTTGTTCCTTCATTAATCTGCTATAATTTTATGAAAATAAAAAAATGTGCTTCCTTTCCCGCCAAATACTTTGTCATGGACGGATTCAGAGGGCAAGGAGGCGAGGCTTCTGGGCGCAGCAATCAGTGAGGCGTCGGTTATTAAAAACCGTAAAGGAAACTCAAATGAAAAATTGAAAATTAAAACTAGTCATTGCAAATACCAATGACGAGATGCTGAGTTGATTTCGGATTGATTCCATATTTGGGATATCCATTGACTATGTCTCTCTTGATGTGAGAAGAATTTCTGATGGTAATTGTTGTGACTTATTTACTGTTACGTCACAATGACGTCTGCGAGGAAAGTTGAGAAGTCAGCCATTGTGACAGCATGTTATTTTCGCCTCAGTTGCTAACATATTTATTATTATTATTGTTGTTGTGTCATTATTATTATTATTACTGAAAACTATTACTTAGATAAGTACAAACAAAAGAAAACTACTAACCACGTTATGAGAGAAAGATCTGAAGTTAAGTGTGATATCCCAATGTACGTACTATAATAACTACGGAAAGCAAAATCTAGAAGTTACTGTGACTATCCTCTTTAATGACCTACCATATGATTTACGATGCTTAGATAAAATCTCTGCAGTAAAATGAGAAGTAAAGAAATGGTACATGGTAATTTTAGATTAATGGTAACTACAATCCTGACTGAGATATGCCTAATTTTTTGTTTTAATATGCTTTTGTACTCCATCTTTTTCTGATCAATGTTAGAAACTGTACAATTGAATATATATTTTTGGATGGCACCTCCTGACGAGTCTTTCTGCGGCTCAGACCTTAATATTAATCTCTCTCTATCTCTTTGGATTATCAATTTTGTTGTGATTTAGTATAATTTACTAATGTTATTAGTCTATAGAAATATTTGCTTGCGAGTCTCATTATGGTTTAAATGGGTATATCTGTGACTTTATTTTCAAAATGCTATAATTTTATGATATTTTGTAATATTTTTGTATTTAATCTTTACTAGTATTATTGTAAGCAACTTCTATTAATGCTTGATACAACACGAAATAGTAGCATTGGATAATAACACAATTGTTTGAGAATAACACGAAATGGAACAAAATTATTCTCGCGGGGAGATTAAGACAAAATGGCCTCTCTTTCGCCTAATCTCTGGAGATATTACATGTTAATAATGTTACTCTAATAAACAAAAACAATTTACTACAATTAACTTAAATCTGGTAAAATAATTCAATACATCTAAACAGTCTGCGAAACATAGATACATGGAAATTGGTACAAACAGCAGACACAAATTAATAGGCAGACAGATTGATAAATAAAACTAACACAAACCACTAGATATTTTATTTTCTGCCGGTACTTAGCGTCTGTGCTTTCACTATATTGCAATGACCAAAATTATGGAGAAACACGATCTGGAAGCGTATACGATTTTTTTAGTATTTGCTCCATTTGACTACCTGGTATATTTATGGCAATTTCAAATGGGACATCCATGATGATCAAATGTTGCAACGACGTTTAAAATGTAGCTGCGAAGGGAATTTCAGGGTATCGCGGCTTATCAGCTGATTCGATTCATGATGCACATACCCTGCCAAGGGCCTAAAGGTAACAATGAGAGCGTGGGTGGATCATAAAATCAAATCCGTCCTAGGTACAAGGATCGTTCAGGATATGACGGTGGGCGGCACGTGGTCAGAAAATTGACTCCCACTCTCTCTATTTATGGATCTCCCATAATCTATTAATTTAGGTGCCTCCCAAAATGCATTGGAATACTGTGAGATGGTAGTTGCGTAACTTTCTTGCTCGTGTAACACCGCCAATCTTCCCTTAACTCCCAGGTTACAGAATTCCCTCCGGTGGAATTCGCTCAAGTTAAGAAGATCAAATTACGGGCGGAAGCCTTTTAGAAAGATTCATCGGTGCAGAACTTTTCGAAGACGTAGTTGTCGATGTGACACCAGTTAACAACGAGCGCGAACTCGGAGAGAGATCGGCCGATCGAGAATCAAACGGCCTAGAGTTCGACAGGAATGAATGTCTTGCACTGTTGGTATCCCCATGCCCCTCTCTAGCTTTGCGGGGAAATAATATAAATGTAGATATATAATGCAGCCTCCATAACTAAACAATGTAGCGTCGCGTGATTATAACCGAGGCCAAGATTGGCTGTTGAGTTGTGAGAGTCAACAATTAAGAATGCGGGACAACTATGAATTCAACAGTAGAAACCTATAACTTGAACCTAAAGAGGTTGGAAAATGCAGCTTTATTGTATAACAATGCGTATTGCGTGATAAAAACCACCGCCAAGATTGATTGTTGAGGGGAAAGAGCAAGTGTTCGTCAAATGTTATCATCAAGCAAGTCATCCATTATAAATTCGAGAAAGCAACTAATTTAGCGTTTCTTACGACAAGAAAACCGAATCTGAAACTGCTTTAGTTTAATCCAGTAACGGCGAGGTATACAGAAATTGGGATATGATTAGATTGGAATTTATTTAGTTACGTGAATTTTTGTCACAGTACTGCTCAAGTGATTTCCATACTATATACACGGTTTCCTTCGCACCATTTTGCTTTTAATATCAGTGGATTAACGCTAATTTTTCACATCCCCCATCTTTGTATGTGTTTTACTGCTGTGGATATTTATTTCCTTACATACTACTTGGGATTTTTACATCCACAAATCCTACTTAACACTTCTCCAACGGTGGAGTGATCCGCAGTGAACGTGTTATCTTCTATATTTCTATGTATAAATTTATTTGTGTTTTTACTGGTATCCCTGACGACTGGTTAGATGGAAGAATATGCTTTTTATTAGCAGTCTCGCCTTAATAAAAACCTTTTAGAATCCACGTTCATCGCCAGTTGCGAAAGGATCTGATTGAATAGCGAAAGGAAGCGGACGAGCAAAAAATGCTCTGTTTAGGGGACAAACGTCATCGTCGAGGTATTATTTTCTTTTTTTTATTATAGAAATTGTCGTCTGGGTCAATCAAGGAATAAGACACGTGGGCGTCGGGAAATCCAGGTTTTCACGCCATCTGTCGGTTTCATGCGAAACTATACGTGGATATGTGTACCTCGGTTGAAATGTCACGCTTCCCCAATTAGCAGTAACGTTTGTGATTCTGTTGTTATTTGAGTGGTTTATATAATAACGAGTGGCGCTATCCTTCAGCTTTAAGCTTGAACTTGCTTTAATCAGGGGTGTAGCCAGGAATTGTGCATGGTTGGGATGGTATAGAGCCATGGAGTAAACACTACGTTGCCTTCAGTCAAGGGACAGGAATACTTCCGCCTAAAAATCCAATGAGTGTGGAAAAACTGATTTATTTTAACATGTACGTATACCTTGCCAATCAGAGGGGTGTTTGTTTGGCATAGTTGCGAGAGGAAATCCTCTTGCATGCTTTCGTTTATTGTTGGCGCTGTTCTTATGGGGGGATTTGAACCCCCAAAACCACCGCCTTGGCTACGACCCTGGCTTTAGTCGTCTAATCTGAGAATTTAACTGAATTTAAGGTAATCAAATAAATTGGTACGAATATTCCTGCGAATATGCTTTGATGAAAAATGTTTTTCATGAATCTCTCGGTACAGGACAAGGGAAATTGACTTTTTTATCTGTCGTTTTTCTCTCAGTCTTGTTCATGGTTATAATTATATGAAAACTCATGAGGTTTTTGTGGTGGCATGTCATGGAATGCTCCGTACTTAGAGACATTGGGCTTGCTAGGTGGGATGAGGAGTTGGGTACTTTTTGCTTGCTTTCCTCACTGTGACCAATGAATATCTTTTTTCATGACATTCGAATTAATGACAATGCGACTGTAATTGGGTGACAGTGTGACTATCAAGTCTCTTCCTATATCTAACCCTTTCTCATATTAAATATAATTGAGATATCTTTAAAAAGTGCACAAAAGAAAACTACTTTGTGGGGTAAAAAACCTAATTTTTCCCCTTGGAAAAAATACACCACAGCAGGAAAACACCCGCAAGAAGGGTGGTGTGAAAAACCTGCGAAATATACTGAAAGATAACTAAGGAAGAGACAGGTTAGATCACATCTGAATAGCAAACAATTGTACATTATTTCATAGACGTAATAAGTAGAAATAGGTTCTTGTTAATAAGAATCAGAAAAGGACAATTAAATACAGATTTTATGGTTCCAAAGGTATGAAACGATAAGTAGTGATGAAGATGAATGCCAGTATTCTGCATCATTATTCCATAGAAGAATAAAGATAGATATAAATAGATCATAATGATTAATACTGAGGCAAATGGTAAATGGAAGATGCATTTTATGTATCCTGCACCAGAAAACGATTGAAAGATAATCCTTCTGACGAATTTATCTTGAGGAACGCAGTAGAAAAAACCTTTTCATATTTTTCATTTTCATATAAATCCTAATATCACTACGTTCTTGTATATTGAATGCCAATAAAGAGTAGGGTACTATTATATAAACAGACGAAACCGATAAAAGTTAATATCTCGACTTTGATCCATCCAATTTCCTTGTAGTAAAGAATTTTCTTTTCGAATACGAGGAAAATATTAAAGAAAGAAATTTCAATCAAATTGTTTTTTTCCAAAAGACGTTCTTGAAAGCAAACATTTCTCCACTTGGAATCGGGAAAATAGGAGTGGGGGGCATCAGTTTCTGAGGATTTCCAGAAATTGTCACAATATATATCTCTTATATTTCGTCTTCGGTCGCTATAGAAACGACCAATTCTCCCTTGACGTATTTAACGAAACGTTTTTTTTTACAAATCGATGCGCGAACGAGGATAGGATGTTGTTATTTTTTAAATAACTGTTTTTAAGGTCGAGCGCTTTCGCAGAAATAGCTTGCGTCAGGTTCTGCACACGGATGTTTTCTGAGCCATAGCATCTTTACCACAGCGCGTAATAAGAGCTTGTCAAGTAGTAAAGGTCTCATTACCGTCTGCGGCGGGAATACCCTATTGTTATCTTCATATAGCTGTGAAACTCTGGAAGTGCTTCGTTGCGCTTCTAAATTGCTTTGGTTTGTTTACCGTATTGCACGGCACCCCCTGTAGGTTAAATTCTGCATTATAGCGTGAGTTTTCAAAGTTGAATTGTTGTCTCAGTACTGATAGTCAAATTCAGTATCTTTGGAATCGTTCGATTGTTGATGCAATTAAATTTTTATCAACCACAACAACGAACAACTTCATTCTGAAGTAACATTGTTGTGTTGTTATATGTTGTTTGTGGTTGTTATGTTGTTTGACAACAACAGTAACACTGGCAATAACAATAACAACAATAGCTTCATCCTTGAGTGTTGTTGTTGTCAGATGATATAGCCAATATAACGCTTCCACTATGTTATAATGCGTCCACCATAGGCCGTTCTGATACTGCGAGAAAGATCAGGGAAATAGATGCTAGAACGAATCAATTCAAGAACTACTTTTTCCCGCGAATGGAATGCGAGGGTAATCGATTAGGAAAATAGAGTCATGGTGTTTGAACCCCCAGCCACGCGTCGAAAGGCGGCTTGTACTGACATAGACATAGGTGGCGCTAGAAGAAGGTACCCAGACGTCGATTGACTTTGAAGCAGTAACCCCGCTGACAACCCGAGATATGAATGTTAACGACATCTACATCTACATAAATACCCTGCAAGCCGTCTTTCGGCGTATGGTTGGGGGTTGAAAATACCAACCGTTCGAGGTACCTCTTCAGCTTCGTGTTATCGCGTATTGTTCGCTGAAAGAACGAGTCTCTGAGAATGAATGAAGTAGTTTGCCCTTGCTGCTATAAGCAGAACAAGCCCACGTTAGGGAAGCCCAATGACTTTACGAGTAACACTTTTCGTTGCATCGCATAAGGAAAAACCTTAATTAATTCCATTGTTCAGCATGACTCATACCTCAGTAGCTTTCATATCATCACAGCTATTAACAGGACTGACGGAATTTTGTACAAGTTTTGTAATTAAATGCTCATTTAACCCGAGGGAATTTCCTGCGACAATAATAATTATAATAAAAATAGAAATGATTATACTTATAATGATAATAATAACAATGAATTTTCCACGTGAAGAAAATTCTGTAAGTAAGACAGCCGGGTAAGTTCTCAGAAAACCGCCGTATCGAGTAGCAGTATTGTTAAAAGTGCTTCGAATACTGTGGGCATTTTACACGATCCCCACCGGGAATAGAACCCGGGACCACTTTTACGTATGTCGAACACATTGCCCACTTGGCTACACGGAAATCCCTGACTTTTCGACCTCCAACTCGGTGACCAACTGGGTGGTCATCAGGGCTAAGGTGTCCACCGAGTCTGCAGTTGAAACATTGTTTTCCTGAGAACATACATGGCTGCCAATTTAAGTGGATTTTCTTCATAGTATTCACCGGGAAAGAGTTCATTCTACGTTTTTCCGTAGGTTCAATAATAACGTTAATCCCACCTGGTAGAGGTATTTACATTTCGTGTTTGCCGAAACCATATACAAGATCAGCACCGTTAACCCATGGAATGGATCCTCTTACTAGAATCGTAGTGTTATTTGATCAAATTCGATTATTTTATCGAAACATTCATTCACGTAGCCCACGTGAGACATCTATTTGCATTCTCGAAACAGTTCATGCGAATTCATGACCAGTTCCCTTCATTACAAATTGTAATGACATGTTAAACGTGGGTGTTAACCATCCTTGTCTTCTTGTTTTATCCCGGAAAAATATTTCCACAGATATCCATGGTAAACATTCCTTTAATTCCCACTTAATCCAACCCCAACGTTATCTTTGATGACAGGAAAAACTAGTACTGTGGACCTGAGAATTGCAAATTTTCTTTCGAGCCAAATCGAAGAGGTGCATAGCTCTGTGAAAAAAAAACGTAACTGATCAAAGCTAGGAGGTAGCATTTATACGCTATATTCAATAAAATTGTTAAAAGTACGATGCGTTCACATTATAACGTAATAAAATAAATCAGCTGTTGATGCAACCATTAACTACGGGTTTATACTCTACGTTTTATCATCTTGCTGAATTAAAATTAACAAACAATTATATAAAAAGGTGTAAAAAATCGAGCATGTGAGCCGTATGTTTTTCTATCGTTTATTTTTAAAGATTTCGTAACATTTATCAAAGGTAATATTTCGGCGTTTGTTTACTTTTGTCATCAAATCGCCATCAGATTATCATAATGGAATGTAATGAAATAAAATGAATGCCATCACGTAAATTCTCGAAGACGACTTGTTGCTATGCGTCTCCTAGCAAACTAATCAAAGTCTTTGGGCCCATTTCCATCAAAGAGCTGTGAGGAAGCTATGTGTACATGGATACTCACACACACACGTGTGCTTGGAATGACATTTTTAGACACGTGTAATGTGAGCGAGGGAATTGGGCGTTCCATGTGTCATTTCTGACCTTCGTAATTACGACTCCCACTCGCGTTATCGATTTATTAACTATCGAAAAAGTTCAATTGCCGCCTATAATTTGGTTAAATGGGGCATTTTTGTAGGAAAGTCAACAATGGGAAATGAGTGTATTCAGCGCAACAATGAGGAGAGGAAATGAGCAGCTGGTATTGGAATTGGACTTAAATTGACTCCCGTTTAGGAAATTTCACCTTTAGTACGTCCCTCATTTCATTTACCGCTGTTTCTATTTGAGTTTCAGTTTCGAAAAAATTAAAAACCGTCTTTCTTGCCTGGGAGATTGGGACTATCAAGTCCCCTCTTAGATAGAACCCGTTTAATTTTAATAGAAAGGAAGGGCAAAGTGGTAAATATAAGAGAAAGTAATGAAGAAACTATGTGTCGATAAAATGCCTAAGGCAAGAGCTTAGGAGACAATTTTCACTGCGGGAAAACACCCACAAAAAGTGGGGCGTGGAAAACCTATGAAACCTACAGATAGTGATAGCTAAATTTTAAACTAAAGAAAATTAATTCTATGACCGGAAAATAAGAGGAAAAAGAACATTGACAATAATCTCAAATAATAAAGAGAAAACGAAAAAATCTTAGGTATATAACGGCATTGAAAAGTTTCCATACTAGAAGACATTAAACATTGAAAAATACAAAACAAATACAATAGAGGTTAAATATACACAATAAAAATGTGTGTTATATTTAATAAAAACATTAGAATCGTCAAAGTGGACCTTTAATTTAAATTGAATTAATCTTAGTTTACCGTATCTAATTCCTAAATTTCTTCGTTAATTTGGCTCTCAAAATAAATAAAATCGACGTCTTTTAATCTACGGCGACCTTTCGTTTTTAATGACTAGGAGCCATACTGCAACGTATTGAATGAAATAATAATTCTACGAATGACTAAAACAGCAACATCAGATTTCAGGGCATTATCCGCACTTTATTACCAACATACCGGCACCCGGTGTTTTGGACCGCTGTGATTTGGTTGCGATGATTCCAGAAGTGGATTCTTCTAATTTTTGTTTAACAATAGGTTAAATGGTACCAACATTACTTCATTCTAAACATCAATGAAAATTAAAATTAAAAATAACAAATCTCAGCCTTGCCCAAACACCAACTTATCGCGGGTAGTTACTAAACCATCGTAGCACCAAATCGCCGCGGACCAAATCATCGGCTGCGAGTCATACCAATGGGCTGTAATGTGTTTATGTATGCGGTGTCTTCGTAGGTATGACAATTAGTATGATCCTTAACCGGTTTTGAACGATTAGGCGTATTGTCGGTAAATGTGACGAAAAAGTTAGAGAACGATCTTATTCGACGTTGGTTACGCCTCATCTTGAATATGCATCAAGTATATGGGATCCGGCAGACGATACATGCATTCGTGAACTCGAGAAAGTGCAACGGAAAGCGATACGTTTTGTTAAGAAGTGCTACGATAAAAAAGCAAGCGTTACCAAAATGCTGTCAGATGCAGGTTGGGAATCCTTAAAAGATAGNATGATATTTTGTAATATTTTTGTATTTAATCTTTACTATTATTATTATTGTAAGCAACTTCTATTAATGCTTGATACAACACGAAATAGTAACATTAGATAATAACACAATTGTTTGAGAATAACACGAAATGGAAAAAAATTATTTTCGCGGGGAGATTAGGACAAAATGGCCTCTCTTTCGCCTAATCTCTGGAGATATTACATGTTAATAATGTTACTCTAATAAACAAAAACAATTTACTACAATTAACTTAAATCTGGTAAAATAATTCAATACATCTAAACAGTCTGCGAAACATAGATACATGGAAATTGGTACAAACAGCAGACACAAATTAATAGGCAGACAGATTGATAAATAAAACTAACACAAACCACTAGATATTTTATTTTCTGCCGGTACTTAGCGTCTGTGCTTTCACTATATTGCAATGACCAAAATTATGGAGAAACACGATCTGGAAGCGTATACGATTTTTTTAGTATTTGCTCCATTTGACTACCTGGTATATTTATGGCAATTTCAAATGGGACATCCATGATGATCAAATGTTGCAACGACGTTTAAAATGTAGCTGCGAAGGGAATTTCAGGGTATCGCGGCTTATCAGCTGATTCGATTCATGATGCACATACCCTGCCAAGGGCCTAAAGGTAACAATGAGAGCGTGGGTGGATCATAAAATCAAATCCGTCCTAGGTACAAGGATCGTTCAGGATATGACGGTGGGCGGCACGTGGTCAGAAAATTGACTCCCACTCTCTCTATTTATGGATCTCCCATAATCTATTAATTTAGGTGCCTCCCAAAATGCATTGGAATACTGTGAGATGGTAGTTGCGTAACTTTCTTGCTCGTGTAACACCGCCAATCTTCCCTTAACTCCCAGGTTACAGAATTCCCTCCGGTGGAATTCGCTCAAGTTAAGAAGATCAAATTACGGGCGGAAGCCTTTTAGAAAGATTCATCGGTGCAGAACTTTTCGAAGACGTAGTTGTCGATGTGACACCAGTTAACAACGAGCGCGAACTCGGAGAGAGATCGGCCGATCGAGAATCAAACGGCCTAGAGTTCGACAGGAATGAATGTCTTGCACTGTTGGTATCCCCATGCCCCTCTCTAGCTTTGCGGGGAAATAATATAAATGTAGATATATAATGCAGCCTCCATAACTAAACAATGTAGCGTCGCGTGATTATAACCGAGGCCAAGATTGGCTGTTGAGTTGTGAGAGTCAACAATTAAGAATGCGGGACAACTATGAATTCAACAGTAGAAACCTATAACTTGAACCTAAAGAGGTTGGAAAATGCAGCTTTATTGTATAACAATGCGTATTGCGTGATAAAAACCACCGCCAAGATTGATTGTTGAGGGGAAAGAGCAAGTGTTCGTCAAATGTTATCATCAAGCAAGTCATCCATTATAAATTCGAGAAAGCAACTAATTTAGCGTTTCTTACGACAAGAAAACCGAATCTGAAACTGCTTTAGTTTAATCCAGTAACGGCGAGGTATACAGAAATTGGGATATGATTAGATTGGAATTTATTTAGTTACGTGAATTTTTGTCACAGTACTGCTCAAGTGATTTCCATACTATATACACGGTTTCCTTCGCACCATTTTGCTTTTAATATCAGTGGATTAACGCTAATTTTTCACATCCCCCATCTTTTTATGTGTTTTACTGCTGTGGATATTTATTTCCTTACATACTACTTGGGATTTTTACATCCACAAATCCTACTTAACACTTCTCCAACGGTGGAGTGATCCGCAGTGAACGTGTTATCTTCTATATTTCTATGTACAAATTTATTTGTGTTTTTACTGGTATCCCTGACGACTGGTTAGATGGAAGAATATGCTTTTTATTAGCAGTCTCGCCTTAATAAAAACCTTTTAGAATCCACGTTCATCGCCAGTTGCGAAAGGATCTGATTGAATAGCGAAAGGAAGTGGACGAGCAAAAAATGCTCTGTTTAGGGGACAAACGTCATCGTCGAGGTATTATTTTCTTTTTTTTTATTATAGAAATTGTCGTCTGGGTCAATCAAGGAATAAGACACGTGGGCGTCGGGAAATCCAGGTTTTTACGCCATCTGTCGGTTTCGTGCGAAACTATACGTGGATATGTGTACCTCGGTTGAAATGTCACGCTTCCCCAATTAGCAGTAACGTTTGTGATTCTGTTGTTATTTGAGTGGTTTATATAATAACGAGTGGCGCTATCCTTCAGCTTTAAGCTTGAACTTGCTTTAATCAGGGGTGTAGCCAGGAATTGTGCATGGTTGGGAGGGTATAGAGCCATGGAAAAACACTACATTGCCTTCAGTCAAGGGACAGGAATACTTCCGCCAAAAAAATCCAATGAGTGTGGAAAAACTGATTTATTTTAACATGTACGTATACCTTGCCAATCAGAGGGGTGTTTGTTTGGCATAGTTGCGAGAGCAAATCCTCTTGCATGCTTTCGTTTATTGTTGGCGCTGTTCTCATTGGGGGATTTGAACCCCCAAAACCACCGCCTTGGCTACGACCCTGGCTTTAGTAGTCTAATCTGAGAATTTAACTGAATTTAAAGTAATCAAATAAATTGGTACGAATATTCCTGCGAATATGCTTTGATGAAAAATGTTTTTCATGAATCTCTCGGTACAGGACAAGGGAAATTGACTTTTTTATCTGTCGTTTTTCTCTCAGTCTTGTTCATGGTTATAATTATATGAAAACTCATGAGGTTTTTGTGGTGGCATGTCATGGAATGCTCCGTACTTAGAGACATTGGGCTTGCTAGGTGGGATGAGGAGTTGGGTACTTTTTCCTTGCTTTCCTCACTGTGACCAATGAATATCGTTTTTCATGACATTCGAATTAATGACAATGCGTCTGTAATTGGGTGACAGTGAGACTATCAAGTCTCTTCTTATATCTAACCCTTTCTCATATTAAATATAATTGAGATATCTTTAAAAAGTGCACAGAAGAAATCTACTTTGTGGGGTAAAAAACCTAATTTTTCCCTTTGGAAAAAAATCACCACAGCAGGAAAACACTCACAAGAAGGGTGGTGTGAAAAACCTGCGAAACCTACTGAAAGATAACTAAGGAAAAGACAGGTTAAATTAAGTAAAGAAGAGTAAAGATAGATAAGAATAGATCATAATGAATAATACTAAGGCAAATGGTAAATGGAAGATGCATTTTATGTATCCTGCACCAGAATACGATTGAATACCTTTTGACGAATTTATCTTGAGGAACGCAGTAGAAAAAACCTTTTCATATTTTTCATTTTCATATAAATCCTAATATCACTACGTTCTTGTATATTGAATGCCAATAAAGAGTAGGGTACTATTATATAAACAGACGAAACCGATAAAAGTTAATATCTCGACTTTGATCCATCCAATTTCCTTGTAGTAAAGAATTTTCTTTTCGAATACGTGGAAAATATTAAAGAAAGAAATTTCAATCAAATTGTTTTTTTCCAAAAGACGTTCTTGAAAGCAAACATTTCTCCACTTGGCATCGGGAAAATAGGAGTACGGGGCATCAGTTTCTGAGGATTTCCAGAAATTGTCACAATATATATCTCTTATATTTCGTCTTCGGTCGCTATAGAAACGACCAATTCTCCCTTGACGCATTTAACGAAACGTTTTTTTTTACAAATCGATGCGCGAACGAGGATAGGATGTTGTTATTTTTTAAATAACTGTTTTTAAGGTCGAGCGCTTTCGCAGAAATAGCTTGCGTCAGGTTCTGCACACGGATGTTTTCTGAGCCATAGCATCTTTACCACAGCGCGTAATAAGAGCTTGTCAAGTAGTAAAGGTCTCATTACCGTCTGCGGCGGGAATACCCTATTGTTATCTTCATATAGCTGTGAAACTCTGGAAGTGCTTCGTTGCGCTTCTAAATTGCTTTGGTTTGTTTACCGTATTGCACGGCACCCCCTGTAGGTTAAATTCTGCATTATAGCGTGAGTTTTCAAAGTTGAATTGTTGTCTCAGTACTGATAGTCAAATTCAGTATCTTTGGAATCGTTCGATTGTTGATGCAATTAAATTTTTATCAACCACAACAACGAACAACTTCATTCTGAAGTAACATTGTTGTGTTGTTATATGTTGTTTGTGGTTGTTATGTTGTTTGACAACAACAGTAACACTGGCAATAACAATAACAACAATAGCTTCATCCTTGAGTGTTGTTGTTGTCAGATGATATAGCCAATATAACGCTTCCACTATGTTATAATGCGTCCACCATAGGCCGTTCTGATACTGCGAGAAAGATCAGGGAAATAGATGCTAGAACGAATCAATTCAAGAACTACTTTTTCCCGCGAATGGAATGCGAGGGTAATCGATTAGGAAAATAGAGTCATGGTGTTTGAACCCCCAGCCACGCGTCGAAAGGCGGCTTGTACTGACATAGACATAGGTGGCGCTAGAAGAAGGTACCCAGACGTCGATTGACTTTGAAGCAGTAACCCCGCTGACAACCCGAGATATGAATGTTAACGACATCTACATCTACATAAATACCCTGCAAGCCGTCTTTCGGCGTATGGTTGGGGGTTGAAAATACCAACCGTTCGAGGTACCTCTTCAGCTTCGTGTTATCGCGTATTGTTCGCTGAAAGAACGAGTCTCTGAGAATGAATGAAGTAGTTTGCCCTTGCTGCTATAAGCAGAACAAGCCCACGTTAGGGAAGCCCAATGACTTTACGAGTAACACTTTTCGTTGCATCGCATAAGGAAAAACCTTAATTAATTCCATTGTTCAGCATGACTCATACCTCAGTAGCTTTCATATCATCACAGCCATTAACAGGACTGACGGAATTTTGTACAAGTTTTGTAATTAAATGCTCATTTAACCCGAGGGAATTTCCTGCGACAATAATAATTATAATAAAAATAGAAATGATTATACTTATAATGATAATAATAACAATGAATTTTCCACGTGAAGAAAATTCTGTAAGTAAGACAGCCGGGTAAGTTCTCAGAAAACCGCCGTATCGAGTAGCAGTATTGTTAAAAGTGCTTCGAATACTGTGGGCATTTTACACGATCCCCACCGGGAATAGAACCTGGGACCACTTTTACGTATGTCGAACACACTTGGTTATACGGAAATCCCCGACTTTTCGACCTCCAACTCGGTGACCAACTGGGTGGTCATCAGGGCTAAGGTGTCCACCGAGTCTGCGATTGAAACATTGTATTCCCGAGAACATACCTGGCTGCCAATTTAAGTGAATTTTCTTCGTAGTATTCACCGGGAAAGAGTTCATTATACATTTTTCCGTAGGTTCAATAATAACGTTAATCCCAACTGATAGAGGTATTTACATTTCGTGTTTGCCGAAATCATACACAAGATCAGCATCGTTAACTCATGAAATGGATCTTCTTACTGTAATCGTAGTGTTATTTTATCAAATTCGATAATTTTAACTAAACATTCATTCACGTAACCCACGTGAGACATCTATTTGCATTCTCGAAACAGTTCATGCGAATTCATGACCAGTTCCCTTCATTACAAATTGTAATGACATGTTAAACGTGGGTGTTAACCATCCTTGTCTTCTTGTTTTATCCCGGAGAAATATTTCCACAGATGTCCATGGTAAACATTCCTTTAATTCCCACTTAATCCAACCCCAACGTTATCTTTGATGACAGAAAAAACTAGTACTGTGGACCTGAGAATTGCAAATTTTCTTTCGAGCCAAATCGAAGAGGTGCATAGCTCTGTGAAAAAAAAACGTAACTGATCAAAGCTAGGAGGTAGCATTTATACGCTATATTCAATAAAATTGTTAAAAGTACGATGCGTTCACATTATAACGTAATAAAATAAATCAGCTGTTGATGCAACCATTAACTACGGGTTTATACTCTACGTTTTATCATCTTGCTGAATTAAAATTAACAAACAATTATATAAAAAGGTGTAAAAAATCGAGCATGTGAGCCGTATGTTTTTCTATCGTTTATTTTTAAAGATTTCGTAAGATTTATCAAAGGTAATATTTCGGCGTTTGTTTACTTTTGTCATCAAATCGCCATCAGATTATCATAATGGAATGTAATGAAGTAAAATGAATGCCATCACGTAAATTCTCGAAGACGACTTGTTGCTATGCGTCTCCTAGCAAACTAATCAAAGTCTTTGGGCCCATTTCCATCAAAGAGCTGTGAGGAAGCTATGTGTACATGGATACTCACACGTGTGCTTGGAATGACATTTTTAGACACGTGCAATGTGAGCGAGGGAATTGGGCGTTCCATGTGTCATTTCTGACCTTCGTAATTACGACTCCCACTCGCGTTATCGATTTATTAACTATCGAAAAAGTTCAATTGCCGCCTATAATTTGGTTAAATGGGGCATTTTTGTAGGAAAGTCAACAATGGGAAATGAGTGTATTCAGCGCAACAATGAGGAGAGGAAATGAGCAGCTGGTATTGGAATTGGACTTAAATTGACTCCCGTTTAGGAAATTTCACCTTTAGTACGTCCCTCATTTCATTTACCGCTGTTTCTATTTGAGTTTCAGTTTCGAAAAAATTAAAAACCGTCTTTCTTGCCTGGGAGATTGGGACTATCAAGTCCCCTCTTAGATTTAACCCATTTAATTTTAATAAAAGGAAAAGATAGAACGGTAAAAAAGTTAAAAGAAGGTTGAAGCTACGAGTGGAAAAAAACC
Organism: Ladona fulva; assembly: GCA_000376725.2. Taxonomy (NCBI): domain Eukaryota; kingdom Metazoa; phylum Arthropoda; class Insecta; order Odonata; family Libellulidae; genus Ladona; species Ladona fulva. The sequence goes on along the minus strand of KZ308198.1, from coordinate 121,529 downwards.
TAAGCCAGGAGGAAAAAAGGAAAAAATTTCCACAGCGAAACTTACCGATAGTTAGAGCTAATTTTTTAAGAAAATTATTTCTTTCGCCCGAGTAAAAAAGGAAAAGGGAAATTTACAAAAAAATCAAAAAATATATAACGGCATGGAAAAGTTTCCACACCAGGAGACATTAAACATTGAAAAATACGAAACAAATTACACAAAAATCCTCGTTCCAAGTAACCCTTTACAGATTATACTGTAAAATTCAGGATATTATTTCACATTTTAGGCAAAAGTATTAACTATAGTACACACAGATTTTCTAAAACAACAAATAGCAAACAATTAAAGAAAAGTACGAAAATTGCGAGGAAAACTGTGAATAATATGAAATGCAGAACTATGGAATGACAAGAATACCATAAAATCAAATTGGTACCTGGAGACATTGCAATAAATCACTTAAAAAGAGAAAAAAAAGGAAATTAGAAGAAAATTAGCATTTATAACATAGTACTACAAGAATATTTGACAATTAAAATCGTATAAAAACTTAAAAGTAAGAATATTCAGGAGAAGTACTTCGTAAACATTAAGGAAATTTAGCACACTGATAAGGATACATAAAATTATTCAGTATACACAAAACATACTTATGCTATAGTTAAAACGATCTGATGCATTAAAAATTTTATTTTGAGAATTTTCAAGCTTCGAATATGCATTTTTGCATAGGAATTCATCCGAGGATTCCAACATACCCACCATGCAACCAAGGGGGTGACTGATGGACTAACCCTTTTAAGATTTACATATCTATCCGCGAACCCCTTATTTACATAATCACCCCCAGTGGCATGCGGCATCGGGTCTATTATCATCATCCCTCTCTAACTCAAGTCTGTTAGGATTTCGAAAGCTATGCGAAGTAAACGATCAGAAGATGTCTTTCGGTGATTATTTCCCTGGAACGCTTTGTCGATTTCTCCCGGAGTTTGCACTCGTTTTTAAATGGATAATCAGCAGCTTCTACTTCTACGTCAATTATTTCTGTACCGATGATTTTTTCCAAAAGCTTTCCCTTCTGTAATCTGTTCTCCTCGCCAAGTGCGATTCCAATTAGAGGGACTTAATCACGGTCGTGACGTTACTTTACGTTGACGTTACGAACATTCAATCTCATTACCGAAACGAGCTGCTCTACTATACTGTTGACCGTACCTAAATCTGACAATCAGACCAATTCTCCTTCGCATGGATCCCAAATCGCTCTATTCGAGACTATGTCGAATAAGAGAGGTCTCCCGTTTAGTCAAATAGGCTGCGCGTTGGCCTTTTATAGAAGCGGTCCCGGGTTCGATTCCCGGTGAGTGTACTTATGTGCAAAATTACCTTAGTTGTCGAAACAGTTTTACAATGCTATTACTTACTACTACGAATGAGAGAAAAATAAGATTATTATTGTCATAATCATCCTAATCATCATCGTCATCATCATCAAAATAATAATCATCATCGCCATCGTCATCATCGTAATTTCTTTAATGGAAACTAGAATTACCCAGTTATATCCATTTTAATAATTATTTACGAACACAAACAACCAATTCCTAACCGGAAATATCCGACTAGCCGGGACTCGAACACGGGACCTTTGTGTTGGAGCGCTAGCATGCTAACCACTCCTCCCCCGCGGCCGGTACTATCGACTCTAATTGGGCACCCCTTTGAAGTTCCTATTGCTAATCTTTTCATTCCATTTCCCTTTCCTATTCACGTGGTACATCTTCTTTTAAGGCCAATGGATACAAGGCCTGAATATCCGTTTGCAGGCTAATGGCAATAACATCGCCATGATTGCATGCATATAGATAAAATATTTCCGTTTTCTCCATTCAATTCTTAAAAGATGTTGCTACACTTGCATACATTCCTCGTTAGGTTCATGCAAACCATAATGGAGAAATAAATTAAAGCACATACATAAAAATCTATCCCTTACCTGCTGTATTTCCTTGTGTTTAAATTCAACTGTCAACTTTGCTAGAAAGTCATCCTTATGAACCCTTCCTTATTAAAGGTTTTATGAGTATACTCATAAAAAGTTTCGAAATTTCCTTACGAGTCCCACAATTTCGTGATGAAAACAATTGAGTCTACAACTTAAATTGTTACGTGTTCAAAATATTATCAGTTACAAGGGCCTCCGGATATCAATATGGGTAACGCGTTCGACTACGGTGAAAGCGGTGCCTGGTTTGATTCCCGGTGGGGGCTCATGTACAAAATAACAATATTAGTCGCAGAAATTTTAAAAAACAACAATATTTTTAGCAACAAAATTACGATCTATAAGATGAATCTGTAAGACGGAAAATCTCGATGCCCCTTGATTCTTATCATAATTTCAACTGAAGAGTTAGATAGGCATTTGCTCTAAGATTATTTCTTCCATCACATTTCCGAAATTATTTCATTAAAAAAATACGTAAGAAACACATTTAGTTTATCTGATTTCATATAAATAGTTACAATGTTGTAATTTTGGTTCTCGCTCATAACCAATCAACTAACTTATCTTTGCATTTTTAGACATTTTACTTTTTTATAACCTTAAAGTCAGAATATAATCCTCTTAATTTCTCCTTCATGACAGGGTAAATCAGCTCGGAAATTCAAGTAGCTGTCACGCACATAAAAGGATTCATATACTGTATGAACGTCAAACATTACGTCCTGAAGGATAATGCAATTTCAACCAGAGAAAAGGTATCAGAAAAGAGTCGCAATATCAATCAGTGCAGAAGTAAACCCAGAGAAATAAAACACGTGAGCTGCACGCTCTTTCACGATGAAAATTTTCAAATCGAAGACTCTTTTGGAAGAGCGAAACCATCGCAAACGAGAGCTTCCTCCTAAGATGACATGAACTCAATGACGGAGGAGATCTCATCGAATGATATGTGAACAGAAGTGGCACAAACCGTGGGCGTTGAATACGTGGTCTGGTCGTTTCCATTTCCACCTTCGGACGCCAGAGGCCCTTTCAATTTCTCTGCTGGAAAAGATAAATAAACTCCCAGGAGACGTCGAAATTGCAAACAGGGCGAATCGGGTTGTTATAAAGGAATACGTGTTAGCTCTTAGGTGGGGACGTAATAATGAAAGGAAGGATGTGTGCAAACACGGCTCTGTTCCCCTTTTCTTTTCGCCATGACACTTAAAAGACCTGTGTTCCCGTGTTTGCTCGATTCAGACCCTTAGGATGTTAAAATCTCTGCGGAATCCTCTTCTTTTCCCCATAAACCCTTTCCCTTTTACCGGACACGTCTTTCATTTAGCGACACTCATCGTGTCGCAAAACCCTGCTCCAAATGGCAAATACTGTCTTAAGGTATATTATTCGGCATTCTTTCAACTCTCAGGTTCTTACTTTTTGTTAAAGCCACAATCGTCGTTGACTGGCCTATGTCGTATGGGCCAACCACCATGAAAGGTGAAATATCGATCCTTGGGTCCTGCTACCATATCTTGACGAGTGAAATATTTATCATGTCTTTTGGTTACGGGATAAGGAAAAATGTATCTTTTATAGGCTTTTGTCTCAGTCTTGTTCATGGCTGTGATGATATGAAAGCTGCTGAGGTAGAGTTATGCTGAATAATGACATTAATTAAGGTTTCACCTTATGCGATGCAACGAAAAGTGTTTCTCGTAGAGTCCTTGTGCTTCACTAACGTGGGCTTGTTCTGCTTACAGCACTCTAGCTCAGTTAGACAAGCAAGAGCAAACTACCTCACTCCTCACCTCGTCTAGTAAGCCTCATTTCCCTCTCCTAGCTCTTCGTAGCTGATGTTGGAGGGGGTTAGGTCTCAACTGGCCCTCGGGCTGAATACTTCACGGACAGATCGATCCCAGCTATTATCGGTCCCCGAGGGCCCCGAATTTCCGCGTAAGAACGTACTGAGGTGATTTTCAGAAATTTGTTGTACTTTCCTGGATGGTAGTGGATTGAGAATCAAAATATTGTCATCAGACATGCTAATGTAATCTAAATCGGCCACGGTGGCGGTGTTGTTAGCGTGATAGTACGCTGGCGCTCCAACCCCAACGTCCTGGGTTCGAATCCCGGATAGTCGGATTTTTCCTGTTACGGAATGGTCGTGTGTGTTCGTCCATTGTTATTGTTTGTAATGTTTATCAAAATGGGTGTAATTGGGATTACCTTCCTGTATCCATTATAGAAGTTATTATTATTAAACATGTATGCTATAGGGTATTGGGTTCGACGCCAGACCTGTACAAAATTCACCCATAAGAATCGAATTATAACACTGCTAATGACACTCCTTTTTTTATACTGTGAAAAAATAAAGACAAAATCTGTACCCAGTACATAGCTGGGAACCATAGATGTATGATTGATGCTAGAGTTCCGACCTAATACATTTGTGAATAGATTTTAACAGAAAACGTAAATAACGATTGAAATGAATTAAAATTAAATTTAATGGTGAAGAAAATACTTTTCTACGTGGAATATTTCGCAATATGTATGGTGGTGGCCGTTTATGGCGCGGTTTCTTAATTCGGGTTTCAAATGCTGGTTTTGCATAAACAAAGGCCTATTGAGTTGAACGGTCGGACACATGTCTGTTATTTTAGAGCAAGGAACATACTCTGAGAGTCTCCTTCGAAAATCGTCGAACCCACAAACCTGATGTGTCCCTTGTTAGAAAAAAAACACTCTATTGATACAAAACACTTGCAGCACTAATGGAGCTAAGGAAAAGTCTGTTTGCAAATTGGTATCTCGTCTGTTTTAAGCTTATAGTGACATTATCCTCCTCTAAAATTACAGTTTTTACATTAAAAATGTAGAGTTTTGAAAATATGCATAAAATTATTCACAAAAGTAACGTGGTACATAGATATAACGTAATACATAAAGTAAAAATACATAATATGACACAATGATTGCCATTTGTGCAGGACAACACATCATATTATAAATTTATTTATGTTAGATCAAGAGAGTGTACTGCTCATTGTAAATATGAATTCTTATNGGCAAATGGTAAATGGAAGATGCATTTTATGTATCCTGCACCAGAAAACGATTGAAAGATAATCCTTCTGACGAATTTATCTTGAGGAACGCAGTAGAAAAAACCTTTTCATATTTTTCATTCTCATATAAATCCTAATATCACTACGTTCTTGTATATTGAATGCCAATAAAGAGTAGGGTACTATTATATAAACAGACGAAACCGATAAAAGTTAATATCTCGACTTTGATCCATCCAATTTCCTTGTAGTAAAGAATTTTCTTTTCGAATACGTGGAAAATATTAAAGAAAGAAATTTCAATCAAATTGTTTTTTTCCAAAAGACGTTCTTGAAAGCAAACATTTCTCCACTTGGAATCGGGAAAATAGGAGTGGGGGGCATCAGTTTCTGAGGATTTCCAGAAATTGTCACAATATATATCTCTTATATTTCGTCTTCGGTCGCTATAGAAACGACCAATTCTCCCTTGACGCATTTAACGAAACGTTTTTTTTTACAAATCGATGCGCGAACGAGGATAGGATGTTGTTATTTTTTAAATAACTGTTTTTAAGGTCGAGCGCTTTCGCAGAAATAGCTTGCGTCAGGTTCTGCACACGGATGTTTTCTGAGCCATAGCATCTTTACCACAGCGCGTAATAAGAGCTTGACAAGAAGTAAAGGTCTCATTACCGTCTGCGGCGGGAATACCCTATTGTTATCTTCATATAGCTGTAAAACTCTGGAAGTGCTTCGTTGCGCTTCTAAATTGCTTTGGTTTGTTTACCGTATTGCACGGCACCCCCTGTAGGTTAAATTCTGCATTATAGCGTGAGTTTTCAAAGTTGAATTGTTGTCTCAGTACTGATAGTCAAATACAGTATCTTTGGAATCGTTCGATTGTTGATGCAATTAAATTTTTATCAACCACAACAACGAACAACTTCATTCTGAAGTAACATTGTTGTGTTGTTAGTTGTTGTTGTTTGTGGTTTCGTGTTATCGCGTATTGTTCGCTGAAAGAACGAGTCTCTGAGAATGAATGAGGTAGTTTTCCCTTGCTGCTATAAGCAGAACAAGCCCACGTTAGGGAAGCCCAATGACTTTACGAGTAACACTTTTCGTTGCATCGCATAAGGAAAAACCTTAATTAATTCCATTGTTCAGCATGACTCATACCTCAGTAGCTTTCATATCATCACAGCTATTAACAGGACTGACGGAATTTTGTACAAGTTTTGTAATTAAATGCTCATTTAACCCGAGGGAATTTCCTGCGACAATAATAATTATAATAAAAATAGAAATGATTATACTTATAATGATAATAATAACAATGAATTTTCCACGTGAAGAAAATTCTGTAAGTAAGACAGCCGGGTAAGTTCTCAGAAAACCGCCGTATCGAGTAGCAGTATTGTTAAAAGTGCTTCGAATACTGTGGGCATTTTACACGATCCCCACCGGGAATAGAACCCGGGACCACTTTTACGTATGTCGAACACATTGCCCACTTGGCTACACGGAAATCCCTGACTTTTCGACCTCCAACTCGGTGACCAACTGGGTGGTCATCAGGGCTAAGGTGTCCACCGAGTCTGCAGTTGAAACATTGTTTTCCTGAGAACATACATGGCTGCCAATTTAAGTGGATTTTCTTCATAGTATTCACCGGGAAAGAGTTCATTCTACGTTTTTCCGTAGGTTCAATAATAACGTTAATCCCACCTGGTAGAGGTATTTACATTTCGTGTTTGCCGAAACCATATACAAGATCAGCACCGTTAACCCATGGAATGGATCCTCTTACTAGAATCGTAGTGTTATTTGATCAAATTCGATTATTTTATCGAAACATTCATTCACGTAGCCCACGTGAGACATCTATTTGCATTCTCGAAACAGTTCATGCGAATTCATGACCAGTTCCCTTCATTACAAATTGTAATGACATGCTAAACGTGGGTGGTAACCATCCTTGTCTTCTTGTTTTATCCCGGAAAAATATTTCCACAGATATCCATGGTAAACATTCCTTTAATTCCCACTTAATCCAACCCCAACGTTATCTTTGATGACAGGAAAAACTAGTACTGTGGACCTGAGAATTGCAAATTTTCTTTCGAGCCAAATCGAAGAGGTGCATAACTCTGTGAAAAAAAAACGTAACTGATCAAAGCTAGGAGGTAGCATTTATACGCTATATTCAATAAAATTGATAAAAGTACGATGCGTTAACATTATAACGTAATAAAATAAATCAGCTGTTGATGCAACCATTAACTACGGGTTTATACTCTACGTTTTATCATCTTGCTGAATTAAAATTAACAAACAATTATATAAAAAGATGTAAAAAATCGAGCATGTGAGCCGTATGTTTTTCTATCGTTTATTTTTAAAGATTTCGTAAGATTTATCAAAGGTAATATTTCGGCGTTTGTTTACTTTTGTCATCAAATCGCCATCAGATTATCATAATGGAATGTAATGAAGTAAAATGAATGCCATCACGTAAATTCTCGAAGACGACTTGTTGCTATGCGTCTCCTAGCAAACTAATCAAAGTCTTTGGGCCCATTTCCATCAAAGAGCTGTGAGGAAGCTATGTGTACATGGATACTCACACGTGTGCTTGGAATGACATTTTTAGACACGTGCAATGTGAGCGAGGGAATTGGGCGTTCCATGTGTCATTTCTGACCTTCGTAATTACGACTCCCACTCGCGTTATCGATTTATTAACTATCGAAAAAGTTCAATTGCCGCCTATAATTTGGTTAAATGGGGCATTTTTGTAGGAAAGTCAACAATGGGAAATGAGTGTATTCAGCGCAACAATGAGGAGAGGAAATGAGCAGCTGGTATTGGAATTGGACTTAAATTGACTCCCGTTTAGGAAATTTCACCTTTAGTACGTCCCTCATTTCATTTACCGCTGTTTCTATTTGAGTTTCAGTTTCGAAAAAATTAAAAACCGTCTTTCTTGCCTGGGAGATTGGGACTATCAAGTCCCCTCTTAGATTTAACCCATTTAATTTTAATAAAAGGAAAAGATAGAACGGTAAAAAAAGTTAAAAGAAGGTTGAAGCTACGAGTGGAAAAAAAACCTAAGCCAGGAGGAAAAAAGGAAAAATTTTCCACAGCGAAACTTACCGATAGTTACAGCTAAATTTTTAAGAAAATTATTTCTTTCGCCCGAGTAAAAAAGGAAAAGGGAAATTTACAAAAAAATCAAAAAATATATAACGGCATGGAAAAGTTTCCACACCAGG
>KZ308198.1:82207-111945 GCA_000376725.2 Ladona fulva | reverse complement strand
ACAATTTTGAAATAAAGAATGCAACAATACCATATAAAAATCAAAATACAGAAATTCAAATTCATTTTCCTTGAAAATAAAAAGCTAAGAGCAATATACAGCTTTTTTATTCAGTATTTAGTAAATGCTTTAGCATAAAGAATAATGATTTTCTTCCGTTCATACAGAAAATAGAATCTTCTTCAATAAAAGTAATTCAATGGTTTTAGCCACAACTGTATGAAACCTTATAATGCTAAAGGGGGAAATAACTTAATTAATTTTCTGTGGAGTTGGGTTAAGGTGACAAAGCACATAAAGGCATGGATCTGGGGAAAATCCCCAGGAAAAATTGGACTTCAAAAATGTCTGATAGGGCATTCACATCCCATGATTTGGCTCTCAAATCTTCTACTTTTCAGGTGGATGCTTTGTCCAATTAAGTTATCAAAACTAGAATACTCTCTCATTTGCCTGGAAAACAGAAAATTCTTGTTTGATTCTTGGTCCTGTGAATTTCCCCAGATTTTTTTCATGACCAATTTTTCACAGGATTTTTCCTAAGTGATTATATAAGAATTTGTTAATAATTAATTGACCACTTCCTAATTAATTTTTTATTAACTTTTTTGAATTAATTTACCACAGTTAGCTGCCTGACCCTTCTAATCCACTTTTCAAGTGAATTAATGTCATTTTTTCTCACATTTCTTGACCAGACAATGGTATTGTAGCTTCAAAACCAGTCATGAAATTGATTTTTTTGGTAACTTAAATACTGTGAAATTATTATCAACATGAACCACTATTTCTTTTTTACAGAGAACATAAAATGTGATAGATACTCTGGAAGCCATAATTTCACATTCTGCTTTTAATGAATAATGATCTCCTTCTTCGATAGTATTTAATAATATCGACAAAGAAAACGGTCACTGCTATTTAATAGCCACTTTCTTGATTATGACATGGAATTTTTAAAATACTACAAATGCAAACACCATCATTTTAGCTCAAATTTCAATGCAAATGTTAATCACTAATAATTACAATTTTTACAATTAGATTTTAATAAAATAACAACCTGTATAAAATACTGCCTTGTATGATCCAATGCGAACAGCACCTATCTCCCCGTTGGGTCCGGACGCTCCACTATTTGGATGAAGCATAATACGCTCAACATTTGTTTCTTTATTTTCAAAAAGGATATCAGACAGATCCTGACCATCAAAGAGGCGGTTTGGTGGAAGCTTAGCTCCAGTTATTGCAGCCAACGTAGGCATTATGTCCATTGAAGAGGTCAAGGCATTAGAAACTCTGCCTGCCTAAAGTGTAGTATGGGTAAAAGAAAAGCAGAGTTATTGATGTGAGCAGTTTACTTTCAATATGTGCTTTAATGTCTACATGATGCAGACATTAGCAATTACAGAATTTATGTAGGGGTTATTACAAGTTAAAAATTACTGCTCTCATTATTATTGAGATGTTTAATCATTCCTAGAAGAGAACAATTTTAACCTTGCTCCTATTTACTCCAAATTTTTATCTTTTGCATTTTGAAGTCTTAACTATAGCTTGGATTCTTGTCTCTATTGAAAATTTCATTATTTCCTGGAGAGATTAAAGTAAAAACAACCACCATTCAAATTAAGGATGATAACTGTGTTAGCAATAAATAATAGTTATTTGTAGTTAAGAGTTGTGGAATAAATAAAAATTATCAATTTCAGTCAATATAATAAAGAGTTAATTGCTTGTTGATTGACTGTTGAAATTTTTGATAAGTTTCATTAAGAAAACAATACCATTCACATTAATATTTGAAAACATGAATAAGTAGAGGAAATATAAGATATTAAAACTCGTGAATGAATTAACCTGTTGTTTCCTATAACAAACTTGCATGACTTTTAAACAGTAATTTCTCCTCATATTATTTCATTAAATTTTTACATATCTAGCAATATTACAAAAAAAATCCTTAAACTAGGTTGTGTGATCATCAATGACAGACATTTACCTTTATATGGTGAGGCCAATAAACAAATGATGGAACTCTATGCCCACCTTCCCACAGAGTAAATTTGGTGGCACCTCCATGTCTTTCTCTTTGCCACTTGCCAGCAAAAGGTCCCCATGATCCAGAAAGTTCACATTTTGCTTCCCAAGGTCCATTATCAGCTAAATTTTAATTAAAAAATATTTATTGGTACTTCAATATTTTGAATCAAGCAGTTGAACTACACAGAAAAATTAGTGATTAGGAGATTTCCCTAGCCTTCAATTATTCCCATGAAAAGGGGTAAGGGTGATTTTGCGCAAGATGGTGCGCACCCAGGAAAAATCTCAAGGAAGAATGGACTTATTCCTATATTTTCTCCCTGCGTTAGCCGCGTTAGAGTACCACTATTATAGTAGGTATAGATGAGAATTTTCCTATTATCGACTATAGGATCTGAAGGTATTTCCTAAAAACTCACTTAATTTCAGAGAACATAAGGATTTTTATTTGAGAATCAACGGCAATTCTTGCGCCATTACATTTTTACGTGCAAAAAGAAACTCCATTCTGTACCATTTGGGGTGGACATTTCCCCTAAGAGATATTTCACCCTATGGATATTGTTCTAAATAGTTACTCGTAAAAGCGTTCTGGCTGGGTTGAGTTAGTGGGGTCGGGCGGGAGATTATAGAGAACCTCACATACATTTCTTATGGAGGTCTTCCTATCCTAAATGACCTGGCGTCGAACATGGGATAGTTTGAAAGGTCCATGGAAAAATTAAATGTGCCTATGATTACTGGGTAGTCTAGAGCGTTCAAAGAGAGCTATTGCATACCTTTCTTTAAAATTCCATTAGGAAAAACATCTATTGGGTGAATAACCCTTTGCATAAAATATCTATTGGGCGAATCGACTCATGGGTGAAATGTCCTGGGTGTAATGTCCCCATCTTGAACTATATATGCTTCGAAGAACCGAATCTTGGATGAAACGTCTCTTAGGTAACACAGTTCGAGCGAAAAGCCCTGGAATAACCCCAACAGAAATTAATATACTGTTTCCAGACTTTCTATAGTGATTGCTGTTTGAACCAAACCATACTCCTTCAAATTTCGAAAATATTTAGCCTTTTCAGCGCTAAAACAAAGTTTCTATCAAAACGGGTATGAATCGCAATGAAAAAACCTGTAAGTAAAGACAGCGTTGCTTTAATGCTTTTATTTCCGCCTCCTGATCGCTTTCCAAACAGTTCCTTCCGTGTTTTCGGAGAGACACTTTCAAGAGATTTATCTGGAGGGCTTATTGGATTCGATACTTCCAAGGGAAGCGAGTCATTCTTTTCTTTTGATACAGGTGGCGACATAATTTCGTCCGTGATGCCTAGAAGCGAAAGCAAAGAGTGGAAAAATTTCATGGAAGCGTAGAATTTGGGGTCAGAGTCCTTAAAAGGAGGCGAGACTTCTTTCCTCGAAAGTGGAAAGGATTTTAAATTGGTGACGGAGGGCTCCCACCTATTAGATCGGCCAGTTTTCAATTATCTATTTAACTCAGGTCAGCGCCCTCTGCTCTTATTTACCAGGTAGTCACGCAGCTTTTTTTATCGCATCTAATACGTAAAGGATTGGGCAATAGTTCCTCTAATGCTTTCATTATTTAACTTGCTCTTTCTTTGAAATATAAATGACTAGCTGAAGTGGCCGTTGATTCTTAACGGGGAAAATTGAGATAGAATTAAATAAAGTAATCCTATTTTTTACAACAGATAAACTAACATCTCTCATCGGACCTCAATTCCCAATGTATTCTTATATGAAAATGCAGGAGATCGGATTCAACAATGGAATTAGTCGTCAGGAGGACGGTTTGTTTACAGCCTCAAACTTTTATTAAAGTTTCGTTCATTTTATAAAAATTCTCGCCATTTCGAATCGAAAGTAATGTTCCACTGCCAAAATAAGAATTTTCATTCAATTTCCCTTCTTCTGGCGCCTGTCTCGACTTCGTACGACTATTCTTTCTAATTTAATTATGATTAAATTAGAAAGAATAGCCGTAAGATTAAAACCATGCAAGCGATAGAAGTGTGCATTTCTTATGGAAACAGTTTTAGATATCTGGAGTCTAACCGGGGACAGTCAGGTGAATAAAAAGTAGCATATTATCTGTCCTGGAAAGACATTTAAAAAGTTTTAAAGTTTGAACGTTGTGCGACGTCTGGTTCTCGAGTTTTAGGCGAACGTACACACACAAACGTACAAACTTTCTACTTTATGTATAAGATAGACAAAGCGGAAGCATGGGGTAAATGATCCGCTTTTCGCGTTTTATTTAAATCCTAGAATTTTGTCTTCCTTTGATTTCTGAGTTTCTTAAAATGCGTGGCTCTTGGAGGCGCGACGTCTGGGGCAGAGGTCCCGCTTGTCCCGCCGAAAGGGCAACACAAATGTTACAGTCAAAATTGTACAGTCTTCATTAACAAAAAATGAAACTGATCCAGTCCGACACAATTAGAGAAATGTCAGCATATTTAAATCATACATTCATGTAGTAATTCCTCAAAAAAGTTAAGATTTGGTTAACTTGGTTTAATTATCGAGTTTTCTCTTGTGGTGTTCGCTATAGTGTCATTAATTCGTTAACTTCTTCCAGATAAAATAAATAATTATTCATATAAATCAAATTATATTTAAGTGGGCATGGCCTGGGTCGGCCATTAGGGTTGCTATTTGGGTCTCGGCTTTAAAGGTGCCCCATTCTAGAAAAAGATATATTTTCTATTTTTCATAAGACAACGATATATATGTGGAAAACTTTTTCAGAAATCGTGCTTTATTTATAAACAATTATTATCACGTTGACTGAAAACGAGAATAAGGGGATAAATGGAAATTTGCACCCAGCCCCCTGGTCGGACCGCTCCTGGACAGTTCGGTAAATGGCCGGTGCTGGACCTGAGAATAACCCTTCAGAGCAATATTTATATTAGGTATGATATAATATCGATCAAACACAGCCCAACATCTCTGTATTAACGCATGACACATTTTGGCTTATAACGCATTAGAACACATTTTGACCGATAACGTTATAACAGAAATATATCCACCACTGCAAGTACTAGAAATTCCTCTTTCGTTTGAGCGATTTTTTTCTTTAATCGATTGGTTTGGCTCTATACCCTTCAAACAGGTCTCCCGCGATATTTTTGTACCCTAACAAAATCGAAAAACACGTGACGGAAGCATAATTTTAGGTTACAATGCGGGGAAGTGTTCATTATAAGAGCGCCATTAAATATTCATCGTCCGAGAAGGATGTAAGATTGAGCGAACGACACGAAGAATGATTCGTCCCAATGTAGGCTAAGCCGAGAGCACACAACAGGTTGTCAAAGGCCGCTTTCAAGAAGAGCTCTCGTTCAAGCGGTGACGTTCAATCGCCGCATAATTTATGTCCACGCACGTCTCTCGTCCGTAATACCCTTCAAATCTACAAGGAGCTTCATGCGCACACGATTGCGTCATAAGCGATACCAAGTTTATCAGCGGGGCTTGGAAGGAAAACTAGCTGTCTGAACTTAACCACGCTACCATCGCTGAAGAAAATGTACTGGAAGCGAACATTGACACTAAGGAATACCCTAAGAGGTGGTCCACCACAGTTCAAAAACATTGTGTTACCTGATTTTCTACTAGCCGAAGTGCCCGTTGATTCCCAATCCCATCCAACGGAATCGACGGTACGGAACATCATTGGAATTGGTCGTCAGGGGTACGGTTTGTTTACAACCTCAAACTTTTAGAAAAGTTTCGTTTATTTTATAAAAATTCTCGCATTTTGAATAGAAAACAATCTTCAACTACCAAAACAAGAATCTTTATTCAATATCTCTTCTTTTGTGGTTTGTCTCGATTTCGTACGACTATTCTTTGGTATTTAGTTTTGAAAAGAAATGAAGCCTGCAAGAGATGAATTTGAGGTTTACATGCATTTCTTATGGAAACAGTTTTAAACGCCTGGAGTCGAACCAGGGACAGTTAGGCGAATAAAAAATAGCCTATTTTCTAATCTGGGAATACATTTATAAACCTCGAAAGTTTGGAAGTTGTGTGAGATCTGGTTCTAGAGTCGAAAAACAGCAAAAAATATAAATTTCATAGATATTAATTTGCATTCACCATTCCAACTTATATTGTAAAACTATAGAAATATCAACAAGAAAAATTCAAAACAAGAATTTTTAATGAAAATGCTTTCACTAGATGACTTAATTTACCTGTTCAAAATAATTCTTTTAGTTAACTTCACTTTCACTCTAATTATTTTTGCTTGATTTTTGTATTACAGCTCTTTCATAGTTCATCATCCCCACTTCAAGCCATTAGAAATACTGCATTTCTTAAATTATTTCATTAACAAATCCATGCAAACACAATGAAAATCAACTTCCACCATGGAAATAAAAGTCAGCTTTTACACGAGAATGTACAGAAAAGTATCAGAGATAAGATGAAACAACATAAGAAAGTTTTTATTGTTTACATACTTACATGGATATGACTGAAATTTAGCATAAAACTAACAAGTATGTAATATATCCTACTAATAATGTAATATAAGTGTAAGATATCACTGTTGGTTATTCTACAAACTGCTCCACAAATACTTTTCAAATCATATCCCAAGGACAGCGACAAACATGGCTTTCACGTGAGCAGCATGGCTTAGCCATGTCATTTACACTGTAATCAGTGACACTGGTGTTATCAACTTTCAAACTCATGTAAAAATCACTGAGTGCATTGGTCACTTTAGACATGAACCACCAGTATTTCTCTGACAGTGGTGATAAAGGTTCTGATTCAGCTGGATCAACTGCAAGATTGAACACCAATGGATTTCTAGAATGATCTTCTGGAGGAGTATATCCGCCACAGCTTGCAGCCCCTCCTATCAAAAGATAACAGAGAGAAGTACTTGAATAGATTCTCAAGACTTTTTTCTGGTTAATTGTAGGGTATCCAGAAGATTCACTTTGGATTTAATTACTGAAAAAAACAAAGCATGGTTTAAACCCTATGCAAATGATTTCTTTGTTAATAATCTAAACGAAGTTCACAGTATCATGGTTTCCACCATTTCTTTCATTTTATGAATAGTTTCATCCCTGAAATGTTAACATCAGGTCAAGACATGCCCAAATTACTGACATACATGCACTTGAAAAGTAGGAGAGGATGGTTAAGAAGCAAACAATACAAAATTGATTAAGAAATAGTAAATAACAAAATCAAATGTTTAATATTCTACATAAATTAAACAAATTAATGAAGAAACAAAGAATAACTAATTAATTGATTATTTGTAAAATAGAAATGAATTTCTTGCATGAGAAACAGTTTAGAACATGATTATATTAAATAACTATTACATAAGACTATATGATTACACAGGAAGAGGGTTAAGGTGACAAAGCACATAAAGGCATGGATCTGGGGAAAATCCCCAGGAAAAATTGGACTTCAAAAATGTCTGATAGGGCATTCACATCCCATGATTTGGCTCTCAAATCTTCTACTTTTCAGGTGGATGCTTTGTCCAATTAAGTTATCAAAACTAGAATACTCTCTCATTTGCCTGGAAAACAGAAAATTGCAAGTTTGATTCTTGGTCCTGTGAATTTCCCCAGATTTTTTTCATGACCAATTTTTCACAGGATTTTTCCTAAGTGATTATATAAGAATTTGTTAATAATTAATTGACCACTTCCTAATTAATTTTTTATTAACTTTTTTGAATTAATTTACCACAGTTAGCTGCCTGACCCTTCTAATCCACTTTTCAAGTGAATTAATGTCATTTTTTCTCACATTTCTTGACCAGACAATGGTATTGTAGCTTCAAAACCAGTCATGAAATTGATTTTTTTGGTAACTTAAATACTGTGAAATTATTATCAACATGAACCACTATTTCTTTTTTACAGAGAACATAAAATGTGATAGATACTCTGGAAGCCATAATTTCACATTCTGCTTTTAATGAATAATGATCTCCTTCTTTAATAATATCGACAAAGAAAACGGTCACTGCTATTTAATAGCCACTTTCTTGATTGTGACATGGATTTTTTTAAATACTATAAATGCAAACACCATCATTTTAGCTCAAATTTCAATGCAAATGTTAATCACTAATAATTACAATTTTTACAATTAGATTTTAATAAAATAACAACCTGTATAAAATACTGCCTTGTATGATCCAATGCGAACAGCACCTATCTCCCCGTTGGGTCCGGACGCTCCACTATTTGGATGAAGCATAATACGCTCAACATTTGTTTCTTTATTTTCAAAAAGGATATCAGACAGATCCTGACCATCAAAGAGGCGGTTTGGTGGAAGCTTAGCTCCAGTTATTGCAGCCAACGTAGGCATTATGTCCATTGAAGAGGTCAAGGCATTAGAAACTCTGCCTGCCTAAAGTGTAGTATGGGTAAAAGAAAAGCAGAGTTATTGATGTGAGCAGTTTACTTTCAATATGTGCTTTAATGTCTACATGATGCAGACATTAGCAATTACAGAATTTATGTAGGGGTTATTACAAGTTAAAAATTACTGCTCTCATTATTATTGAGATGTTTAATCATTCCTAGAAGAGAACAATTTTAACCTTGCTCCTATTTACTCCAAATTTTTATCTTTTGCATTTTGAAGTCTTAACTATAGCTTGGATTCTTGTCTCTATTGAAAATTTCATTATTTCCTGGAGAGATTAAAGTAAAAACAACCACCATTCAAATTAAGGATGATAACTGTGTTAGCAATAAATAATAGTTATTTGTAGTTAAGAGTTGTGGAATAAATAAAAATTATCAATTTCAGTCAATATAATAAAGAGTTAATTGCTTGTTGATTGACTGTTGAAATTTTTGATAAGTTTCATTAAGAAAACAATACCATTCACATTAATATTTGAAAACATGAATAAGTAGAGGAAATATAAGATATTAAAACTCGTGAATGAATTAACCTGTTGTTTCCTATAACAAACTTGCATGACTTTTAAACAGTAATTTCTCCTCATATTATTTCATTAAATTTTTACATATCTAGCAATATTACAAAAAAAATCCTTAAACTAGGTTGTGTGATCATCAATGACAGACATTTACCTTTATATGGTGAGGCCAATAAACAAATGATGGAACTCTATGCCCACCTTCCCACAGAGTAAATTTGGTGGCACCTCCATGTCTTTCTCTTTGCCACTTGCCAGCAAAAGGTCCCCATGATCCAGAAAGTTCACATTTTGCTTCCCAAGGTCCATTATCAGCTAAATTTTAATTAAAAAATATTTATTGGTACTTCAATATTTTGAATCAAGCAGTTGAACTACACAGAAAAATCCAGTCACAAAAAATTAGTGATTAGGAGATTTCCCTAGCCTTCAAAGATATACAGGAAAATGGGTAAGGGTGACTTTGCGCAAGATGGTGGGCACCCAGAAAAAATCCCAAGGAAGAATGGACTTGAAAAAAGTCTGACTGGACCAGGAATTGAACCTGGGAGAAATGTTCTGCTGGGATAGCTCAATGGACAGAGCACCCGACTGGTAATTGGGAGGCCCGGGTTCAATTCCCGGACTTTTTTCAAGTCCATTCTTCCTTGGGACTTCAAAGATATTTTATATACCAAGATTTGCGGTGCATAAGATATCCCAGAAAATGAAATGTAGCATCATTTTGAAGAGTAACAACATTGTAAACAATTTCATATTGACACTCAGTGCATTGTATGTACCTATCCCAAATTTTGGAACTGAGGATTCAGAAAGAATTTTGATAATATTCAATAACCACAACTACAAAATCAAATCAATTCACGCTTAACAATTTAATTTCCTGAGTAGAAACGGACATGAAAGAAGTCGAACAGGACTGTGACTTTTTGTGCAATACCTTCCTAATTACCTTCTAACTCTGAATGAATCAGTGATCTACTAGAGAAGGTATGGTGAACCTTTTGTCAGAGGTTAATCAACATTGTTAATTGTCTCCCCACCATCTGCCAAAAGGCAGCTTGCAAGTACTTACATAGATTGTTAGACATCAGAATACTCATTGACCATTCACAGAGTTCTTTTTGCTGCAAACTGTTCTTGCTCTTTCAGACATTAATACATCTACACATCTATTGTGTATGTATTTGGGGATTATTTATTTGTTTCCAGAGGAAAATGAAGAATTCAAGAAACATTATTTACCTCTAACACAAAAGATACAGGTAGATTTTCTGACAACAATTTTGAAATAAAGAATGCAACAATACCATATAAAAATCAAAATACAGAAATTCAAATTCATTTTCCTTGAAAATAAAAAGCTAAGAGCAATATACAGCTTTTTTATTCAGTATTTAGTAAATGCTTTAGCATAAAGAATAATGATTTTCTTCCGTTCATACAGAAAATAGAATCTTCTTCAATAAAAGTAATTCAATGGTTTTAGCCACAACTGTATGAAACCTTATAATGCTAAAGGGGGAAATAACTTAATTAATTTTCTGTGGAGTTTGGACAAAATTACTTCTTCTTTACCATGAAAGCAATTTCTTGAAGAAAAACAAAAAATTAGCCCACTTCTAATAAAGAGCACATTTACTCACTTAAGAACCATATGAGAGTTTCCTGTGTAGGCAATCCAGCTTTCTTCAGCATGTGGTTGCTCTTTTCAACGGCAATAAGAATTCTTCTCACAATATCATCCATTTCAGACAGTGTCTCATTGAAAACTTTCTCCTTCTGATTGGATCCATGCTCAGTAAGAAGGGGAACATGAGCTTGGGAGAAAGCACCATAAAGGAAGAATGGATCGCTGTTTCCATACCTGAAAAGAATAAATTTAGTCAATCCTTAAAATAGTCAAATCAAGACAAACCAATTATAACGGATAGGCAAATACCTATTCATTATGAAATCCTCTGCAAAGTATGCCATCGCTGAGGATATTTTTTCCAACTTCACTGGTTGCTGAACTATTGTCCTATTGCTGATTAAAGGGAGAGCAATGTTCTGCACACACTGAAGAAGACCTCTATCATACATGTCATATCCTGTAAACATTGTATGTAAAAGCCCAAGTATCTTCAATATTCAGGGCAGAAAAATGTAAGCAGATTAACCAGTAGTTCTTACCCATTTCACAGCCAGGGCACATGGGTATATTTACTCCTGGAGGATTGGTACAACCCATGTCTAAACTATAGGGAACACCAAGATATGACTGGAACCCATGATCAAGAGGATGGTGGCCTTTAGTGAGCCCTAAATGCCATTTTCCTGCATGGGAAGTGCACAAGTGTAAAGAATAGGCATCATAAATGTTGAAAAAGATTAAAATAGAGTTTTCAATAATAAGGTAACAGCAGGACATATTCAGAATAATTCTCTTCACATGTTATCAAAGTTACAAAGCATGTAAGCTTTTACAAGTAGAATAGAATACTAGCATTAATCTTAAGTGTAGCTAAAATAACTGAGACAAATCAAAAAAACTAAAAAAGGAAGAAAAAAGAATTATAGAAAAGGCAAAGAGGTTAAAATGACAGCTTGAAGAATACTCAACACTGTTATCTTGATTTAAAGAACTTCTTGATTTACGTTGAGATGTCACCAATTT
The DNA here is from genome assembly GCA_000376725.2 of Ladona fulva. NCBI lineage: Eukaryota > Metazoa > Arthropoda > Insecta > Odonata > Libellulidae > Ladona > Ladona fulva. The sequence continues at coordinate 100,276 of KZ308198.1, read as the reverse complement.
TTTGCAAATGAAATTCTATCACAAAAAATAGCTCTAACATTGCATTGTAATTTAAGTCGCTGGAAAAATATGAAGCAATGATTTATACATGAATTAATTATGAGTGTTATCTGCATCTTCACAAGACTTCCTGAAAGTAACATTTCTTTTACCTCCTGATTCCAAAGCCTAAGAGCTTACAAAACCTAATCATAAAATACTAATCTTCACTCAATTTGCTTTGAAGTGGTTGATCGCTGCTACTAGGCATTGAATGCAAAGATTCTATGAGATAAGCCTTTCAAATACACTCAAGTATAGGCTGAATTTTAAATATAAAGTTTCTATGACAAAAATCAAGGATTGGCCTTCATTTAATATTTGCATAACATCTGAGGAAGTTGACCTATATGCTTACAATGACCTAAAAACATGTAATACCTCAAACAGCTGAACTGGAATGCTTTTAAAGTATACATAAATCAACACATAAAATCTTTCCAGGATAAAAATGTCTATTTATAATTATCCATGAGAGTAATAGAATAAATTTACAATGGAATAAAAGAAAAATAACTCCAACCAAACATGGCAGTCCTGTATCCAGCATCAAGCAACACTTTTGCGACGGTAGTCTCATTTTCTGGGAGTCCTCCTGCAGAATCCACAGCGAAATTTTGCACTACTCCAGTGCGTAGCCCAAGTCTAGAAGTTAAAAGGGCTGCTCTTGATGGTGAACATACTGATGCACCAGTATGAAAATCAGTGAATCTGAAATTTTAAAATAAATTTAAATTATGGTAAATATGTGACTGTCAAAATAGACATTTCCTCGAGCAGGAGTTTTGGTAATGATTTTGATAGTGAAAATTAAAATAATACTAATTACATTAATTAATTAAATTTAACCTGCTTATTAAATGAAAATACCTACTTATCACACTGACCTCTCTACTGTTAAAACGAAAAAGTAAAATGTGCTATACTGCTAAATATTTAATTTTTGGAGGTATTAATGATCAAACTAATAAATCTAGTTTTATTGCCATAATGCTTAATGTTAGTGACTTTAGAGTTACATTTCATGCATAGTAATTTAGTAGAAATACAAATTTACCTTTGAAAGTTTCCACTACCAGGTTAGACTCCAGATTAAGATGTTATTAATTACTACAGTTAAAAATACGTTGTATGCACCATAACTTCGATATTCTTCAAAACTATAAGAAGTAGTTTCATTTGTATCTCTATGGCAAATTATTACAATAAAAAGATAAATTCTAGCTATATTTATGATGTATTAATATCAATAAACATTGTCTAAGAGTTACTTTCTGAATTTTAATATTTCAAAGTTCTAAACATCAAACCAATTAGCATTATTAAAAAACATGAATTTATTATATATTTGATACAGGAAAAGCTTATAATAAAGAAAATCAACACCCAAAATCCCACAAAATCCCATGCAAACATTAAATACTTTAGTAATGGCTAGTAATCAGAGAGTTAGAATGGAAGACAAATTAGCAGATGAGAAAATTCTTTGGTTAGGAAAGCATTCCTTCATACAACAACAGCAACAATAACAATTAAACACAGAATAGGGACACATATATATTTTATTATCAACACTCAAAAGATTTACATAAAATATGGACAATGCTAGGATGTTTGACAAACCTGAGACCCTTCTTTGCTAGTTTATCCAAGATTGGTGTTACCGACTTGGGTATAAAATCTGTTAAAGAGGAAGAATCTTGTTCACCGTTAGCACCTAAATCTCCCCAACCTACGTCATCCGCCAACAACACCACTACGTTAGGCCTTGAATTAATGGCATTCCTCTTCTTCATGTTTCCATGCCTACCGATATCAAGACCGGAAACTCTCTCATAGCACTCCAGCACCATCAACGTCAGTATTAAGTAACAATGCATAGTTGAATAATTCATGATATGCAGCAATGCCAATTCCAAGAGTGCAGTAAAAATTACTTGTTTAAAATTAAAAATTTCTCAATAATACACGATAAAAACTGTATAATGGGCACATGTGGATCACAATTTTTTATCTTCCTGAATTTTCAAAAGATTTCAAAGTCTTTTGATACTTATATTATTGAAAAGGACAAGTGATTCACACTCCTGCACCTTGCTATTCATTTAAACAGGAACATTTAGAGCATTATTAAAGTGACATTCAGATCTATTAAAATTGTAACATTTTATAAACAATTGCACGAGATGAGCAATTTCAATAATAGCGTAACAGGATTAATGTTCAAACGGCCCAATGGGTTCTTTGGAATCCTTGGCCTGAAATGAGAAGGATTCAGGATTATTTTCAATGTTCATGAGTACTGATATCCAAAAGGGTTTTGGCTTAGAAAACTCACCAATGCTCTGCAATATCAACCGGATCTGGAAAGATAGGAAAGGTCTATAAATTCACTATACAAGTAAGGTTAATTAAAAGTTTTCGGTTGCTTCTGCTGAACCACCAACCTAGCATATAGTTCCAAATTGCTCCTAACCAGAGGTTTAGATGGCATCTTATTCAGTCTGTACTATGAAATAGAAACCCCAACCACAAACCCAAGAGTACCATTAGCTTTATAAATGATTGGAAAGTAAAGGGTATTGCAAGTGGATATGTGATCAGAAATCTATAATGAAAAGAACTAAATCTGTTGCTTTAAAAATAGTATATTCATTCTTTAGTGATAACTAAATCCCACATAGATGCTTTCACCAATAGATGAGGATTGATAAATAACAGCAAGGTAGGCTATGTTGGCAGTTTATCAGAGTTACAACCAAATTTTTAATCTTAAGTTCATAAATTGAAATCTAATTATTCAAAATAATCACTAGGGATAAAGTTATTGTTTTTTGGCTGGAAATGCCACCACTTTGATGTAAAAGCAAACAACATCAGTTATAAATAAATTTTTTTATTCAACATAAATCTGGAAAACTTACCTGTTCTTCGTTGGGACAATGGAAGACAAAGCAGTTGAAGCTTTTTGCCACGTTACAACTTGTTTCCCTGTAATGATTGAAGTAAATTGACTTCAGTCAAGGCAGGAATGATAATTTTTTGATGAAACTAATAAATAATAATCATTCATAGATGAAGTTTAGAGAATTAGCCAGTAAATAATTCCAGTATTGAGGCCAAACTGAGTGGAATTAAGGAAATTTGACCAGCTTCATGGTGATCGGATTATAAACAGAGAATATTCCTAGACTTAGGATCAACTATTAATCAGCCCCTAACATGGAAAGTTTTTCTACATATAGTTCAATGCAAACTTTCTTACATATTTTTCAGAATAAATTGCATTTGAGATTTTCATTTTCATTAAAAATAGATTAATCAGAATTTTTACCTACCCCGCAATATATGCAAAGTGATCTGGAAGATCTGATCGTCCTCCACAGGATGATATTTCCATGTATGAATGCTTCAGAAAAATCTGCAAGAAATACAAGTAAAGACTAGAAACATTTGAATTCACCACTAACATGTATACTAGCATGCAATGATATCTCAAGTTCCAAATACCATAACTTATCAAAAGAATTATGGAGCATGATTCAAAATTGATTTAGCCTAAAATTGAATTTTTAAAAGTAAAACCCAGAAATTGATAAGGATTTACCTTGCCAGTTTCTCTTGAAGTAACCTGGATTCCCATATCCTGGATTTCAAAATGTCCAAACTCTTTATCATTATTTTCTTTGGATGGATCTTGAGACTTGAGTTTACTAACACGGTTGCGAAGTACAGCACTGATTGCTCTGTCGATCTGATTGACGTCTCCTCTACTGCCAGTTGAAACACTTCCTAAGTACTGCACTGGTATTCCTGCCCTGAATTTCAAACATTTAATTCATAGTATAAGCAATCATATTCAAGAATTCAAAGTAAAGATTGTAATTTTAGTGGTTGTAAATAACCACTAAAAGTGAATCACATCAAAATTTTACTGGTGTAAATAGTAATAAAACCCTTGAATAGTAAAGATTTCAGTCCAACTTTTAAGCCTTAATTTAAGAGGTCGGCTTTTATGTGGAAATTAACTTTTCATAGACAAATCTCATCTCCATCCTGGCTGGCAAACTTAATTAACAAAAGCCTAATTTACATTTAAATTGTTAGAGAACAAAAAATCTTGTCAAAAGGTTATTTACATATAATAGTACACTTCACACATATTGTGCTGTAACAAAAACAAAACTTATGATGATAACCACAGTGTGTAGCAATGCATTCCAGGTCTAAACTGTTGCTGCTGGAAAGTGTAGGTAAAGGTGTACATGTAATGATATTCTATACTTGGCTTCACATATGTTAAGATAAGCAAAAATATAGGTTTGAATTTCATTTTAGGAACAAGGAAAATTCTAGATTTCCAGAGAAAAATTAACTGGCTCTTACTGATATTGAATGTTGCTTGGTTATACACAGTATGTTAAGCTATGGAGATATAGAGCTGAATGAAAATGAAAAATATTTCTGTAATATGTGCAAAGGAATCCATTCAACGAAAGCTTAAAATTTCTTTTTATCATGCATTTTCTTGCAAAATGGCAGCAGGGAAAAATATATAATACAATTTAACCTTTCACTTTTTGGAATAGCACCTCCTAAACTTGAATTCTGTCCTCCTGATGCATGCTTGGCTTTGAAACGGGACTCCAATGCCTGAACATCCACCTGAAGTTTCCCAAGCAATCTTACAATTGGTTGGTACAGTTCCCCAGCAGCATTATGTCCCTATAATAAGCAATTATTCATCACATAAACAATGTTAACAAATGAGACTATATTTGGCTGAATTAGAAAGATGATTCACAAATCATTAAAATTTTCAAAAATTGAATTTTAATCAGGATTGATCTGACTAATGATTATTCTTAGGGATAGTTATAAAAGGCGGTAACATTAGACAGCAAACCTTTAGAATGCTCAACACAACGGGCTTCCCTTCAGCCTGTTTCATGAACGAAGACAGGCGACTTCTTTGCGCTGCTCTGATCCAGTGATCATTAAGTTCATCTACCAAATCACCTATTTCAACTTTGTCCTGAAACAAAAAAATTGTCATAAGGTATCGAAAAATAACAAACCTTCAGATATAACACTGATTTTTTCCCATACAGGACTCATAAAAAGTAATTTCTTGAAGTCTTTATTCTTGGAATCGATTTCTCACATATTCCCTTTTTGGTCCAAGTTTCTCTGATATCAATGTATTTTTTATATTTTATCTGATATATTTTTATAGAATATCAATACTATGGCTCGGTGGCAAATCCAGAGAGTAAAGTGGAAACGTGTCATGCTTATTGGTGAGGCATTCAATTAAATGGATAAAATTAAATAAAAATAGCCTTTGAAATATGAAAAAACATTTAATTTTTCTCATAAACTCGAAATGCGTTACTTCCTCTGAGTTTTAATTGGTATGTCATACAGTTATTTTTTCAGGGGTATGCAATCAGGAGTTGGTCAAACTCTTCACAAAATACTTGCAAGAAGCCTACTTTTGTGTCAACAGATATGATAAGTAGCCTGATTTCTGAGTAAAAAACCCTAGAGATATATTTTTTCGATTAACAACATAATTTAATTTGGAAATAGTTTTAAAAGGAAAAATAGCATACAATATAAGCTAAAATATTTACCAAAATAACGAGGAAAAACCGGAGTGTCTTATCTAACTCGAAGTTATCTTGAAACTGCTCTATTTAGGACGAAATTCTGGACAAAGGATGATATTTTTAGTTGTCCTTGTCATAAGCACGAATTGCTTCGATCCACGAACGGCCAACGGTGTGCTTTATCAACACCCGCCTCCACATCAAAAGCTAAACTCACAAACATTGAGTAGCTCAGAGTCGCAGTAGTGGATATATAAATATTTACTTCAGATAAGGAAGATATGACAGTTAAAAAAATGTACTTAAAGGTGCGATGCAATATGGTGATGACCTAACTTCGCATTCACACGTACACTGCGCTTCATATTCTTCTACAAAGAATGCTCGTAAGTTCTTCGTTATTTTAGGGAGTAAAGATAAAGAGAAGATAAAGCGAGATATTGGAACAGGAAACAGGATTCGTTAAGGAATATGATAGCTCAGGCAGCCTAATTGATAATTACGAGCACTTTTTCTTACGGTTAAAGAAGCTGTCAAACTGGACACGAGCGAATGAGTTGAAACATCAAAGGCCTTAAACACTTCACCAGCTGAGTCGCTGTTTTTGTCGATATTTCCGAGAGACAATATTTTTTTACAACAAAGGATGACGTAATTTTACCGCAATATCCAGAGAAAATCACCTGCGCTGACGAAGTTAAAACGTTACCTCATTGGTGCTTGAAAAATGCAGAGTTGCTAAAAATGTTTTTCGGCTTTTGAACCCTCCATAACAGCTAAATACATCCTAGTTTCCCGTCTATTACTGTAAATGCTATTGATCATTAAATTGAGGTATATTAAAACCCACTAAGGACGCAATTGAAAGAAATAATGAACTGCTGACACATACATTTAACGGATCCATTAGCATCATTTTATTTACAAATGGGTTTATATTTGTCTGTTTGACAGGAAAGATCTTTTCCCTCGTAACCAACTCATAATTGCCGGCGGAAGAAGATATTTAAGGGGAAAATGGGGTTTTCTTTACTAATTACTATAAAATGAAAGGAAAAGCCTATCTACTCACATCTTCCGCTGCCACTCCACCTTCTTCCACCCCAACCACCACTCCTCTTTCCCTTACAAAGCTGAAAAAAACGTTATGTAGCAGTTAGTACATGGATGGAACAACTTTAATTTCACTCATATAAATAACACAAAAAAACATACCCAACATTCAATCCAAGAATTTTACAAGGCACAAATTCGTGGATTACATAATTTGTTAACTCCCACGTTTCGTCGAGAAATACAGCGTTCTTCAAGCACAGACGAAAAGAAATTTTACTGCACTGGAATAGAACCGACAAGAAGATTTCTCCTAGTATTTCATCTCCAAGGATGGAATCCTTGCATTGGTAAACACCTGAGGGATATTTGTACCTAACCTACAGTGAAAACAGAAACATAAACATCCAACCACTTAACACATCTAACATGCAGTTAAATCACAAACACCACTCACAATTGCTTCCACTGGAACATGTAGACATTTCCTGTTTAAACAGGTTCGTATCAAAAGTCTCAGTTTTCCTCGAGGAGTTACTACCTTCCGGCAATTCCTGACTTCTTCAAGAGCTGCATTATATGAAAATGTGGCACTGTGTAACAAGACAGAACTGTAAACAAGCATTCATCATGGATATATATTCTAGGTATTCATCCATATACTTTATAACTTTACCCATATTGATTATCTGTTACTTTTTCTAGCCAATGCCAGCTCTCTGCGCCTTTATATCCAACAGAAAAGCTGTAAAAAAGGCCCTGTTGGAAAATATTTTCCAAGGTCTGACATAACGGCTGTAAATGAGCATACTGATCATTGATTTCTTCTTTCACCGAATCCTGAACTAAATGTAAAACATGACCTGAAAGTACACATAGTACAGAATAAGAAATTTTTCCCGTAAATGGGTAAAGTATAAAGCTTAGCTCATATTAAATTAGATGCTCACCTTTAAGCTCTCGTAATAAAGGATTCGATACAGACATTTCTAAAAATAATAAATTTGAAATTAGTTTCTCATGTTCTCATAGAAGATGAAAGGTAAATCAATCGCACTCAACAACTTAAAACTTTAAACGAAGCACTACAAATACAGCAGACGTCATTATTAGAGGCGCATCAAGCGCATTACCGATTTGTTAGTTAGCGACACTAGCGGATACTACTTCAACTATCATGCGATCACAATTTGTTATCCCGCTTCATGAGCTTATTCAAATTTAAGTTTTTGAGCAGGGGTCCCGCTTTATCAAAGCCAAGGAAAGGTGAGTTGCTACAGCATGAAAATGAGATCTATTAATCTTTAATTTTTCAATCTATGGAATAACATTCGAATTATCCCACTTTAGTTAAAACTATGGAAATTTCCGTTCTCTCTACGACGTCGTACTTCATGAGACGCTGATATTCATGGGTTCACTGACACTAATTTATTTAATACATTGAGGAATGGATGCATTTAGTTTGAAATTTTTGTATAAAAATTATGATATTTATCCGTAAAATAAATTATCTGATAATTTTATATCTTCGTTTACGATATAAAATCATTATCAAGCCATGGCTACAGAATGCATCCAAAGATAAATATCACCTATTTTTTTGTAATTGCTTGCTTTATAAATGTTTTAAAAAATAGATAGTTAAATTTTTTTCTCTCTACCCCGTATGAAATATTTCTTTTAATGATTCATTTATTGCCTGAAGCAATATCCTCTTTTCAATTTAATTTATGAATTTGCAGCATAATGATCATGGATTTCAGATTATATATATCACAAAGAATTTGCATCTATCGGAAAAATCATCTACATTTTTATTTGTTACATTTTAACTTTATCTGTAGCAATTTAATGCTTTTACTTTACCTTTTCTTCATACAAAACCTAAGGAAAATAGATTAATTCACTACACAAAATGCATGGTTGTTTGAGAATCCTTATTATAACACTGATGGTGAATTTTATCAATTATAAAGTTAAAATTATTAAAAATAAAATAGGTTTAACATTTCGTTAATGAAATAATCTAATCTTGAAATTAAATCCTTTTTTTTTAAGAGCAAGATATTTTGATTTGTCTACGTCTAGTTATGACATTGATAAATGTTCTCAAAAATAAAAGTAGCAATATTGGGTGGATATAAAATGAAGTAATTTTCAGTTGAATTTAGAGTAATCCTTTCAGAAAATTTCCCTGTGAAAGAAAGAAATTGGAGCATTATTTGAAGGAATCTTTTTCAAAGAGATATATTTAACTGTTAAATTCAGCCAGCCATTTGAGGCTAATAATGGTGAATGGATGATTATTGCACAGCTTGAATTACAAATTCTTAAGGATGTTATTAGTTTAGAAGTATGTTCTTGGAGCTTAATTGATTGTAACAAATTCCAAATAGTAAAATTTCATCATTGTTTTCAATACTATCATGGCTGTAACTAATTCAGTATTTGCTATTTAAAAATTTAATTTAAATGAATTTATTCAATTTTAATTCACTATGAACTTTAATTTACACCCAAAATTTTTAATACCCAACTTTTATACACTCTAAATTTACCGTGAAAACATTTCTAATGAAGCATTTATTTGTCCTTTTACTTAAGCATACAAATTATATTTCCTTAACAGTGAAATAAACATAATGAAAAAGAATATATAACATTCAGAATATTCTGTTGCTATGCTCAAATTATCAATTTCAGCTTTAAATTCCACAAAAAGCATTCATCCTTGAACATCATGATGATGAATGTTTACTGTTTAAACTAATTTAATCATGAAGATATTGTTTATTAGATATTTTAACAATTTTTCCAATTTTTTATTTGAAATTTAAATTTGATTTTTGATTAAAAGTAATTGTCCATTATTTAAATGTTAATTTTTTATCCAATTATGTGATAATTTGAACAATGTACATCATGATAGTCATTCATTTCTTTCAAATAAGAGTTGTTTGGTGTCAAATAAGAGATTATTTTCCCAGAATGACATCTCATTGTCTCCTAAAGATGCTGAATTGAAATAAATCTTAACATTGTGAGTATCAAATTTGATCATGTACATGTATAAGTGAAATATATGTAGGATTGGCTATCTTTTATATGAGATGAAACAAATGATTCTTTACAAAGTTTTCAAATTGTAAGAAATGTGTAATGAAATTTTTTAATAAAAACAGAACTTAGTTATTGCTCACTATGGTAACAACTCATGCTGGTTATATATACATGTATGTACATGTACAAATGCAGAAAGAGGTGAAAGATGCAGAGTGCTTCGAAGGCGCAAATTAATGCTAAAATGTATAGGCAGCATTTGAAACAGCATAAATGATATCAGAAATTACTATTGCACCAATAAAAATTAAGGATACTACATACATTCAAAATTATTGGTTTTTGCATTGTCTGGTTTTGGTGTAAGGTTTTTAAGGTTGCAAAATATGTTGGTCATCTGATTCTATCAAGATATTGTGTGTGATTGTCCTAACGTTTCATTTAAAAAAATTTTGACATTGCATCAGGGTGTGAATCATATGAATACCTTCTGCATTTTTTTCAATACTGAGCATCTGAGTATTGCAAACTACACCATTTTTATCTTTGCTCGGGATAAGATCCTGCTGTCCCCCATTTGTTTGGCCATATGTGTGGCCATTGCAACCTCAAATGTCCCAAGCTACTGGAAGCTCAAATTGCTTCCATCAATGAGGGTTTATTAGAGAGTTATAATGATTGCCATACCTTGAAGGCAAATCTGAGGTTGAACATTTTATCCTTACAGCAGATGGAAGATGTGGATGGAACAAGTAGACCTCTTCTCAGAAATGGAGTTTGGGATCCAGGTGTTGTATGTCACATATGACAGAACCTCACCCACCATTGAAGCAAGCAGTGGTAAGATTTCTAGAAATTATAGTTACTATGCAGTACAAAAACCTTTCTAAGAATTGTTTTCAAAAGAATTTTCAAAGTGCTTTGCTCAAATCAAGGATGTAACCAAATGGGGGTAGACACTATAGTATCTACCCCCATTTGGTAGTCACGGGAAAAGTCACGGAAAAAGTGAGTCCCCTCAGATTTTCTTGCAACTCCCAGTTATTTACCTACACATAATTTGCTATCATGCAACCTCTTATACAAATAACTCTCTGACATTTTAATTTTTTAACTATTGATAGTAATCTCTTAGTGAATGATAGTGATTTTAAAAGTGTACATACCAATAATTCTTGCAGTGCATATGTTTGTATACTATTATTTTAAAATTTCTCTGCATTTACCCGACAGTTAACTGTATTATTGGTAGTGTCCTCTATTTGTAGCGTTTATTACTTTTATTTTTTAAATTTTTATTTCACCATCTTTTCATTTCCAGTTTATTAAGGTACCACTTGCATGTTGATTCCCAAAGTGGAAAATATGAAAATTCATGAGTTCAGATTCAACAATGGAATTAGTCGCCAGGGGGCGGTTTTCTCACATCAAAATTTTAGAAAGGTTTCGTTATTTTAGCAATTTGTAACAGAAAACAGTACTCAACGGCCAAAATAAGGATTTTAATTCAATTTCTCTTTTTTTGGTGCTTGTCTCGATTTCGTACGGCTATTCTTCCTAATTTAATTTTGTGAATGAAATAAGCACTGGAAGTGATATAAATGAGCTTTACATGTATTTCTTATGGTAACAGTTTTAAATGTCTCGAGTTGAACCGGGGACAATTAGGTGAATAAAGAAGAACCTATTTTATAATCTGGGAAGACAATTATAAACCTTGAAAGTTTGAAAATCGTGTGAGCCCTGGTTATCGAGTTTTAGGCAGACAAAGACACTTACATACACACACACTCTACTTTATAATATAAGGTTTACTTTACTCAATTTTAGTTACTACTATCAGTTGGTTTGTGCAGGTTTTTTTACACCCCCCTTATTTGAAGGGGGTTTTCCTGTTGGATACTTTTTCCTAAGCTTCATTTAGGTTTTTTAATCCACAAATAATTATTGTTTCTATTGATTTACTTTCGTTTTATTATTGTTTATTAATTAATTTTAACCCTTTGGCTGCATGGCATAAATTCAGATGATTCCCTAAAAGTTGTCAAATCTCCACCAAAAAATTATTTTCTTTTGTTCCTGAAGATTTTTTTCTCTATGAGAGTGTAGATAGTAGTCTAAAAACAGTAAAATTAGTGGAAAAAGTTTATATTTAATCCAATAATTTATTTTTTAAATAAAAATACAAGTATTGAAGACTTTAGGAAATAACTTTTATAGAACCTAAAATGGTGTGTTTTGACAAGTAAATTACAAGTAAATAAACAATAAAATATAAATTTTTCTTAATAATTTGTCATGTCAGGCATATGTAATAATATCAACGACAATCAGAAAATACAATATCTAGGAAGTATTCACAGAAATATGGGACAATTCACTTTTACACTCAATAAGGTCATTGTTGGACTTAAATGTACATTTACATACTATTTACAATGCTTTAATATCATATTTATATATTTATAATCATATTTATCTACATCAAAATGTTTACATAGGTTATTTTCACTAAGAAATTAAAACATCTCACTCGATTAGACAAAATTATTTGCACTACATAAACTATTTACACTGACAATAAGCCAATACATACAACTCTTATAAAAATTATTCAACATGACAATATTTTTTATATTTTTTCAAAGTATGGTATGCCTCAAAGCATCCTACCACACATAATGTTGGCTTTCCCAAACAGTGATCGCAATAATATGTTTTTTGCTTTCTTTTCAATCCCCTTTTCCCTTTTTGGAACACTGGGAGGGCAAAATACTACAAACTTGGCAATTTATTGTTATTTTTTATCTGCATATTGCTTTGGAATGTGTCGCTCTAAGAGTCTATGCAGAAGGGGCGAAGCAACGTTAGGACTTTGGATTGGCTGATCACCTTTCCTGAATCCCTCGAAAAGACCATCAATCACAGTTTCTCTAAATCCTCTTTGTGTCAACTTTTGAGTTTTATTTTCTAAATCGTAGCCTAACCAGCCATTTATGAGTGCCACCTCAATTATGAAATGCGATAATGTCTGGTACCATTTCATTGCTTTTCTATTGAATGGGTACGTTGAGCAGAATTGATCAAATCTACCCACTCCTCCCATATATTTGTTTAAAAAAAATTGGATGGAAGGCTTTTTAACGACTCTATTCCCCTTTCTGGAATTAGTTTCCGCTCCTTTTACGCCCGCATTTTAAATGAAAGTAAAAGTAAACAAATCGAGTAATTAATAATAAAGAGACCACTCGAAAAGTGTTTCAAACCATAAAAAGCCATCCTTTTGGATGTAAACGTGCACGATGCAAAAGTTTGTAACCTCAACCGGATATCTAAGAAACGGAGACGCCGACTGCCACTCGCACTGAGCTAAAGTCCTATCTACTAGAGTAATAAGATTTTCTTTCACAAACGTATATTGTAGAATCTACAGAAGTTTTACGCTTTGGCCCTCTCATCCCTCCTCCTCACATTGCTTTCATAAACACTTTTTCACTATCTGTGATGCTTCTTTATCACTGTTGCTGAAAATTCTCAATGACAATGCAATATGTGTAAGGATTTTTGACTGGAAAAACATGGAATGTTTTTTTTCCGCTGCGTCGTATCTGATGTTGCTGCATTGCTGAGTGCTTCGTTCCATTGTGAGCTGCAGCTCTCTCATCCCACTTCGTATGACTATTAATTTTGAGTTCTGACTCTCCACCCATGGCTACTCTAAACACTTCTTCGATATCTCTCATGCTTATCCATCTCACGGGATATGAAGGATTTTGTCCACGCAGCATAATCGGCTCTCTTCTTCACAGTAGCTCTTTCGCTATTGCTTTTGAAGGACGGCAGTAGTTCTCAAGTTCTCTATTGTAAGTTTCTTTTTGGCTTTTATTATTTAGGAATAACGTCATTGAAAGTATTAAAAAGTAAGGTATTTTATTTTCTTTCGCATGGTTTCTCGAATTTTACGAATTTTCTCGAATTTGATTTAGTTCATGATAATTTTTTTGCATTTTAGAATATGTAAACCTATTCAATGTTTAACTTTTATTTATAGGATATTGTTGATTTACCAGCAATAATAGGCATTTACGAGACGAAATAATTGAAAGTGTTCTATTTGAATTGCGCGACGACAGTGAGTTTTCATCAGTAATAGATGATGAAGACCTTAGTCCGTCAGACATTGATGATCTGTGCATCTATGTTCATAACATTTTTCAGGAGTTATAGAAGAAGCATGCAATATAAAAGAAACGTTTTTTTAACGGGCGTGGAGTAAATCCGCTTTCCGCAGCCAAAGGGTTAAGCTACATTGACGATGGATTAAACGGAAGGGGAGACTTTATAGTCTCAATTTCAACCAAAATAAAGACATTATTTATGTGTTTATTTATATATTTAATTTAGGAATGTTTTAAATTAGGTTTATGACTTTGACAGAAATTCCCTTTCTTTTTCCTCTAGAAGTCCAGACTTTGATTTTAAGTCGTCTAATTTTCTTAGCAATGAGTAAGAGTATGAATGCGGTATGAGGTGCCCTTCAGATAAGTATTCCATTCGTGAATTCAGTTATGCCCGGGGTATCTCCGTGTTTTGTTAAAAATTGCTGCAAATTTTTGATGAAAATTGCGAAGACGAATTGCGAATTTTTTTTTTTTAATGTTTGTATTAATTTAGGTTTAGCATTATATAATATTAGGACTTTTAGATTTGTATCAATTTACCATATATGTTAGTTGTAAGTTGAATTTATTTGAGTATTTTTTTATATCTATGACTCAGAGGTTAGGTGTAAGAGAGGCCCGGCGCATTGGGCCTAACCTCGCCGTAAGGGTGAAATAAATAAATAAGACGGTCCATGATATAGGATGCGATTCCACAGAGAGCAGAAGATTACATTTTGAGCTTAACTTGCTAAGAAGATCCAGGGACGATACGCTCTCGGAAGAGGTAATAGATTTTGTAAGTTCACCCCAGACACAGGATACTGCATCCAAAATTAGGGGAATTTAGTAGAAATAGCCGCCTTGAAGATTTAATTTTTTTTACGAATGATGTGCGTCAATAACAGGTTAGAGAAATAGCTTTCTCGTCCATGCACTCCCTGCCACGCGCCGAAATACGTCTCAAAAGGGTAAATGTGGAGCATGAGCTTTTGACCAAAAGATTCTTCATGGTCCTCATTGGCCCCTTAAGAGCAAATGTGTGCTTATCTAAGTCTATTAACTAAAATTAAGGTGTTTTCCACCATTAATTTCGTGCAAATACCTATTGATGGGAGCAAACTTATATTTAAGCTTTTATTCTGCAGAAAAAGCTGTTTTACAGGCCAAATACGCAAAAACGAGTAAAAGTAACTGTTGTGAGTGTTTGCTGTCACGAATATTCCCTAGGAGTAGGGAAAGTTGAATAGTATAGCACAGAAGAGCCGCGCGGCTGAAACCCAAGGAAGAGCAGGTATGAAATATAGCGACATGACTGGGACTCGAACCCAAGTCTCCCACTTTCCAGGCAGGTATTCTAATTTCGAACATTGGGTTAGAATAAGGAATACCTGCCCGGCAAGTGGGAGACTTGAGTTCGAGTCCCAGTCATATCGCTATTTTTCACACCTATTATTCCTTGAATCTACCCTAGTTTCAAGTCATGTACGTGAAGAAACCCAAGGAGAAAATGAATTATGCTCTTGATTTTCGATTATTGCTGACATCATGATAACAGTTGCGTGTTGAAGGGGGGCAAAGAATGCGATTGCCCAGGGCGTCCTTATTGGAGGTAAACGGAAGGCTCAACCAATCAAATGTTTGTGATGGGTTTATAACTGGTTTTTGAACCATTTTTCATGGTTCGTCAACTGGTTGTTTCTACACTTGTGTCTCAAGGACGTATACTTACATATATACAATCAAAGAGTTGGCCCAGGGCAACGGAAAACCTCTGCACGCTTCTCGGAAGACACAAAACAGAGAAGCAATTGACTTATAAACATATTTTCGTCTTCATCGCACTTGTAAATGTGTATTTCTCCATTGGATTCTAATAATATCCTTGATGTTTCAGGAAAGCCCCGCTTCATTAAATTGTTTTCTTTTNATGGAGTTTCACTAAATGCTATAACTAGCATAAACACTATAACTACTACTTCCACTGAATGCTATACTAAGGGGCTCTAAACCCCCCTGGCTACGCTCCTGCTTTAAATAGTCTCTCGGAATACCCAGGAATTTGCTACTCCTGGAATGGACAGCTCCTGGTCTCAATAGTTGGCGACCCTAGATAGCCCTGTATTTATCGGACAATCCCACCTCCAATCTGGCAATTCTACCTCCACTGTTCCGTGAGATCAGAAGCATTCTTCCGTTGAATATTTACCTTCATTTCCAAAGAGATGGAGTAGTAATGTGATATCTTATTACGAAAACCAGATTCTCCTAGAGTAAACTGGAGAAGCGGCGGTGTTAATGTACCTTTGGGAAAATAGGAGATTGTGGGACGGGTAACTAGCGACTGTCATGTTATGTAAAGCTATCTTAAACTTATTGTAATTGTTGTATTTTTAATAAGCAATTGGGCTTTGCCCGTGAATAAATCGTTATTATTTTTATTATTTTACCACTCTGTTGATGGAAACAATCGAGCGAACTTATTGTTGCGACTTTCACGTAAATACGAGCCCATGTTGTTGAATTATTTGTAGAAACAAAAAGTAATCGAGTATCCTTAGGTAATTGCACAAGCTGATGTTCAATCAAAGAAAGTTCCCTTTTTTTTGGATATTGAATGTTTAAATACGTTTCCATATTTTTGATTGGTTTTAAAAACAAACAAAAAATTAATACAGCCTGTAATGATCGACATTATTGTGAATGAATTCTTAATTGTTGTTTTGAAACATTTTTTATGGTGTTAAAAGTTTTATCATTTTACATTGTTTTAAAAATATCCGTCAGTAAAAATTATATATTTAGTTGAAATATTATTTCATACAATAATATTTCTGTATTAATATTAATAGTAATATTAAAATTTGTATAAGAATTATTATTTTATAGAGTGATTATTGTATAAAACTATCATTGTATAAGATTATTGGAGTTTAAAATTATTATTGTACTAATTACATTACAATTTATTACATAAATTAATAATATACACACTATAGTTGACAGCAAACTAGCTGAAGATCGCAAACCAAATTATTATTAGCTATGTTTACAGTTACCCTGAATGACCTCCTCAAGAAACATTATTTAACAACTTAGTAAGTTTCACTCCATAATATGAGATTAAATTTACATTATTTCAATTATGTAAGCCATATTAAATGTACATACAAACCAATGTAAAAAAGGAAACGAATACTAGTTAAAAGAATGCATTAAAGTGACAAACGCGAGTGATGAAGTTGTGTGATCGCTGATAAGGAAGTGTCAATATAATCAATTTAGTGATCCGCTCGCTATGAGGAAACAACCAGTCAGATTGCTTAAAGTGAACGATGGCAATTATCTCTCTTGTTGACGGCATCCATTTGGAAATATTCAGGCACAGAATTTCCCAGATTTTATTATACACTAATTAGGAGAGGAAACCGTGTCAATGCTATTTGAAGATAATTAATCGGATGAAACCCGACTGGGCCTGGTTACACTCTAAAACATATAACAAACTCGCAGAAGTCCTTCGTTAATATTAAAGGCGATATATGTTTATGATTATATATACATAAATCAAAATGTCTGTCCGTCTGTCTGTCTCTATCTCAAAAACGGCTTGATGTAGTGATATGAGACAAACTGCATTATGTTTCTACGAGGTTGGAAGGCCCACGAAAACTATTTTCATATCTCAGAAGGCTCATGTTCGAACCCAGGATCCCATAATACGTTTCCATAAGAAACGTAAAGTACGTTTTCATGTCTTGCAGACTATGTTTCTTTTCCAAAATTAAATTAGAAATAATGGTCCTACGAAATCGAGGCAAGTGCCAAAAGAAAGGAAAGTAATTATAGATTCTTATTTCAGTCGTAAAATATTGGTATAAATTTGAAATTGCCAGAAATTTGATAAAATATAAGGAAAATTTTTAATAAGTTTGCTATTATAAACGACTCATTCCCTTGGCGACCAAGGTGATTTTTGAATTCGAGTTACAACAGGATAGCTATACTATAGGATAGAGGACCAGTATACCAAGTTTATCCTTCATAAATCAAACCCTCTACCGGTCATAATTATATTATTAAAGACTAACAATTGACACACTCCGGCTGTATTAATATTAATAATAATATGAATAATACTT